>JACEEZ010018548.1:695000-715000 GCA_016584305.1 Chionoecetes opilio
TCCAATCAATATTTGAATACTCGTTTATGTTAAGATTATCGAAACATGGAACATTTTAAACATTTCTATTAGTCTCCTCGCAACCTACGTTTTGACAAACTAAACAAGTCATGTCTCTTCAATCGCTCTTCGTATGGCTTGTTTCGCAAGCGCGGTATCATTTTAGTAACTTTTCTTTGTACTCTCTCCAGCTTGACTATATCTTTTATATAGTAGGATGATCAGAACTGAACGCAATATTCAAGATGAGGACGCACGATCGCATTGAAAAGTATAAGAATGACTTCAGATTCACATTCAAAAGTTCTTCCTATGAAACCAGTTAATTTGTTAGCCCTCTTAACAACTTCTGAATAATGTTTACTGGGCTTGAGGTCGTTGCTTATAATAATCCCCAAGTCTTTTTCTTCGATAACATTGGAAAAAGTTCATGTCCGTCCATTAAATAGTAAATTTGATCGTTATTACTACATATATGTAAAACTTTACAATTATCGATATCAAATTTCATCTACATGCCCAAATAACTAAGTAATCAAGGTCAGAATGTAATTTCATTTTATCGGCAGTTGTGATTACTTTATTCTTTATTTTAGTATCGTCCGCAAACTTTGATATCTTACAGGTGAGGCCTCCGTCAATATCGTTTACATAGATTAAGAAAAGTACAGGACCTAACACAGATACCTGCGGTACACCACTAAAAACATCTTGCCAGCTAAATGCTTTTCCGTTAAATACGACGCGCTGCTTTCTCTCAGAAAGCCAGTCTTCAAGCCAATTTAGGATATATCCAGTTATACCGTGCGACTTTAATTTCTTAAGTAAACGCCTATGGGGGACTTTATCAAACACTTTTTGAAAGTCAAGATAAATCACATATACTGCTTTCGTTTCGTCGAAAGTGCTGTAGACATCATTGAACGTGAGGAGGAGGAGGAGGAGGAAAGGAGAGGAAATGAAGGTGGAGGAAGACAGAAGTGGGCTGTAGTGCCTGATGTAGGTGGAGTACGTGCGACGTGGGTGATGTAGACACAACAACGACCAACTTTCACGGTGAGATCTACCTAATTGATGCTTTTCTCCAGCATAGGTGGAGGAGCGGGGAGAAGGTAGGGGGAATGTGGGGAGGGAGACGGATGTAGGTGGTTAAAGATAGACAGAAAGAATTTAGAATTTAGGCAAAAGAAAGAGGAAATAGGAGGAAGAGGGTTCCTGGGTGGATGGAAGATAATAAAGGAAGTGAAAAGAAAAGGGTAGAAAGAGATAAACAGAGGTAATAGATATATGATGAAATTAATCAATCAATCAATCATTGGGGGCATATGCCGGGAAGCGCATCGCATCGCCCACCCTACGACGCCACTCCCGGGGGTCACCACGTGCGAATCTACATGTAGGCTCCCTTCCCATACCAAGCAACTTTCGACAGAAAACATCAACTTGCCCCAGCCAAGAGCCTTGTGGGCGCCTCCTTGGCCTCCTCCACCCCGAATTGTCTCTTACAGATATAACCCGATGCAAAGGACTGGTTTCAGGGTAGCATGCCACATGCCCATATAGCTGAAGTTGGTAATGACGGCCTATGCAGGTAATAAGCCTCGATTCAGTTTCACGGTGAAATCGCTGATTTGACACGTAATCATCCCAGCGATACCACATGATTCTGCGAAGACACTTATTACCAAAGGCATCGAATCGCCTCTTCAAGTCTCTATTTAGTGTCAATGTCTCACATCCATTGGGTAAGACAGGGATGACAAGCGACTTGAAGATCCGGATCTGTGTCCATCTGCACAGGTACCAACAACGCCAAATACTCGTGTTGAGCGAGTCCATAACACGGTGGGTTATGCCAATCCGCCGTACGACTTCTTGACGTGGCCTGCCGTCACTGTGCTACCAAAGTATGTAAAACTGTCCAAGATATCAATGTCCCCGCCGCAAGCATGAACAGACTGTACTGTTTCATCTAGTAAGCCTCCAAACACTGGACCTTGGTCTTGAGCCAAGAGACCTCAGGTCCCAAAGGTTTTGCCTCCTCGTGTAGCACCTCGAGAGCCATCACCAGGACCTCCAGCGACTCAGCAAGGATTACGGCCTCATCGGCAAAAACAAGATCAGTGATCTTGGTGTTGCCGAGGGATGCTCCGCAATCACTTTGATCTACAACTTTGCCCAGTACCCAGTCCATACAAGCGTTGAAAAGCAATGGGGCAAGGACGCACCCTTGCCTCACTCCTGTATTCACAGGAAAATGCTGGATACACCTTCCCCACACTTCGCAGCACTCTCAGTCCCAGAATACAAGCCAGTCATAAAACCAATAGTCCTTGCAGGAATCCCAGGAAGTCACAGAAGATACCAGAGTGACTCACGATGCACTGAGTCAAACGTCTTCTTGAAATCAACATAGGCTGCAAGCATCCCCTGTCGAAACTCATGTCGGCGTTCCACCAGGACACGAAACGCTAGGATACGGTCTGTTGTTGACTTACCAGGCGAAAACCTAGACTGCTGAGGTCTCTGATGCTTCAGCAGATGACTGCGGATCCGTGTCAGCAATAGATGGGCAGCTACCTTGCCTGGTACGCTGAGCAGTGTAATACCGCGGTAATTGTTGCTGACGGTCCCCTTTCCCTTTCCAGATAGGGACGACCAGCCCCCTTTTCCAGTCAGGAAGAATGGTACCTGATTGCGACATGGCCGTCAGGACAGCATGCGACCCGCGGATCATTGCCTCACCCCCAGCTTTGAGGAGCTCCGCACTGATATTACAAACATCAGCTGCCTTTCCACCCCTCAACTTTACGACAGCCTCTCTGACGTCGTCAAGAGAGGGTGCAGTTTCGTCAATGAGAGGATCGGCATCCACTGTCCGTAATCCAGTGGCGTGAAGTGTTCCCAATTGGAGGGTCCATCGTGAACAACTACCTGTTAGAGTAGGGGGTCTCAGCAATAAAGGTTGCACCGCTCGGGAATCGAACCCGGGACCTGCCGCTTGCCGGGCGGCTGTGCTACCCGTTACACCACGGGAACTTTCTAGTGACAACTAGAAGTTGCCCGATCTCCTTAGAGAGTTATGTAGAATGTAGAGTGTGTATGTATTATCTTAGAGATAATGCCCCCCCCCCCCCCCCCCCAGCAGTATTATACCATGTCCAGCGGTGCAGCTCTGGTCTCTGATTCCAAGACCTGCAATTCTCAACCTTCTGAGCATTATGTCATCAAAAGGTGGCGTTGCCTGAGACAGACCGGCGACGATAGAGACATACATACACACATACATCCTTCTGTTTGTTAGATACTAAGATTATACACACACACATATAATATCTATCCAGTGCCGTAATATCACTCAGTCAACTACCCAATCGCGTCCTCGCGATGGTCTAGAGACCTGTATACCGAACCATGTTACATCATTGTGTACTAAAGATTCTTGGTGTTGCCAATGCTCCTTATAAATACCTATACAAGGTGAGGGCTTTCATGACAACATAGCAAAGAGGAATCCCAATAAATGGTTGGTATAACAGGAGTAATGATACAAGGATAATGCACTTAACGTCATAAATAAACTGGTAGGGTACTTTACAGCAGTATCTAAACATGAGTTATTAGAAAAAATGAGCTCAAAGTCTGTTAGTAATGTGTTAAGATCCCTGCAAATTCATTAAGAAGTGCGTTGTTAAACTCCACCGCGTTGTCACTTATTAATACTTGAAGTGTCGAGTGAAGATAAAATACAGTAGATTGGCCTTGAGGGCGTGAGTAATCGCACTGGTAGTTTTATTTATTTAATTTATTTATTACTTTTTACTTTAAGACCTGTTTCTTTAAATTTGAGGAGTAGGTACGGCTTGTAAGCTGATAAAATCAGACTCCGGGTCATTACTACAAATTATCACAGCATTAAGATATGCAAATACATTCTTTGCATATCAGAGAGTAATGAATGCTCTGAAGTGATTCGAGCTGATTTCAGCCCAAATAGTATTATAAATCAATCAAAATGTCCGCTGGGATGGCTAATGGCAGTAACCTCCCTTGACATGCGCAACATTGGCATTTGCTGCTTTTTAGAGTTTATTTATGCACTTTATTTGGTTGTTTTGAGACCTACTTATTTAAACTTGAGGAGTACGGCTGTTAAGCTAATACAATTGAGACTCCGGGTCTATACTACAAATTATCACAGCATTAAGATATGCATATACATTCTTTGCATATCAGAGTAATGAATCCTCAAAAGTGATAGGAACTGATTTCAGCATAAATAGTATTATAAATCAATCAAAATGTCCGCTGGGAGTGCTAATGGCAGTGACAGATATGTATTTATTTTTTCTTTGCATAGATAGATATTATATGTATGTGTATGATCAAAGACCACTGTATAGTTGACTTGCTACTCGTGCCCCGCGCCAACCCGCCCATGACCAGTGGAGGCCGATCGGCAAGGTAAAAAAGTGTTGCGAACATCACTCCCATTTCCCTTCCTATGGTTTATCAGTATAAATGATATACTGTTATCTTCGTAAATGTTTGTTCTATAATATTATCAAATAAAAAACTGAAAAGTACACTAAATAAATGTCATTATGAGAGAGTGAAGAAATATGCATGAACTTTATATTCACTTAAACTCTTCGCCTTTTAATATTTTGCGTGAAAACATTTTACATGAAACATATCAATAGAGGCGGATTTTCATTTGCTTTCCATTGATATATTTAGTTTTCTGATAAATGAATTACCACCATGCATACATTAGCGTCAAATAAAATAATAACATCATCAATCGGATCGGCAAGTAAAAAAGTGTTCCATGAATACAGTAGACTATGGTTTATCAGTATGAATGATACACTTTTATCTTCGTAAATGTGTTTTCTGTAATATTATCAAATAAAAAAACTGTAAAATACACTAAAGAAATGCCATTATGAGACTTAAGAAATATGCATGAACTAATATTCACTTAAACTCTTCGCCATTTAATATTTTGCGTGAAAACGTTTTACATGAATACATGAAACATATCAATAGAAGCGGAATTATATTAGCTTGCCATTGATATATTTCGTTTTCTGATAAATGAATTACACTATGCATAAATTAGCGTTAACTAAAAAATAACATCATCAATCGGGTAATTTTCCCGATTGATGAGGTGATTTTTTTAGTTGACGCTAATGTATGCATAGTGGTAATTGATATATCAGAAAACGAAATATATAAATGAAAAGCTAATAAAATTCCACTTCTATTGTTCTATTCTAGTATATTTTATATGTTTCATGTAAATAGTTTTCTCACAAAATATTAAATGGCGAAGAGTTTAAGTGAATATTAAGTTCATGCATATTTCTTCAGTCTCATAATGGCATTTCTTTAGTGTATTTTACTGTTTTTTATTTGATAATATTATAGAACAAACATTTACGAAGATAACAGTATATCATTTATACTGATAAACCGAAGGGAAATGGGAGTGATGTTCGAAAATTTCAGGAATCGCGGCATTGGCCTCCACTGGAAATAGCCCAAACTGAGTAGCAAGTCTAGTATACAGTAGTCTTTGGTATAATCTTAGTATCTAACAAACAGAAGGATGTCTGTGTGTATGTATGTCTCTACCGTCGCCGGTCTGTCTGAGGCAACGCCACCTTTTGATGACATTATGCTGACGAAGTAACCACGCCATGCCATATAATGATGACGTGTACAGCACTGGTGTGTGGAGACAAACACAGTGATTGCCGCATATCGCAGTTGATAACACACTGGAATGGTGAAAACAATTGGTCCATGCTTGTGTCACACCACACACCTGATCACCACTCATTAAAAGAGAGACATACAAGAATGTGTAAGCAACTGTCAACAAAGGAAACTCCTCTATAAAAGTGCTGCACCCGAGACAGGCACGTAACAAGAGGAGACGCGACCTAGCGCTCCGATAAGAAGACTCCTTTGAGAGTCTGTGTGTACACACACCCTGTGTGTGAGAACAATTATTACTTTGACAAGTACACCACACACACACTGTGTGTGTGTGTGTACTTGTCACGTAATAATTGTTCGGCATGTCTATAAGACATTAGCTTCATTGGCCGTTTGTAAAGAACCCGTGACTTAATTTATATGTTCAACTCACAGTGTAATATATATAAAATATATATATATAATATATATATATATATATAATATTAAAATATATATATTTTATATATATATATATATATATATATATATATATATATTATTATATATATATATTTTTTTTTTTTTATTTTTTTTTTTTATAATAGTATATTGTCTTACTCGATTCATTGGTACTTACAGTACTTATACATTACTTAAAAACCGCTCGACCACGATTAGCCAATACCACCTTATAGATGTGTACCTCTGGGCAGGGAAGCAAGTTACCTGCCTGTCAAGAGAGGAATCACTGGCAATCACTGTGTTGTCTCCACACACCAGGCTGGCTATCCACGTCATTATATGGCATGGCGTGGTTACTTCGTCAGCATAGTGTCATCAAAAGGTGCCGTTGCCTCAGACAGACCGGCGACGGTAGAGACATACATACACACAGACATCCTTCTGTTTGTTAGATACTAAGATTATACACATACATAAAATATCTATCCAGTGCCGTAATATCCTTTTCTCTCCTCTTACATTCATCTTTATTCACCACTGCAATACCTTTCCCTTCCCTTCCTTTTTATTCTCCCTGCCGCTCATCACCGTTCCCCCCTTACCATCCCCTCCCTCCCTATACCATTCCTATCTTGGCCACTTCCCTTCCCTTCCCTAGCTTAAGGCTTTGATGTATCCAAATACAAGGATTTCTAGGGTGGTCACGTCATTCTATCGTTAGAGAGTAAGAAGTCCTTCATACAAATACTAGTATAATTTCTAACTTAAATAAACATTCACTTGGACAGGTAAATTTACAACGAGGCTAATTTTCTGTCGTATTTTGGATGTAATTTCGACTCCAATTTTTCTTTTAATTTGCTGAGTGTTGGTGAAGTGGTCAGGTCCCAAAGTCCCCGTGTTTTCCTGTCACAGACTTGTCATGGTTGGTTAAGGTAACTGGTTTATGATTGGGAAGGTAGTTGGGTGGTGTATGCGGAGCAGAAGAACGAAAAAGACGGGAAGCACGAGGAGGAAAAGGACGAAAAAGACGATGACGAGGAGAATTATGGAAATATTTCCATAACATTAAAAAAATCTCAAACAATCATTCTTTTCTCATTCGCTCAACAAAAAACAAACCAGAAACAACACGACCGCAAACTCAACAAGAATCATCATAGCCAAACACATCCACTTAAATTTGCCAAACCACTGATCATTAGATTTGCATTCAGAAAAAATTTAATTTGCTTGACGTCCGCATAAAAACTTACTTTTACCACAGTTATCCCAATTTATATGAACGAGGAATAAAGAAATTGTGCGAAACAAGACATCTGTTCAATCAGGGGTTTTTTCAGTTCTTTCGTCGGATTGTGAGTGGCTTGGACTGGTGGGATAGTCGAGGGTGGAATGAAGGAATGGCGGAAGAGTCACCTGAACCACAGAAAGTCAGAAATACTCGGACATCAGAACAATAGCATCGCCAATCACGACCTCACAAAAGTCCAGCACAAAGACGTGAGCTGAGACACTCTTTAACGAGGTCTCTTTTCTCTTGCTTTTTACGCGCGGGAAAGTGAGACGAAGTGGCTGGCGCGGGACGTGCTTCATTACCTTCGCGACACCAAAACAGTCTTTTGCTTACCTCAAGGGATGATAAAAATTATAACAACAATAATGATAAGGATGATAAAACAATAATTATTGTAACAATAATGCTAACAATAATAATGGTAATGATGACAATAATATCAATGATAGTAATAATAATAATGATGATAATGATAATGATTATTATGATGAATGATAATTATACTAATGTTGATAACAATACTAAAATGATAGTATTGATACTAGCAACAATGACAATAATATTGATGATAATGATTATGATAGTAATAGTAACAAAAATAATTATAATAATAATGATAATGATGATTATGATATTGAAAGCACAAGTAATTCCAATTATTATTTTTCTACTATTATTATTATTATTATTACTATTGATATTATTATTAATATTATCATCATCAGAATGATAATTATAATATTGGTAATGATAATAATAAAAGTAGTAAGTATAATGATGATAATGACATTAGTAAAGATAGTAATGCTGATATTTACAATAATAATAACAATGATAATAATGATGATTATAGTAGTACGTAATATACATAACAATGAAAATAATGTTTGAAATCATAACAATAATAATGATATGAGAACAACCATGTTACGTGAAAAAAAAGTATCCCAACAACAATGTAGAATGTAATTAATATTGTAAGATAAAACCTAAACTAAAGAAAAATACATAGCAACGCATAAACACGCGCACGCACACACACACACACACACATACACACACACACACACACACAACACACACACACACACACACACACACACACACACACACACACACACACACACACACACACACACACACACACACACACACACACATAAACAGACATACACACACACACACACACACACACACACACACACACGCACATGCAAATGAGCGTTGTACGACTGGTCCACCCCTGATCAGGGTCATCCGTGCTGCTGATCCTCCTGGAGCTGAAGATTTAAGGAACAGTGTGGAAGTGAGGCCAATACCTTGGCTCTCCCACCTCCATCGCTATACAGGCATGCGTAGGGAGACTTGAGACTAGTGAGTGGGCAGAGAAGGGCACAGATACTACAAATGGGAAAGAAAGGGGCACGGAGGGGCAGGTGTGACTGCAGGGTGTGACCGTGTGATGCGCCAGAAAGGCACATATGGGCCGGGAAGTGTGAGTGGTGAGCGGAAGGGCGGCACCGTGGGGGCCATTGGAGAGGTCATAAAATGTGTGCCACACTCGGGCGGGCAGTGGGCCATTGTGCCGAGAACAAGGATGGCATGGCTGATGGCGGCCGCGCTGCCTCCCTTCTATATGGCACCCATGAGCGTGCGGAACAAGGCAGTGGCGAGCAACGAGGATGTTGTTCCTAGTAGAGCGACGTCCAGAAAGGCGTTAAGGTTTGCGTTGCCTAACATCCAGTGACCCCAATGGCCGAATAAGGTTGATATCGGCCTAGTCACTGCCCGGCAAGGTTTCTCTCACAGCCTCTCGCGCCCTGCAACGCCGTAACCGGTAGCTGCGTCGGGCGTTACGTCAGAGCTGTTTCGCGCTCTATTGTCCAGTTTGACCAGCGAAGCCTTGACCTTAACCTTTCCGGCAACAACTGGTCAGAATCTGGTGGTTTTCACGCAAAGGAACCGCTGAGATGCATTGCTGTAGTACAATATGTCCTTACATATTATGTGTATGGAACATCATCAGCATTCCACACCATAGCTCTAGGTTTCCCACTACACTGCTCCCTGCATCAACCTACACACACTGTCACACATACCTTCTCTTCAGCACAGTTTTAGTATCACCCATTTTAATACATTATCTCTCTCTCTCTCTCTCTCTCTCTCTCTCTCTCTCTCTCCGTCAGGGTGGCGCGGTTGGTAGAGCCGTGAGCGCGCGTGCAGAGTCCCTGCATTCGGTCAGCGGTTCGAGTCCACCAAGTTCGTCCTGACGTGGTGGTGCTTTGTATAGACAATAACCTTGTAGTTGGTACTTGCAAAGTGTCTAGATAGGATCAAAGTATCTTATATTTTTTTTTTCTCTCTCCCTCTCTCTCTCTCTCTCTCTCTCTCTCTCTCTCTCTCTCTCTCTCTCTCTCTCTCTCTCTCTCTCTCTCTCTCTCTCTCTCTCTCTCTCTCTCTCTCTCTCTCTCTCTCTCTCTCTCTCTCTCTCTCTCTCTCTCTGACAAAAGATCATGAACTACACAAATAAACTGTGACACGCATTTGTTTTCATTTCAAAACATCCAAACAACATTTCCTGAGCAATAAGACGCCGCAATGATACAGCGATACACATATATCCACATTGTATTTGTATACACATAAGTTGATGCGCGGACAAAGACAGGTGCGCGACGAGTTTCTCGTTTATAATATGATTGTTCTTGGGGAGAGAAAGACAGGGCCACAAACCAACACACTCGTCACTGCTCTATTAACTCTCATGCAGAAGGTTTTGGGTGAAAGGGTTGTAGTGTTTTGTCGTGAAAGAGAAGAAAGATTGATAAGCTCGAGCTGCAATCCCTGCATCTCGTGTGTTGACAGACCCTCTTTAGTGCTGAACTTCCCTTCTCATGCAGTGTCGTAATGAGTTTCATTATTACTATCCCAATTATATCTTTCCTATCTCATCCAGTCGTTTCCTCCTTCTCTATTCGGTCCAGCTCATCTAGTCCTCCCCGCCCCTTTATATTCCATCCACCCATTAATCCAGTCCTCCTCATTATCAATTTACCTCAAACACGCTCTATCCAGGCCCTCTTTCATACGCCAAGTTTCCCCGACCCCTCCACCAGTCCCGCCCCACTTCCCCTGTCCACCAGTCCTACTCACCCAGTCTTCGACCCCTCTCGACCCCTTCCCAGGCCTGTTTAAAATATTGCAAGACAGGAAAGTGGAGAGAAGGAGAGGTTTCTCTCCACCACTGTCAGTTAGTGATAAAGGAGGCGATGCAGGATAAGAGAGAGAGAGAGAGAGAGAGAGAGAGAGAGAGAGAGAGAGAGAGAGAGAGAGAGAGAGAGAGAGAGAGAGAGAGAGAGAGAGAGAGAGAGAGAGAGAGAGAGAGAGAGAGAGAGAGAGAGGAGAGAGAGAGAGAGAGAGAGAGAGAGAGAGAGAGAGAGAGAGAGAGAGAGAGAGAGAGAGAGAGAGAGAGAGAAAGGAAGAGCTGGAGGAAAGTAAGAGCGAGAGAGCGAGAAAGAGATAGAGAGAAAGAGAGACAGAGAGAGAGAGAGAGAGAGAAAGAGAGAGGAAGGAAGAGCTGGAGGAAGGTTAGAGAGGGAGGCGAGTGTCCGACCGGCATATTTTCGATTTTTGGGATTTCTGGATTTCAAGTGTGTTGCGTTTACGCTAGAACACGTCAGGTTAGGTTACGTTAGGTGGTTAGGGTTAGGTTTCCTAGACATATAGTGGTAGCTTTGTGTGGGAATCACAATGACGGCGTTTTCGAGCAAATCCTATGGTTAGTTTTGGAACTACAAGCCAAGCGTCTTCACTTTGAAACCACATAATTGCATAGAGTCGGGGAATATGCGTCTGGCCGGTCGACGACTCACTAACTATACTCTGACCTTCCGTGTATACATATACACAAAGAAAAAAAGGTGCAAAATGTGTCACAGATTTTGCACCTTCAATAAGGGTGCAAAGTTGCACCCATAAGGGACGGGTGCACAGTTGCACCCATAAGGGTGCACAGTTGCACTCCTAAGGGGAGTTGCACCTTAAGAGGTGTAACTATGCACCCTCATGGGTGCAACTTTGCACCCTTAAATTTACAAAATCTGTGACACATTTTGCATCTTTAAAAGCGCAAAGTTACACCTTTTTTTTCTTAGTGTGTAAGAAGCGCTTCCCCTTCCTCCACTCTCTCCTTCTCCTCTTCCTCTTCCTCCTTGTCATCGCCATTCTTCTGTTCCTTGACCTAATGTTGGTTTTATCATCATCCAGTCACCCTTCTCTCTCTCTCTCTCTCTCTCTCTCTCTCTCTCTCTCTCTCTCTCTCTCTCTCTCTCTCTCTCTCTCTCTCTCTCTCTCTCTCTCTCACACACACACACACACACACACACACACACACACACACACACACACACACACACACACACACACACACATACACACACACACACACACACTACTTCTTTCATCTAGAGTGCTCACCGTAGTTCCCATCAAATAGTACAACAATAATAAAAAAGTTCATATGCTTGTGAACATGCCTAAATCAATAACCAAGATTCACCTTCCACGAAAGTAAGATCAATACTTCAACAGTCACGTCAACGCTTTCCACGACCAGCGATACACACTCAAGGAACATTGGTCAGTCTTGCTTCCCTTCATATTTACTCCTTTAAGTTAGAATAGCATCACGTTTGGACAGCTTTCTCTCGCACCCTGTCATATCACCCGCATATGCTCCATCTCTATCCAGAGCACTGCCTCGCAACGCCTCTCATTCTCTTCATCATCTATCGCACATTCACTTTTTTACTTAGAGAACCACCATCTCCAAGTTCCTCTCCCTTTCTCTACTCCACACAGTCAACCAGTGCACATTTACTCCATTACTACTTCACTGGACACCCTTCACCTGGACACCCCCAACGTCGACATTTCCTCTCCTGACCAAGACGCGACTACCACGTTAGATGGGGAATTTCCTGGCGAGGATTGATTTTTCTCGCAATTCGTTACACAGCTACAAGCCCCCAACTTTTCTCCCTACCTCTTCTCTCTTCTGCACACACACACCATTCCCACACTCGACATACAATACACTCACTCGACCCCTTCACACCCTATACCCTCCTTCCACATATACCTATACATCCACACGCCACCCTTACTCCCATTCTTACTACTCTACTTTCTTCACTCTCAGCATCCACACGGTACACTCTTCCCGGTACACGAGGTCGCTGCCAGGCCATAGGATGCCCCTGATTGCATCGTTGAGGACCTACATACACTGAAGATGTATATGTGTTATTACATACACATACATACACATATTACTAAGAAAAAATATCACTCACCGTCTTTAAAAATTGGTACCGCTTTAGCCCAAGCCTTACTTATTAATTCCTTGAAGAAGACGATATAATTGTTTTCTGGTCTCACGAAGATGATGTAATTTTTTATATTTTCTTTTTTCTTACCATTTTCTATTTTTGTATTATACAATTTCCAACTACAGTCAGATGACCGTGTCTGAAACTCATTACGCAAAGATGAGAAGAGACATTAGGGTCAGGCTGTAAGGTGGCGGGGACAGTGACCTACCATGGGTTGTGTCTGTCTCGACCCTGACGACGCCGATCACCACCAATACCATGCATGACCATGTATAGATACAGCAAAGACGTATAGGCAAGGCGGCGGCGAAGCACTCGGGCGTATCGGACTGCCCTTTGTGTGTGTGTGTGTGTGTGTGTGTGTGTGTGTGTGTGTGTGTGTGTGTGTGTGTGTGTGTGTGTGTGTGTGTGTGTGTGTGTGTGTGTGTGTGTGTGTGTGTGTGTGTGCGTGCGTGCGCTTGTGTGTGTGTGTGTGTGTGAGTGTCTGTGTGTGTGTGTGTGTGTGCATTATTTCATGTTTATGTAATATTCTGCAAAATTGTGGTCAATAAACAATCTGAATCTGAAACTGTGTGTGTGTGTATTCATCTAGTTGTATTCATCTAGTTGTATTTTACAGGGCCTGAGCAACGCTCGTATGGCCCTGTCTCCATATCAACATTTTTATCATTCATCCTTAGTGCTTAGTTTTGGCTGAAGCCAGCACCCCGGGAGGCGGGTCACAAACCCCCGGCTAACAACCGGTACCCATTCACTGCTGGGTGGACAGGGGCTCGGGTTTTAAGTAAACAGCCCAACTGTTTCCGCTCCGCCCGGGGATCGAACCCGGGACTTCTCGGTTGTGAACCGAGCGTGCTACCACTACACTACGGAGTACCCGTGTGTGTGTGTGCGTGTGTGGTGTGTGTGTGTGTGTGTGCATGCGTCCGTGTGTGTGTGCGTGTGTGTGTGTGTGTGTGTGATTTTGTGTGTGTGTGTGATAAAACGGTGATAAAACGTTCCGAAAAGGTAATGAATGGGTGTCCGAGTTAAATATTTGTGTCCTGAATCCCAAGCTGTTGGCCAACATGATGAATTTGTCTGTCATTAAACAACAAAACCTGCCTAGTGACCACGCCCCCCTGGCTATAACGTTGTTACTGCCGTGTACGAGCCTGGAGAGTCTTGCTAACAGAGCAAACAGTTTAAGAGGTCATGGTGTACTTCAGGAATGTGTCAATGAAGCAAAGTTTGTGTAACCAATCTCTATGAAAAGTGTTAATGAAGAGTTATTGCAAAGAAATTTAGAGAGTGCATCGGAAGATTTATCTGGTGGAACTGTTGACGAGCAAATAACACAGGTGACAAAGGTTTTGTTCGAGTGTGTGAGGGGTGACGAGCGTGGTAATCGCTAACATGCTGGCGTAGTGGATGGGAGCATGGATAGATGGGAGAGAATGTTAAATAATAAAGATAACATTGCAATATGGAGAGCTGTGGGGGAATATTCACCAGATAAATACACTGGATGATAAACGTTCAGATCAAGAGTTTAAATTATTTATTGAGAATACGCAAACTTCGCCAATCAACTCACAGCGCTCCATGAGCGACATAACTACCGCCGTTGCTATACCAGTGCTAGACGAACCAATATCTGTTCATAAGGTGGCGAGAGAGGCCAGTAGAATGCAATCGGATAAGGCCTTCGGGCCCGATGGTGTCAACCTAGGGGTGTTCAAACTGATGAATGGCCCGTGGTTACTTGCTATAACGACCATTCTTAACAACATCTTCAGTGCTGGTGTTTACCCGGTTGCTTGGACCCGTGCTAAAACGTTAAGTATATTTAAGAAAGCTGATAAATCGTCCCCAAGAAATTACCGCTGCATAAGCGTAATCAATAGCATGACAAAACTCTATGACATGATTTTTTGTTCACAAATGAAAGCGTGGTTCAGACCATACAGGGAACAGACAGGCGCACAGGAAAAACGAGGCTGTTTGGAGCACATTGTTGCCTTACGCTTATTATGTGACCTTGCCAGACGAAAGAAATACACTTTGTTTGTTACTTTTGTGGACTTTTCCCAAGCGTATGACCTGGTCACTCGCAATGAGCTGTTCCGCGTGCTGAGGCGTATGGGGTGTGGCGCGGTGATGCTGGCGGCGCTGCTCACTATGGTACCTGGAACTGTCGCCGATAGGAACACTCGCCGACGTCGACGAGTGTTCCTATTTTTCACATCGGCGAGTGTTCTCATTACCCGTGTTTCTGTATTCAGGGATTAAATACCAACAATAGCCTGAATAGGTAGGCAAGGTTATGTGGTTAGGTTAGGTAAGCTTCCTTTTCATATATTACAAGTTGAACTGTTGCCGAAAATTTCAAGGTCGACGAGTGTTCCAATGTCGGCTAGAGTTCTGGGTTGGTGTTTCAGCGAGAGTTCCTATCGGCGACAGTTCCATAAACCCTCGCCATGTATTCTCTCACGGAAAACGTCATTGGCTCGGTAGTGGCGACGGTAACGCTGAGGGTTCGCCAGGGTTCACCGACCTCAGGCTTGTTATTCATTATATTTGTGAATTACCTTATAAGGATGGTTAAGGAGGGGAGCAGGCATAGAAGGGTACTTATCTTGGCTCCATATGTTTGTCCTTATGGACGACAAAGTTCTCCTTGCCACCAGTAGAACCAATATGATCAAAAAGATGCAAATACTCATAAATTATTGTAAAAAATATGGCATGAAAATTAATGAGGGTAAAACTAAGTTCTTTGTGGTAAACAGCAGCGAGGGGGACTTGGAGCGTGGCCACCGAGAAACAGTGGTGTCAATTGTTTGACTGCATTAGATGGGGGAATAATAGACGATGATTTTGATATGTTAAACTGACCAGTATGTTGTAAATTAGTGAAGTTATTGTCATTTATGTTGAAAGTTGTCGGCGAAACCGAAGTAATTGTTCCGCCTTTTTTTAGGTTTTTGCCGTTCCATGACTAAATTTGTAACAATTACTGCATTAATTGTTCTTATTACAATAGGCCATGTTATTCTTGTCACGTGGGCACCAAAATTAAATTTGTAACTACATTATTTGTGATTTTATGGACATTTTGGTAATTTCGAGAAAGTCAAATATTTCGCGATCGACGATGGCCGCCATACGAACCTCATGGGACATTAGTTGACAGTGTTAACATTGATTTTTGTTTTTTAGACATATTTGTACATCTAAAAAAGTAGGTCTCATTAGATTGTCCATGGGGTGCACGTGGGGTCCACTGGACTACTAGACTAACTAATAGTAGTGTAAGTAGGGGAAATATCTTTTTGAAAATAATTGCAGCACAGGAAAATAGGTATTTATTAAGGAGAACTGGGCTCTTCTTGCCGTCCTTACTACTCGCGCTTTCTGTATAATTTATACTCCGCCATGTAGTGGTGATACTATGATAACTTCCAGTGTTTCTGCCTTCAATAATTAAATACCAGCAATAGACTGAACAGTTAGGCTAGGTTATGTGGTCAGTTATCTGCAGGTTAGGTTAGTGAAATTAAAAGCTACCTGGAACTGTCGCCGATAGGAATTCTCGCCGACGTCGGCGGGTGTTCCAATTTTTCACTTCGGCGATTGTTCCTATTTTCGGCGACAGTTCCAGTTTTTTTATAATGATATTATAGTACCCAATATATACATTTGATAAGTGTTTCTTTTACCAGTGTTTCTGCCTTCAATAATTAAATACCAGCAATAGACTGAACAGTTAGGCTAGGTTATGTGGTTAGGTTATCTGCAGGTTAGGTTAGTAAACGAGCAGGGGGTCCGGGGGTGGGGGCGCAGCACCCCCATTTAGGTCAAGTTACGTTACCAACCACCAACCAGTGTCACCAGTTACCAATGTCAAACTGCAGCTTCAGTGTTCTGGGACAAGCGAGAAAAGTTTGTGTCCAATAATGAAATAGCTTTTATTCTTCCTTTTCATCTATTACCAGTGGAACTGTCGCCGAACATTTCCACGTCGGCGAGAGTTCTCGGTTGGCGTTTCGGCGAGAGTTCTTATTGGTTTCTTAAAAGTTTAGATGTGCGTTTAATTATATTCTCACCCGTTTTTGGAGGAATATATTTTCTATACTGTGACAGATTAAATCAAGACACAACATCGATTCAGGAAAAATTTAGTTTCGTCCTCGAAATCCGTGGTGCCCAATAACGAAAGTTTATCAATAAAAAAAGATGTACTCCTATCCCAGCTACGTAGGGAAAGTCTTATTCCAATCTCATGCAAATGAAGCTATGGTCACATCACATCCAAACAGTCTTGTTCCCAACGCTGTCAGATGGAATAAAATGTTAGTTCCATTACAAGAAAGCAGAGGAAGCCATTCAGATAGGGAAACTATACGGTCTGCATTGGCTTTATGGTACTCGAGATCTCGTCGACCCTGTGTCGAGACTCGAATTTTGGTAGACGAGAGCAGTTTAATACTGTGGACGAGAGTATACCCAGCTGACCCTGCACGTAGGTACAATGTACTGCAATACTACTGTGGCTTATAATATAACAATGTAGCTGTAACTAGGTTCCTCCGATCACAATCTTATTTCTGTAACCTGTCCTATCGCTCCGGTACCGTCTCGGGACCCACCTAAGCGGTGGTGCTTCTGGCACTTCAACTCAGCTAAGTGGGAAGACCTAAGGCAGTACTACTCTGATTTTCCATGGAATGATTACTGCTTCCATGTCAAAGACCCATCTCTTTGTGCGGAGCGCATAACTGAGGTCATAGTCTCTGGCATGGAGGCGTACATTCCACATACCTTCTCTAATCCTAAAGCCCGTCAACCTTGGTTTAACTCTGCTTGTTCTCATGCTGTCCGAGATAGAGAGGTGGCTCACAAACGGTACCGTAAGCATCCATCTCCTGAAACTCATGCCCTTTATATTTCTGCCCGTAATCATGCCAAATCTATACTTCAACTTACCAAAAACTCTTTCATTCATAGAAAATGTCAAAATCTTTCTGAATCAAATTCCTCTTGTAACTTCTGGCATCTAGCTAATAACATCTCTAACAATTTTTCTTCTGCATCTTTCCCTCCTATGCTTCACCCAGATGGCTCCACAGCTGTCTCATCTACTTCTAAAGCTGAACTCTTCGCTCAAACATTTGCTAAAAATTCCACTCTGGCTGATGAAGGGCTTGTTCCTCCTTCTCCTCCACCCTCTGACTATATTATGCCTGTCATTAAGATCCTTCGGAATTATGTTTTCTTTGCCCTTTCTGGCCTAGATCCTCGGAAGGCTTACGGTCCTGACGGAGTCCCTCCTATTGTTCTCAAAAACTGTGCTTCTGTGCTTGCACCTTGCCTGGTCAAACTTTTCCGTCTTTGTCTATCTACTTCCACCTTTCCTTCTTGCTGGAAGTTTGCTCACATCCAACCTGTTCCTAAGAAGGGTGACCGTTCTAATCCTTCAAACTACCGTCCTATAGCTTTGACTTCCTGCCTTTCTAAAGTTTTTGAATCTATACTTAATAAGAAGATTCTCAAGCATCTATCTGCTCACAATCTTCTATCTGATCGTCAGTACGGTTTCCGTAAGGGGCGATCTACTGGCGATCTTCTAGCTCTCCTAACTGAATCTTGGTCATCCTCCTTTAGGGGTTTCGGTGAAACTTTTGCTGTTGCCCTTGACATATCAAAAGCTTTTGATAGAGTCTGGCACAAATCTTTAATTTCCAAACTACCCTCATTCGGTTTCTATCCTTCTCTCTGTACCTTCATTTTAAGTTTCCTTTCAAACCGTTCTATTGCAGCTACTGAGGACGGACATTGTTCTTCTCCTAAATCCATCAATAGTGGTGCTCCTCAGGGTTCTGTCCTATCACCCACTTTCTTTCTATTATTCATTAATGATCTTCTAAGTCTAACTCAAAGCCCTATCCACTCCTACGCTGATGATTCTACCCTGCACTTTTCAACGTCGTTTATTAGACGTCCAACTCAACAGGGACTAAGTGATTCACGGAGAGATGCCACCGAGCGCCTAACTTCTGATCTTTCTATAATTTCTGATTGGGGCAAAGCAAACCTTGTTTTGTTCAATGCCTCAAAAACCCAATTTCTTCACCTATCTACTCGACAAAACCTACCAGATAACTATCCCTTCTTCTTCAATGACACTCAACTGTCTCCTTCTTCTACAATGAACATTCTAGGACTATCCTTTACTAAAAATCTGAACTGGAAATCTCACATCTCATCTCTTGCTAAAACAGCTTCTAAGAAGTTAGGTGTGCTGTGGCGTCTGCGTCCTTTTTTTTCTCCCTCCCAATTGCTTGCTCTCTACAGGGGCCTTATCCGCCCATGTATGGAGTATGTCTCACATGTTTGGGGAGGATCCACTCATACAGCTCTCCTAAACAGGGTTGAGTCAAAAGCTTTTCGTCTCATCAACTCCTCTCCTCTGACTGACTGTCTTCAATCTTTAAATCACCACCGCAATGTTGCTTCTCTTGCTCTCTTCTACCGTTATTTTCATGCTCACTGCTCTTCTGAACTTGCTAATTGCATGCCTCCCCCACTCCCGCGGCCTTGCTGCACAAGACTTTCTACTCATTCTCATCCCTATTCTGTCCATCTTCCTAATGCAAGAGTTAATCAGTATCTTTACTCTTTCATCCCTTTCACTGGTAAACTCTGGAACTCTCTTCCTGTTTCTATTTTTCCACTTTCCTATGACTTAAATCTTTTCAAAAGAAGAGTAACAAGACACCTCCCGAACTAAATTGGCCTACCCCTGTTTTTATTTTATTCTCTTACTGTCTTCTTTATAGGGACTGGCAACTAAGCAGGCTTTGTGTTACCCATTTTTGCTGTGTCCTTGGCCAGTTCCTTGTGTTGTAAAAAAAAAAAAAAAAAAAAAAAAAAAAAAAAAAAAAAATACAATGTCACTCATCTCTCTCCGCAATATACAAACATTTAATACACATAATGACAGCGTCACATCACCCTTTTAACTTTGCTGCAGTGACAACGCTTGTACATGAAATACCGTGCATTAACTGAAAAGTGAAAACATATTCCCGCGGCAACACCTTTATAATCGTCGATTTATACAATTCTTCAACATTTTCTTCCGTGTTAAA
>JACEEZ010018548.1:720000-727500 GCA_016584305.1 Chionoecetes opilio
GAACCCACCTCATTCTTCCCCATGTAACTGGCCTGAGGTATGTGACACCGTGTCGCCTCCCCCGACACACCTTCGACAGTCTACCCACGCCTCACGCCGCTGATACCACACACAGCCTCCTTGGCACCTCGCCCTCCCAGTCCTCCTTCCCAATATTCTTCTACCTGTTCCTTCACTGCCGTCATTTGCAGGTGACCCAAATACGATTGTTATTGCTGTTCCTCGAGGCGCAACAAAGAAAGCATGATAACGCGAGTCAACACATGCATACATTTTTGAGCAAAATGAAGAACAATGGAGTGGAACTCGAATTAGCTTAGTAGAAATATATGTATGTTCGAAAAAAAAGCATGCCACGGGATTCATTGAACAAAAGAGCGATGACCAAGTGCAGAACAAGAAGAGCTAGTGCAATGCGGCGGGAACACGAATAGAGGCGAATGTCCTTCACGGAATAATTTTCATTGTTTTGTCCGCAGGCGCGCGAGGCTTACCTGAATTCCTTACAGCAGACCATAATGCTAATTACAAAACCAAGATATTTACCGCAGTTTCTGAGGCGGGTCACCTGGGCACTTCCTTGCCCGTCCCCGCTCTACTGTCACCCAAGCCGCAAGGTTTCACTCACCTGGCGAGGGTGTGGCTGAAAGAGGAGCTCGAATACCGTACAATTACTGTTCCTCTCACACGAGAGGAATAATTCGAGATCACTCCCAACCTTTGAATCAAACAGATGGTTGTCTTAAGAAACTATTTTCTTTAATTTAACAACACAATGCACGGCAGTATGGACACGTCGATGGCAGATAGCATGGATGCCTGAATTATACAACTGAGTTACCACCTGACTGCTGCATTAATGAGTTTTTGCGCATTTGGAGCGCGGGTCAATTTAATAAAATACTGAGGGTTACGACGCATACTACTTCTCGAGATTTAATTTTCCTATATGGCAAATAAAAATCTACGCCTCAAGTCGTGCTACTGAAGGAAAACATGAGCGGGAGGTACAGACCTGCACTCCGCCCTTCCGGAAAACACTTCGCTTCAAGGCACATATTCGCGCCGCCGGAGTGGGTCAGGATGTATTTACGTGTACCTGGAACGTGGGAACACTGCAGGTGTTTGGGCCACCACAGACATTGGTTTCAGGGTACAAGGCGAGGGAGGCCGTGATTTTTTTTTTGGCGATAGAGTGTAAATTTACGGTAACCTTTCCCATTGACACCCGTTACCTGCCGCTCTTCCTCCCTCCCCCTGAAGCTCAGGCCGCAGCCTCTTTACGGACTTGTCCTAAGCCATATTATAAAAAGAAGTATCCTTCACATTAAGGACTGGCATTGCGCGACAATACCAAAGAATTGAAATATAGTCACCACTTAAGACCTTATCGGAACCACAATTGTCACGCCACGCCAACACCCACGCCTCGCCTAGTGTGGCCGCAGGTAACCATGAACACAAAAACCACAGATGACGACACTCTCATCTTTCTTTTCCTCCTGACGACCCCTCCTGACGGTCTTGCGCGGCTGTAAATAACACGCCGTGAGGGAGGCGGGACCACCACACCCACCTACTCTTTTGTTCCTTATCACCCGCTTCCATCAACCTCTTCCGCTAGTTCCCTTACCACCCACAGTGACCCACACCTACAACGCTTATATTCCGTGCTAATCATATTTTTCCATCGTTCTCCTCACTATAGGAGGTTCACCTCCTCACTCCTCTCCTCCCACTACTAGTCCAGTCAATCTGTCGTTTGAGATGGAAAAAATTGCAACAGAATTTATTTTTGTGGTAACGTATTCAACATTCCTACCTAAATAACATACCAAAAGTGGAGGAAAAGGAGATGGTGGAAAGTCACCTAATTTGCATAAATCAAATATGGCCGCCAGGCCATTTCCGGAAAACCCTAAAAATGGCCTATCTTTACTTCTAATTATTGGAATGAGGTGATCTTGGTGTCTACACATATGTTTTCAGGGTCCATAAACATGATGGTGAATATATTTACATGCTACCGATAATATTTTTTGTCAAAATCGAAAAAAATCATTAAAATTTGTACTGGTTCATGGGTCTTTGCGATAGTAGTCATTATAACTGACACTAGAGGTAAACATGTGGTTATTCACTGTCAAATTTAGATCTCCTAGACTAGAGTACATTGTATATTATTTTCTTTTCTTTTAGAGTATATTGTATATTTACATTGTACATTATATTTATGTCATCTTCTCAGTTTTATAGGTAGTGGTAGCTTAGAGGTGGTGTTGGGTTTGTGGTGTCCCTATTACGTCACATTGTTTGACTGGCTTATTCTGTCATTTTCGCTGCCTGGCATCATTGTCTGTGTGGGCGACGATTGTGGTCAGCGATTCTAGCGGGTATCGGCCGTTGGCTGTTCTGATCTGAATTGGAGAGTTATTTTGCTTTTGGTCCTTAGTTTATTGTCGGCGTACAGGAAATTCGAGTCTCTACCTGCACACCCTGGAGGCAATGTTACCATACATCACTACTGCTGGCCACAACTTGTATGCCAAATCTGTATACATCCACTTGCAACAGATGTGTCAGCTCCAGACACAACATCCAGATGTTTTTGACATGTTCAATGCAGGGTATCATGTCGTACGACGTAGCGACCGTTTTTGGGGAGGACTTTCATCTGATTTGGTTATAGAACAAGTACTGATGAGAAGTATGAAGACTACTGGTGGATTGACGCGTGGTCGTGGAATGTCTGGGGCACAACGTACCCAGTGGCTGCTGTCCATGCCTGCATGTGCTGTCGATGTCAATATGGCCATGCAAGAGTTCATGGAAACAATTTGCGCAACTAGTGAACAACACAAAGAAGCCACAGATGCAAGACAAAAGAAAGATAAACTTGACACTCTTTATCTCCTGGGTTTCCTCCAAGAAAGAAACCCCTTTGCACTAGACCCGCTACTGCGTAACATCGTCACAGGCGTCACAGCTGATCAAACCGTCAATGCCCATAAAGCTGCAGAAGTGGGCAGAAAGGTACTCGAAAGTATGGAGGGAAAGAATGTCATGGAGTACACTTTCAGGAAAAAAAATCAAGTGGTAACCCTTGGCCACAGAGTCTCGGCAAAGGTAGATGATGAAATGCTTCATGTTGATTACCAGCTGTTCTTTCAACGTCTCATAATGGTTGCACCTGATGTTATGGATGATATTGAAGGCATCTTCCAATATGAACTGTGTTCTCCTCCATCATCTTTGTTTGAGACCAACGGACTTCTTCCCGAAGCCAATAAACCTTCACTCGCTGATGCAGTTGGTAAATTTGCACAAAGCACAGATATGTCAGCTCACCAAGATGAAGATGGCATGTGTTATGTGATTGATGGTGGCTCTCTTCTACAGCGTCTGCCATGGTCGCGGAATGTCACATTTGGTTCCATCTGCCAGCGCTATGTTGACTATGTTCACGAGAAGTACAGAGATCCCACAGTTGTATTTGATGGTTATGAAGCAGGTCCTTCTACAAAAGACAATACACATAAGCGAAGGTCCAGAGGGATGGTCGGTGCGCAAGTGATTTTTGTTGAAGGAATGTGTGTAAAAACAAAGAAAGAACTGTTCCTGGCTAACACAACAAACAAGCAGAGGTTCAGTCGGATGCTGAGTGAGAAGCTATAGGAGAAAGGCATCAAAACAGTTCATGCAGCTGGTGACGCAGATGTACTAATTGCAACGATAGCAGTAGATTCGGCATCCAAGTGTCCTACTGCACTCATTGGAGAGGACAACGATCTCCTGGTGCTGTTATCCATTCAGCCGAACCAGACGGCATTTCCACTGCTCTTTAGGTCAGAAGGACGACAAATATCAAAGAAGATGAAGAGAAAATGGAACATCAACTTGGTAAAGAGGAAACTTGGCCCAGATACCTGCGATTTGTTGCCAGTGATACATGCTATCACTGGCTGTGATACAACCTCCCGTATGTTTGACATTAGAAAAGAATCGGCTCTTCGGAAAGTGAGAAGTGACAGTGACATGAAAAAACATAAAAACGTTTTTATTAAACGATCCTCCATGGCAGAAGTCACAGCTGCTGGTGATAAATTAGTGAGTCGTCTGTATGGTGGTGACACAAGCGAGGGATTGGACTCTCTACGTTACAGACTGTTTTGTGAGAAAGCGATGAGAGGCAGCTGTTCTGTTCAAGTACATATCCTTCCTCCAACAACTGCAGCTGCCCTTTACCATAGTGCACGTACGTATTTTCAGTGCCAGGAGTGGATGGGTAACACTTTAAATCCAGAGGAGTGGGGATAGGTTCTTAATCGGGGCCGACTTGAACAGAAAGCAACAGACTTGGCAGCTGCCCCAGAATCACTGCTGCAACTGTGCGCTGTAATTGTAAAGTTAATTGTGACGCTCGACGCTGCTCCTGCAGAAAGCATGGCTTGGAATGTTCAGCTGCATGTGGAGAATGCCGAGGGGTTGGGTGCACAAATGCAATGGCGTCTGAAGACAACTTTGTGAATAGTGAATGAATGACATGTATACGCGCAGGTGCTTTACATATCTCACAATAGCAGCGTGTTATCATCTATATAATTATGTTGCTACTCTTCCAGCCCACGTTGCCCATGTGTTAATTTAGAATACATAAAAATTATATTATTAAGTTCCAAGATATAAAGAATGTATGAAAGTCGGCACTAAAAAGATGCCATTTTTCGGAGGGCAAAACTGTCATTGATTATGTATTTGTTCACTCAATATAAGAGGAAACAATTTCTTCCATACTCCTGCAGAGTATTCTGTGGCAAACAGTAAAAATTATAACAATTACGTTTGGAAACCTTCATGATTTTAAGTGTTCTTGAAGAAAAACCTGTTATGATCAACACCGCATGATAGTGTGATAGGTTTCTCAAATCGGTGAATTTTTTACCATGTTTTACCACTTCCAATTTTCTCTACTTTTGATATGTGATCTACTAAGGTGTTAGGAATATCATACAACAGATTTAATTTTTGCTGCAATTTTTTTCCATCATGGTCCATTAATGGTGCTAGATTAACTGGACTACACCACCCACACGCAACTCGACCCAAAAACAACAGCATCCCACCCACCGCTACCATCACTACTAACACGAACACCCAAATCCACCACGATCTCGCCCATCACCACCATCACCACTCCGGAAGGGCATAGTTTCGCATTCATATACCCCAAAGGTGCTAGAATCTGCCGCTTCTGCTACTGCTACTGCTATTAGTGTTATAGTGTTACTGTTCCTGTTCTTCAAACCTTAATATGAAGAATATAAAATATAACTATTGTGAACCAAAATAACAAAGCACAGTTCATCTTCCCTCCTTCCCTCCAGCTTACCTCACTCTCATTTCATCTCACATCCTTTCATCTTCCCTTTATGCCCACCCCACAATCTTCCACCCATCCAGCCTCACACGTTACACCCCATAACGTAGTGAGCCTTGTGTGTACAGACGACCCCAATCTCACGTTACGGTTCATACAAGGCGAGATAATAAAAGTCTTTAGGTGCCTTTTTGCCTTATTTTCAATGGAAAGCTGAATTATCGCTTGGAGGATACTCTTGTTTAAGTGCTGATAGGTCCTCGTGGTTAATCACTTCGTGAGCGAGGGTGGAAAGAGCCAAGGTCTGGAAGGAGCGACAAAACGGAATATGTAAAAAAGGGGAGGGAGGAAGGCCGAAGATCCATTGCAAAGACAACTATATAAGTGCGAGGAAGAAATGGTTGAAGAAGGAAGAAAATAAGGAGATGGGAGGTAAGACGAGAGAGAAAAAGAAAAAGGCAGATTTATCATGGCCTTTTTAACATGGCTGGGAAAATAAAGCAACACAACAAATATTTGTCTTGATGAGATATAAGTAAATCAATGTTTTCTTATGTGCATTTGGTTTCCGGATGGCAGTAATGTAGTCAATCGTCACTACAAGTAAACATATATATACGAAAAAATATGCTAAGCAATGAATGGATATAGAAAAAAGAATAAATGACTAGATCAGTGTTTCTTAGCCTGGGGTGCTAGAACCCCCATGGGGTGCTGAAATCAATTTTAGGGGGTGCTGGGTAATGCTCCATATATAGCAGTACAATGTTAGAGTTCCTCGCAATGGATACAAAAGTATCAAAGGCGTTTCAAAAGTATCTTTTTGAGAAGAGTACTATTTTTATTTGATAAACTTTAACCTCATTATACTGACTTTCATTGAGAGTGTACTTGCACTCGAGTGCTGATGCCTGACGTGAGACGGTGAGACCGCGCGCCGCTGCAGGCAGTAGTTGCGTAGTAACAGTACAGCTCAAGCCCCCGCATCGTTGTGTTTCGCTTTAACTTCAAGTTCCAGTAATTCTGGTAAGACCATTGAAAGGTATACTCTTCCTCATTCGCTCTAACTCACACATATAATATCTCTCTCTCTCTCTCTCTCGCTCTCGCTCTCGCTCTCTCTCTCTCTCTCTCTCTCTCTCTCTCTCTCTCTCTCTCTCTCTCTCTCTCTCTCTCTCTCTCTCTCTCTCTCTCTCTCTCTCTCTCTCTCTCTTTAATGTGTCGCATCATTTTTTTTTACAGATGAATGTATTGATGACGCTTGTTCAAATCTGCCCCAATTTAATGGGCCTGGATAATGTTTGAGCCTACCCTAAACATTAAAACTTTCAGCTGTTTTTATTAAGAATATCTTTGGTTGACTATAAATTGTACACATATATCATTACCTCTACCCCCGAAGGTGGAATAATACTGTGTTCGTCTGTGTCTGCTTGTTTGTTTCTCTGTTAACATTACTCATAAAGTAGTTGCTCCAATTTTATGAAGTAGCTTTTGGGGGGAACGTTACCTATGGTCAGAACACCAATCAATTTAATTTTGAAGGTCAAATGTCTAAGTTAGATTGGTGCTGTTTTGCTAACAGCTTCTTTGTTTTGTCCATAGCTTGTGTGATTCTGCAATGCCAAAGACGCGTAAATGAAGTGACGAATATGTCACGTGTGGCTTCAATGCACTCCTGGATGATTGTAGAGGACCAGACCGGGCACAATGTATGACCTGCCATTTCATTATTTGCAACTCAAATTTGAAGCCTGCTAGACTCCGAGAACACCAGGTGAAGCATCCATGTGCAGAACATGAACAGACTATCGAGTGCAAGCTAAGAGGGCTAGATATGACCAGAAAGGCACACTACCCCGACTTGGATTCAAGCCAGTGCAGAAACCCCATCTGCAAGCTTCATATGAGGTGGCATACCAGTGCATCAGGGAGAAGGCTTCGCATTTGTCTCCGGAAAACCTGGTTAAGCCATGCACCATTCGGATGGTAGAACTGGTTCTTGGAACAGAGGCAGCCAAAAAGATGAAAGAAGTGCTTCTGTCCAACGATGTCATCACAGGGAGAGTTGCAGATATGAGTTGCGACATATTGGACCAGATTGTTCAGGAGATTATGGACAG
>JACEEZ010018548.1:732500-737500 GCA_016584305.1 Chionoecetes opilio
GGGTAATAAAAGAAAACAAAAGTGAATTTATCGCGAGTGAGTGGAAAAGGAGGAAGTAACAAAACACAAATGAGGAAATAATACAAGATTGGAAAAAAAGAATAGTGTATAAGCAAAGAAGATAAATAAAAGTAATTATGAATCTCTCTAACAAAAATGTAATTAGTCGTATTTTCTCTCTTGCGATGAAATAACAAATAAAGTTACCCGCATTCTCTATATAAGTAACTAGCAGAAAGGGTGCCCTCCGGGCACCTTTCTCCTAGCTCCTGCGGAGGGCTGTGGGCCTACGGCCCAATGGGGGGCCTGCGGCCATGTTGTGTTATGTTGATAAAAAGAAGAAAAACTCTTCCATCCCCCCAAGTCGAGCACGGCCAACAAATTTGGACTACAAAGTCAAGTCTCTATCTCTCACAGTTTAACCGCTACAGCTGTTTTTAGGTTGTTTTTGCTTAAAACGCCCACCGGGGTCGGACACGCCCCTCAAAACATCTTCCATCCCCCCAAGTCGATCACGGCCAAGAATCTTGGACTACAGTGTCAAGTCTGATAAATAAAATAATTTTATTTACTAAAATTAATAATAGTATCCCCATAAAATGTTCATTCTCTCTAGTATAAATTTTAGAGAAAATGTTCCAGCAGAGACTATAGCAGCCACAGCCATTTTTAGGTTGTTTTTGCTGGCCACGCCCACCAGGGTCGGCCACGCCCATCGAAACATAGCCTATGTTCTCCACTGGGTCATGAAGATTCCAAATATGTGCGGCATGTGGGGTTTTGGCCATCTGTAGCCGAGTCTATAACGAACATACAGACACACAGACAGACAGACAGACAAATTTTGAGATTTATATATATAGATGATGTGCCGAAAGGCGTAACATGTGTGCGTGTGTAATCATCTAGTTGTCTCATCTAGTTGTATTTTACAGGGCCTGAGCAACGCTCGTATGGCCCCGTCTCCATATCAACATTTATTTTATCATTCATCCTTAGTTCTTAGTGTTGGCCGAAGGGCCGCCACCCCGGGAGGCGGGTCACAAACCCCCGGCTAACACCCGGTACCCATTCACTGCTGGGTTGACAGGGGCTCGGGTTTTAAGGAAACAGTCCATCTGTTTCCGCTCCGCCCGGGGATCGAACCCGAGACTTCTCGGTTGTGAACCGAGTGTGCTACCCCTAAACTACGGAGTACCCTAAATGTGTGTACCCACGCATGTGTGTGCGTATGTGTGTGTGTGTGTGTGTCTGTCTGCGCGCGCGCGCGTGTGTGTGTGTGTGTGTGTGTGTGTGTGTGTGTGTGTGTGTGTGTGTGTGTGTGTGTGTGTGTGTGTGTGTGTGTGTGTGTGTGTGTGTGTGTGTGTGTGTGTGTGTGTGTGTGTGTGTGTGTGTGTGTGTGTGTGTGTGTGTGTGTGTGTGTGTGTGTGTGTGTGTATTCATCTAGTTGTATTTTTACAGGGCTACAGCTATACTCGTATGGCCCCGTCTCCATATCAACATTCTTATTCTTCTTCTTTAGTGCTTAGTGTTGGCCGAAACCACCACCCCGGGAGGCGGGTCACAAACCTCCGGCTAACACCCGGTACCCATTCACTGCTGGGTGGACAGGGGTTCGGGTTTTAAGGAAACAGCCCATCTGTCTCCGCTCCGCCCGGGGATCGAACCCGGGACTTCTCGGTTGTGAACCGAGCATGTATGTACCACTACACTACGGAATACTACCTTGTGTGTGTGTGTGTGTGTGTGTTAGAGTGCTGGATAGGGTGAAAGCATCCAGAAGGGAGGTTTGAGGTTGGGTAGAAAAAAACAAAAAAAAAACAGGAGGAGAGAGAGGGAGAGAGGGGAGAAGGGAAAGGAGTGGAGGAGAAGGAAATAGAGGGAGAGAGAAGGAGAGAGGGGATCAGGGAAAGGCAAACACTGGTTATTGTGAGAAGTACAAGGAAAGGGAGGGAGGGAGGAGGAATTTTTGCCTTCCTGCCTCCTATTCTCTCCTTTTCCTCCTCTTCTTTTCTTATATATCTGCTCTTAAGTGCTTTTATCTGTCGAAGTTTTATGTACAGTTATCATTAATTCAATTCGTATTGCGCGGTATTCGCTCTCTCTCTCTCTCTCTCTCTCTCTCTCTCTCCTCTCTCTCTCTCTCTCTCCTCTCTCTCTCTCTCTCTCTCTCTCTCTCTCTCTCTCTCTCTCTCTCTCTCTCCCTCTCTCTCTCTCTCTCTCTCTCTCTCCTCTCTCCTCCTCTCTCTCCTCTCTCTCTCTCTCTCTCTCTCTCTCTCTCTCTCCTCTCTCTCTCTCTCTCTCTCTCTCCCCCTCTCTCTCTCTCTCTCACACACACACACACACATAGATAGATAGATAGATTGTTTATTGACCACAGCTCCAATTAAAACCAGTACATCTGACTTTAGAATACGTACAAAGAAATTTGACAAAATCAAAACAAAAAAACCAGCCATAGTCCACATAATCAAACAATAACCAAAAGGTTACAAATTTTAACATAATTTTCCCAGCTGACACCACTACATATAAATCCGTAAGATATCATGAATAAACCTACATGAGATACCATGAGAAATACCTTCACCAAAAATGTCTTCTAATCGTGTAATTCCATACTGTCTTCTTATTGTTTCCGTTAAAGGGCCCACCTCTACCACATGTCTCTCTGTTTGGATAAGTCCACACACACACAAACGTTCCTCATTGGGGAGGCGACCACGCCCTCTCCTATTCCATCGCCCCGTCTCCACCGCTAAATTGTGTCCACTTACACGAAATCTAGTAAATGACATACGGTGGAACTCGTTCAACATCTGTTTTGTCTTGTATATTTCGTGCACTGTAAAGTTGGGGTTAAATTCCTTGTACACGACACACCTCGACGACACTGATTTAGCAATCATATTGTTCACATTTTGTATCAATAAGGATTTACATACACATACACGTACGCACACACACGCACATAGACCCTACTAACACACACACACACACACACACACACGCACACACACACACACACACACACACACACACACACACACACACACACACACACACACACATACACACACACACACACACACAGTGTTTCACACACATACTAACAGAGACCAAGAATGTGAGAGCTTGATATATAATTTAACCTCTTCATTTTCTTCTTCCTACTCTTCCTCCTCCTCTTCTCCTCAACCTTTCCCTGATTTGTCTTTTTCTTCATATTACCTCATAGGATCTCAACCACAAGAAAATATTTATGAGAAGGAAAAGAAGAGGAGCAGGAAGAGAGCAATATTTTTATGAATATACTTAATGATATATTTAGATAGATCATTAAATTATAGATATATAGATATATGAATAGACTTGAAGGAAGGGATATAATTAGTGAGACAAAAAACAGACAGACAGACAGATAGACACATAGGAAGACAGATAGACAGGCAGACATCCACAAAGGTAAGTACGATATAAGCCGCTATATACACATACTGTACATATATACACAGACACACAGACAGACATGAAGATAACGCTCACTTTAACATGCTTTTTAATACGCATTCTCTCACACACCTACACGTTCATGCAAGACTTTCTCCTCCTCCTCCCTTTCCTCCCTCTTTTCCTCCTCCACATTTAAAGACAGACTTGCTGCGTACTTTAAAGTAAAAGGGTTTTGATATATCCTGCGACTAACACTTTATAAAATCCCTCGCATGAATTAGTGTTAGCAGTAGTTTAGGTTAGTATACTTCATTCCTTTCAATGCTTTACTGTAAAATGTCCATGTACTTATCCTCTTTAGGAAGACATGGTGTTCTTTCTCAACTGTTTCCTGCCGGCCCGTCCCCGGGTGATTGGATGGGTGGGCCTTGTTCTGTGGTATCCTGTTCTCTTACGTGTAGTTTATTAGTTAGTAGTATGTTAGTTCAGAAGATACCCACGCAATAAACCAAATGGTCTCCTGGTATCTGTTATTCCTTTGTATTCCTATGTATTCCTGCTTTTCTTTCTCCACGCATGCCATCACTCTTTCATACCGCGGCAAACACAGGATCAACTCGAGGCTAGGTATTGTTTAGGTAACGAAATCATGACCACGACGAGGAAGTAAACGAAACAACTCCTCCCCCTCCTTCACTTCCTCTTTACTTTCCTGAATCTTGTTCTCTTCTCCCTTTATTCCATCTACTTTTCTTCTCCACTTCCCCCTCTTCTCCTATCCATCCTTCCCTGATTTCAGCCCGTCAGGGTGGCAAGGTTGGTAGAGACGTGACCTCGCAATGTGCAGCGTCCCTGCGCATTCGGTCAGCGGTTCGAGTCCGCCTAGTTCGTGCTGACGTGGCGGCACTTTGTATAGTCAATAACCTTGTAGTTGGTACTTGCAAAGTGTCTAGATAGGATGAAAATCTTATCTTATCCCTGATTTCAGTTTTCTTGTTTATTCATTTATCCATCTGATCCACTTTTCATATATTACTATTCTTATCCCTGTACTTATTCTTCGTCATCTTTTCCTATACCCTGCTCATCCTCGATATGATGCAGAAATTTCCAATCAGCTGCTTTTGTTCGGAAAACCACGAAGCTTATTCATCGCCTTCCCTCTCGTGAGTGCCTCAATCTTAGTATATACCAAGGCCTCAATTACCCGCCGTCCACTTGTCCGTTATTCTACCTGCCTCTTGAATATCGGAGCGTCTATCTTAGTATCTCCCTCTTTTATTGCTGCTGATAGCAAAAGGCTATCTATATAGGGTGTAGAGGAGGCTTAGGTGTGTGTGTGTGTGTGTGTGTGTGTGTGTGTGTGTGTGTGTGTGTGTGTCGTGCGTGCGTGCGTGCGTGCGTGCGTGCGTGCGTGCGTGCGTGCGTGCGTGCGTGCGTGCGTGCGTGCGTGCGTGCGTGCGTGCGTGCGTGCGTGCGTGCGTGCGTGCGTGCGTGCGTGCGTGCGTGCGTGCGTGCGTGCGTGCGTGCGTGCGTGCGTGCGTGCG
>JACEEZ010018548.1:740000-747500 GCA_016584305.1 Chionoecetes opilio
CTGGGTGCTACATTAATGCAGACAGACGCACGCGGAAAAAATTGCGCTATTGCGTTCGCGAGTAGAACTTTACTTCCTGCAGAGTCTAATTACTCAGTTACTCACCTTGAATCACTCGCAGTTGTCTGGGCTCTAATATTTTTTTAGAGATTTTATCCTAAGTTGTGATATAACCGTATATACTGATCATGCAGCTGTCACTGTACTTTTTAAAGGGAAAAACCTCTCGGGAAGATTCGCGCGTTGGTTCTTGATAATACAGGAATTTAATCCAACATTTGATACTTGCCAGGTCAAGCCAATGTATATAGTGGCTGATGCGCTTTCTAGGAATGTACATGTTGGACTGGTGACGGAAAAGGGTGACTTGTGACACCAAGAGGGGTAACACTGTCAGGGAAGTAAAAAATAAAGCAGTCCCTTGCAGCCTACTATTGAGTGCTTTTATCGAGAACATGGCAGATATACAATCACCGTTGAGTCGTTGATTTTTTTTCTCTCGAAAGCACGACTGACGTCCAGCACAAAATACCTGAACCAATCAAGTCAGGCCCCCACACAAGACCAGGAGTCATCTCACTTTCCTTACTGAGTCCGCCACTTATCAGAAAACCTCGGTATCCTCAACTGTGAACAGTTATTGTCGACGCCCTCCTCCTTTTCATCCTCCTCTTCGAGCCACAGTCGCTCCTCCTTATCTCCGGCATTAAATCTCCATCGTGGTAAGGACAGGCTCACTCTATCACTGAGAGATGTTGCCTGTCAGTGTTTGCTTCCTGGTTCTTCTCCCTCCTATCAATCCTTATTATTCCTTCCCTTCCATTCTTCTTTCCACTCCTCGTCCTGCGCTTCCCCGTGCCTACAATCCAAGGTTTATGCATCATCCCGGCAGGAACGCAGTAGTGCAGGCGATTCATTAATAGTTTACTGTTCTCGATAGAATAACAATGACACCCGTTGGCATATCGGTACAGGAGGTAATCCCGAGAAAACATAGATGCTACGCAGCACCAGTATTTCATCTCAACTTGGATAAAAAATTACTATTGCGGGCAATGTAATGAAACCTCTTCTGCTACTGTTTTGGTTCATTAACATTGGTAGCTAATTTTATCATATGTTTTTGATAGCGAAGATAAGGATTCATTGTAAAATGAGCATTATTCAAAATGATTTACAACACGCCACTAATACTCATGAGTATTTGAATCAAGGACTAGAAATATACAACTTTTCCTGCACAGAGAGAGCTTTCTTGATTTATACATTTATCTAAATGCAACTGATGAATACCAGCAAAGTATATAAGTTAACATTTATGTTTACCACAGTGTGTTGATGCCTGAGGTGCGAGACTTTATATCGACCAAGACACACCACAACACGTGGTCTAAATCCCTAGATCCCCATACCTCCCAGATTAGTCACTCGTGCGTTCGTACGTCTGGCAGCGTGTATTGCAGACAGTTTTTGAAGATTGTCATACATATGATATGGCAGTAGGATCCATGGCTTCCTTGTAGATATACTCCACCTGAATGACAATACCTCACTATTTGTTACGTTATAAATTACCCAGTAAGAGACACATATATGTATTATATATGTTAAAAATGTGATTAATATAGAGATTGAAGTATATGTGATATTCTTATGGATCATTCATGATAATATAAAAGTTGCTTCATGACTGAGAGGGATTGTTATATGGAGAAATTAATTAAAAAGGATTAATAGTCATCCATGGTGCCCGCACTAAAAAACAAGAAAAAAATGTGAATATACTAGTAGCCTACATGGTAACTCGGCCCTCTGAGGATTTACCCCTATTGAATTCTTCACTGAACCATATGTGCGTAGTAAATAGGGAGGCTTTCTATCCTCTTCCTTTCGCTTAGTAAAGGTCTTATATTGTGCCTCAAAGTTGTGAATGTTCTGCCGCTCTTTTCTTTGCAGAGTTGTTTTGCCGCCACATCAACCCCCCCCCCCCCCCCCCCCCCACACACACACACACACACACACACACACACACACCAACAACAACAACAAGACACACGACGAGAGCATATTTACCTCCGCCAACGAAGTTGGAGGGATTATGTTTTCACCCCGATCTGTCTGTCTGTCTGTCTGTCTGTCTGTCTGTCTGTCTGTCTGTCTGTTTGTTAGTGTACAGGATTTCTCGAAAAGTTACGAATAGATTTGGACCAAACTCGGTATACCAAGTCTATTTGGTATAAGGAAGAACTGATTTGATTTTGGATTAAATCTATTGACAACTGTTGCCATGGCAACCAATTGATGGACAATTCGGGCGGACGTACACTCATACTGAGTGCATATACGTATATATATATATATATATATATATTATATATATATATATATATATATATATATATATATATATATTATATATATATATATAATATATTATATATATATATATATATATATATATATATATATATATTATATATATATATATATATATTATTTTTTATTTTTTAAATCGAATCACAACTGTTGCCATGGCAACAATTGATGAAATATTCGAGCGGAGGTATGCGCTCTACTGAGTGCCCCCCCCCCCCTAGTTGTCTCTGTATTGACGTGAGCCTCAATCGCACAGCCAGCACAAACAACATATTCCCCCCTTGTTAACCCGGCCACAGCGAGGCAGGTCTTGGAGGGTACCACTCTCCCGCCCCAGCTTGTGGACCTACTGTTTACTGGTTGTGAAGTCAATTAATTATTATGTACTTATTTTTTTCTTCGTCAATTTTATACAAGTTTGCTCTCTGAACACATATTTAGCCCCATGAATGATAATCATGCTATACTTATATAGAAACGCTGGGGAAACAAAATTATGGAACATCAATAAAGTAATAAACGAAAGCTAAATGCAATAAGGGAGAAGTAAAAACACCATTATATGCACTATTAAGAGAAAACCAAAGAAAAAAAGACAGTTTATGACAGTTATAAATACCAAGTGAGCTGCTAACGTGGCTCTCCGTACGGTACAGCTTCACTCATGAGCAGCAGGAAGAGGAAGAGGTGCAGACGGTTGACGAGACGAGAGAGAGACTCCAAACCAGTCAGACGCGTCATATTACAACCCGTCAATCCTGAATCCATAAATTGTTTTGTCGAGAGGTCACATTTGAGACGCATATATAATTATATATATATATATATATATATATATATTATCGTTAAAAGTGATAGCTAGTTCAGCGTTTATTATCTTCTTAAAGATAGAACAGCTGAAGCTCTGCCTACAAGATACTTCAGGCCTCACCTTCACCATAGAAAGCAGTTCAGACAAATCAATGCCGTTCTTAGACGTCCTTGTTACGCAGGAAGAAGAATCATTCATCACAAACGTCTACGTAAAACCAACGAACACCGGACACTGCCTCAACGGAGAAAGCGAATGCCCACAGAGATATAAAGACTCCACAATCGGTGCTTACATCAGAAGAGCTCTCACACACTGCAGTACATGGCAACTTATGCACAAAGAAATCGAGCGATCCACTCAAGTCCTCATCAACAACGGCTTCAGCGAGAGAGACATCAACCGTCAGACTAAGAAAATCTTGGAGAACTGGTACAACCCTAACGCCACAAAAAAGAGTCATGACATAACTATCTTCTACCGGGCTTTCTTCTCCACCAGGAAGAAGAAAGAATAATGTCACAAATCGTCCACCGTAACGTGAAACCTGCAGACCAAGAGAGGAGAATAAAACTACAAATTTACTACAAAAACAAGAACACCAGCAACCTCCTTCTCCGTAACAGCCCAAGCCAGACGAAGGAGACAAAACAAAAGTCCCATGTCGTATATAGGATCACATGCAAAAGAGGAAACTGTGAAGTCCTCCCCTCATCCTACATCGGCATGACGACAACGAAGCTGTCCAGACGTCTTACTTGCCACCTAACTTCCGGAGCCCCAAAAAGTCACCTATTAGATTATTAGAACAACATGGCATCATCATAACAAGAAAATTTCTAGAAGAAAATACAGAATTGGTTGACATGTGTGCAGATGTGCGGCGACTTCCCATCCTAGAAGCGCTGTACATAAAAGAGATCAACCCCAAACTTAACGTACAGGCAAACGACCTACAAGCTCTACCCAGCATGAAAAGAACAAAAGCAAATAACAGCCTACTCACAGAAAAGCCAAGCGAAGACCAAACAACCAATCAGCGTCTCCCACTCAAGAAGACAAGAAGCAAAAGCTATCTACCAATCAACGACATCGGTAATAGGCTGCGTGGCAGGCAGACCGGCTATAAATAGCGCTTCACTTCGCATCTTAATCATGCTTACCTCAACTCCTGAGGAGAAAACATCTTCCATATGCTGCTGAAGAAGGGTTCTTAGACCCGAAATCGCGATACAGCAAACATGACAAGCTACGGCGAAGTCATAAAAGTGATTACAAAAGAGAATAAGACACTCTTAAGACTAAGAGAAAATATCTTTAAGAAGATAATAAACGCTGAACTAGCTATCACTTTTAACGAGATCTGTCTCAGAGAAAATCTCCTGCCCGTATATACTCTCTCTCTCTCTCTCTCTCTCTCTCTCTCTCTCTCTCTCTCTCTCTCTCTCTCTCTCTCTCTCTCTCTCTCTCTCTCTCTCTCTCTCTCTCTCTCTCTCTCTCTCTCTCTCTCTCTCTCTCTCTCTCTCTCTCTCTCTCTCTCTCTCTCTCTCTCTCTCTCTATTATATATATATATTATATATATATATAATATATAATATATTACAGTGGTCCCTCACGTTTGGCGATTTATTTAGTCTTGCCAAACCATCGCCTAAAGTGAATTTCACCACACGCGAATAGTACTTTCAATGGGAAAATTAGCCATTAGTCTTTGTCGAGGCCTGAGTTCACCCTTTTGACCTCCATTTTCGTACTTTATCTGCTTAAAAGCAAAGACATTAAACATGAAACATTAACAGCAATACAAAAGACAATAGAAAATAGATAACAGATGTTCTTTGCCATGAAGTATTTAGAGTTAGGCCTAGTGAGACGAGTGAGTGTGGTGGTTGTGGCTGTGTGTTTGCCTTTCCTCCACTCTCGTTTCTTCGCTGTTTTACCCTTGTTCTTATCGTCACATGGCTTCCTCGAACCACCACCACCACCTGTATTTGTAGATGCCATAGTCTTAGCGCAAAACGTCAAATGTACCGTCATTTGGAGCAAAAAACAGCGCTGTCGTCAAGATGGCTGCCGGGATGATAACAAACACCTTGAGCTTGAGCTTGAGTTGGGAGTCACGCAGCGGATGCTGTCGTGTATGGGCGTTCTCTCATACACGTAATCTGTTGATTACTAACCAACATGGTCGCATGCGGGCGGTACATTCTGGGCCGACGTCATTCCGTGACGTCAGCGCCGTCTGGCCAAAAGTGAATTTGAAGCGCCAAATTGGGATTCTGGTACCGTTTCGAACCTATCGCCAATACTGTGTTCCGCCAAGCTGAGATTCGCCAAACGCGAGGGACCACTGTATATATATTCTATACATATATATATATATATATATATATTATATATATATATATATATATATATATATAATATATATATATATATATATATATATATATATATATATATATATATATTAGTGATGGACCGAATATCTATTTTCCGTATTCGCGAATGCGAATGCGAATGCGAATATTTGGTTTTAATATTACGAATTACGAATATTACATAATATTTCAAGTAATACACTATTTTGATATCATACAGGTAACTGAAATATTTTGTAGGTATTGTAAGAGTTCAGCCATGAAAATATGAATGTCTAAAGTAAATTCCATTAAATTTTCCAGGTTTCCAGGTTGCGGGACGAGGCACTTACATGAATACTTACATGATAACATCTTACATGAATAATTATTATTGCAAAGTTTACACTTTGCAATGTCATTAGAGATAATATCGAAATACGTAATCCCAAACCACACTGATGTGACTGGACGCCATTACGCAGTAATCTGTTTCAATACTGCTCTCTTTCAAAGAAAGTTGATTGTGCTCGTGGGTGACAGAGAAGAGCACGTATATGCTTACTGCAGTATGGCGCACAAGGCAATGAGTTGAGTTCAGTAACAGTGACCTTGAGAGTAGCGGCTGCCACTCTGTTGGAGGGTAGAGGATGGAGGTAGTGTTCGACGGACTATGGCCTTGGCTACTCCTACACCTCCTCACCCTATTCTTTTAACTAACACACGGCTAAACTATTAATTTATGTATATGTTTGCTAGTGTAATATTATGTTCACAATTGTTATTTAATTTCTTATTTATGTAAGTTTATTGATTTGGGCAAAATATTCGCATATTCGCAAACAACTACGAGTGGGAGTGCGAATGCGAATGCAAATGCGAATATTATAAAAACATGCGAATGCGAATATTCGGTCCATCACTAATATATATATATAGATAGATAGATAGATAGATAGATAGATAGATAGATAGATAGATAGATAGATAGATAGATAGATAGATAGATAGATAGATAGATAGATAGATAGATAGATAGATAGATAGATAGATAGATAGATAGATAGATAGATAGATAGATAGATAGATAGATAGATAGATAGATAGATAGATAGATAGATAGATAGATAGATAGATAGATAGATAGATAGATAGATAGATAGATAGATAGTAGATAGATAGATAGATAGATAGATAGATAGATAGATAGATAGATAGATAGATAGATAGATAGATAGATAGATAGATAGATAGATAGATAGATAGATAGATAGATAGATAGATAGATAGATAGATAGATAGATAGATAGATAGATAGATAGATAGATAGATAGATAGATATAGATAGATAGATAGATAGATAGATAGATAGATAGATAGATAAATAGATAGATAGATAGATAGATAGATAGATAGATAGATAGATAGATAGATAGATAGATAGATAGATATAAATATAAATATATATATATATATATATATATATATATATATATATATACATATATATATATATATATTATATATATATTATATATATATATATATTATATATATATGTATATGTATATGTATATGTATATATATATATATATATATATATATATATATATATATATATATACGTATATATTTTTTTTTCTCGCTTTTTTTATTTTTTTATTTTTCGTAGAGGCCTATAGCGCCTGTAGATTATTATCTTCCTTTCTTAGGTTTGATCTTCTTTTTCTTTGAGGGTTCAGGTGGTTGGCCCTGCATATTCTGTAGGGCTGCAATAGTTGGCCCTCGGTCGTGGTGACGCAGGCTAAATTTGTATAGTGACTCCTGTAATGGTTTTCTGTGATGGCTCATGCTGCCTCCTGGCAAGTCCTCCTAGATCACCTGTTCAAGGGCCTTGCCCCAGGTGCCCTCCGCCGCACTTGCAGTTAAAGATGAGGTTGATTGGGTGCATG
>JACEEZ010018548.1:752500-765000 GCA_016584305.1 Chionoecetes opilio
TCTCTCTCTCTCTCTCTCTCTCTCTCTCTCTCTCTCTTCTCTCTTTTCGATTTCATCACATGTATACCAGATTGTTAAATGTCGCCTTTCCCGTCCCATGACGGGTTCACATGACGAGTTCTCAGCGCTACACGGGGACCCAGGGTAACGTTGAAGCGTTCCTCGTCTTTTCCCTTCGTGTAGTTTCGTCACGGTAAGGTTGGTATGCCGGAAGGAGTACTATGCCACGTCTGTGCTGTGCAACAATGTATCTCCATCAGAAAAATCAGTGAAACTTGGTTGGGAAATAATAGTTCGGGTCTCAAAAATCAAGGACCTGACTGAATTAATACGAAATGACGAAAACAAGTGCACCCCGCCCCGCCCCGCCCCGCATTTGCCAGCATGCCTGCCAAACGCCGAGTGGTCCGCTCTGCCCAAAGACCTTACAAGCTCTGCCCAGCGAAGGACGTGGCCCAGCCCTGCCTGTGGTATGTGCGTGTGCCTCCCGGTTAGGTTACAAACCACTCTTTTTATTACGCACAAAGGTTAATTTCTTCAATAAACAAGTAAATAGTAACATAAAGTCACTGAAATGTCTTTATCTTATCCAATAATGGGATGAAATGTACAGAGGAGATCAGCGCCAGCGAAGGGAATAGAATGGTGAAGACGTGGTCCGTGCTTGGTCTTCGTTTGTTTACCTTCACGGCGATGCGACGATATTCGTCGCGGCTCAAAACATTTTGATGGTACCAATTACGTGACGAAGTACACTCTTCACCTAAGAGGACATTTGACAATCTGGCTGTTAATGTCTTCCTCTTGTTTATTAATCACCACCCACCGGTCTACCACCAACACCGCACTCAACCCCTTCTCCTCCCAGTTCCTCTCCAAACCATTTTGTTCCCACTTCATTAACATTATAATACTCCTCACCGCAGTTCATCTCTTACCTGTCCTATGCACCGGCTTACATGACCAAGATAGGTATGTAGGCTTTTCCCCCTCCCCCTTCCCTTCCTCCGTGCCTATACTCTACACATTTATAGTCATTATCATCTTCTTTTCACCATCAGTCGTCGTTATCGCTTTCACTATCGTAATCACTATCGCAATTACCATTATTGTCATCATCACAATAACCCCCATTGTCATTGTCACTGTCATAGTGTATAGGATTTTGAAAAGAATGTAAAATTGTGTCATCTATAAATTCATCTTTTCAACTCTCTCTCTCTCTCTCTCTCTCTCTCTCTCTCTCTCTCTCTCTCTCTCTCTCTCTCTCTCTCTCTCTCTCTCTCTCTCTCTCTCTCTCTCTCTCTCTCTCTCTCTCTCTCTCTCTCTCTCTCTCTCTCTCTCTCTCTCTCTCTCTCTCTCTCTCTCTCTCTCTCTCTCTCTCTCTCTCTTTCTCTCAACGTCTCCTTATCGTCCTCTCTGATTTTCGCTTTTCTTTAGCGCCTCAATCACCCTTCCCCACCTTCTTATTCCTCTGATCCATAAAGATCAGCAGGGTATTAAGTGAAGTTGATCGGATTTATCCATTGAATGGAATTAAATGAAAAAAAATACTATAATACGTTAAAAACAAGAAAAACATCAAAACATGTACTGGACCTCTGAAATATATGACTAACATCTTAGTAAACGACAATAAAATTATGGCGTCCGTACTCAATGATTACGTTAATGCGGTTTTTATTAAGGAAGATGAAGCTCCATTACCAGAACCAGTTAATATCTTTGCGGGACCAGTAAGTGATTGATTGGTAATAAGAGAGATCACGGTAGACGAAATATCAAAGTATTTGCAGAAACTTGATCCATCAAAATGCGTGGGAGTTGATGAAATCTCGCCTAAATTACTTCGGGAATGTTCCAGCAAACTTTCGCTCCCATTAAAGATTATTGTCAATAAATCGCTAATAGACAAAAATGTTCCTAGTACTGTATGTGAAAGTTACCTAATATTGCACCGATATTCAAGAATGGGAGTAAGAGTTTCGCAAATAATTGTCGACATAATAGTCTAACTTCTGTGATTGTTAAAGTATTTGAGAAAATATTACGGCATAGAATAGTGTCTTATCTTGATGAAAATAACTTAACATTGAACTACCAGCAAGGTTTCGAAATAAGAGATCTTGCTTAACTAACTTACTCTATTTTTTCAATTTCATTTATTCAAACTGAGACACTAAAATTCCCTCGGATATAATATACCGTGATTTTCAGAAAGCCTTCGATACAGTTCCTCATAAGCGGCTATTGACCAAGTTAAGAGGGCATGGTTTAGGAATGCATTTATGTTCATGGATTGGCGATTGGCTTTCTAACCGTAAGCAACGTGTAATAATCAATGGCGAGGCATCTGATTGGTTAGATGTTACAAGTGGGGTGCCTCACATTTCGGTCTGCGGACCAATTCTTTTCCTGATATATATCAATGAGCTAGACTGCGGGCTTGTATCTAAAATATCCAAATTTGCTGATGAAACTAAACTAGGCGATAAATCTATACTAGAGAAAATGTGAACTTATACAACGTGATCTAAACACACTATCGGATTGGAGCGATGAATGGTTATTAAGATTTAATTCCGATAAATGTAAAGTAATGTATATAGGTAACAATAACCTCAAATATAACTATCAGATGCAAAATAAATCGTTAACTGGAGTACAGCAGGAAAAGGATTTAGGTGTCATCATTAGTAAAGATCTTAAAACTAGTACGTATTACTTTGCTGCTAGAATAAAGGCGAATATGATGCTGAACTTCATTAGACGCAACCTTTAACATAAAACTCCAAAATTAATGACACGTTTATACACGTCTTTGGTTAGGCCGCACTCAGAACATGCCGTTCAGTTCTAGACGCCTTGTTTCGTAAAAGATGAAGCCAAATTCGAATCAGTTCAAAAAAGTAACCAAACTTATTCCAATTCTGCAAAATTTGAACCAAATTTGGGCCATTTGAACGCTAATAACCTCCGATCCGCCTACCAAGCCCTGAAGAAGCTCCGTTCCAAGTCTCCATCTCGGGCGAGGGCTATCCGAACAGCAGATGGGCGCCACCTGTCGGACATGGATGGGCACGCTGGGCTGAGTACTTTGGGCAGTTGTTCACGGTGGTCCCTCCAATTGGGCAGCTTCACACCACTGGATTGCGGGCAGTGGGTGCCGATTCTCCCATTGACGAAACCGCATCCTCTCTTGATGAGGTCAGAGAGACTGTAGCAAAGTTAAGGGGTGAAAAGGCAGCTGGTGTTTGTAATATCAGTGCGGAGCTCCTCAAAGCTGGGGGTGAGGCCATGATCCGAGGGTTGCATGCTGTCCTGACTGCCGTGTGGCAATTAGGTACCATTTCTCCTTGACTGGAAAAAAGGGCTGGTCGTCCCTATCTGGAAAGGGAAAGGGGACCGTCAGGACTGCAAGAATTACCGTGGTATTACACTGCTTAGCGTACCAGGCAAGATGCTTGCCCATCTATTGCTGACACGGATCCGCAGCCATCTGCTGAAGCATCAGAGACCTCAGCAGTCTGGGTTCACGCATGGTAAGTCAACAACGGACCGTATCCTAGCGCTTCGTGTCCTGGTGGAACGCCGACATGAGTTTCGACACAGGATGCTTGCAGCCTATGTTGATCTCAAAAAGGTGTTTGACTCAGTGCATCGTTAGTCACTCTGGGATCATCTGCGACTTCGCGGGATTCCTGCAAGGACTATTGGTTTGATGACTGGCCTGTACTCTGGGACTGAGAGTGCTGTGAGGTGCGGGGGAGGTGTATCCAGCAATTTTCCTGTGAATACAGGAGTGAGGCAAGGGTGCGTCCTTGCCCCATCACTTTTCAACACTTGTATGGAATGGGTATTGGGGAAAGTTGTAGATCAAAGTGATTGTGGAGCATCCCTCGGCAACACCAAGATCACTGATCTTGTTTTTGCCGATGAGGCAGTAATCTTTGCTGAGCTGCTCGAAGTCCTGGTGATGGCTCTCGAGGCGTTGCACGAGGAAGCAAGGCCTTTAGGACTTGAAGTCTCCTGGCTCAAGACCAAAGTCCAGGTGTTTGGAGGCTTACTATATGAAACAGTACAGTACGTATGTTGATGCGTTCGGCGAGCACATTGAGATCTTGGAAAGTTCTACATACCTTGGTAGCGCAGTCCATAATGACGGCGGGTTACTTCAAGAAGTCTTACGGCGGATTGGAATAGCCCACGGTGTTATGGAGTCGCTCAGCACGAGTATTTGGTGTTGTCTAAGCTTGGCTAAGTAATAGACAACAAAGGGTTACAATTAATGGTTCTAAATCCGAATGGGGATTGGTGACAAGTGGAGTTCCACAAGGGTCTGTTTTGGGTCCATTATTATTTTTTATTTACATCAACGACTTGGATAGTGGGATTAGCAGTGATATCAGCAAGTTTGCTGATGATATTAAGTTAGGTAGGATTATTGGATCACAGTCTAATGTAAACATTTTGCAGGGAGACTTAGATAAACTTAACGAGTGGGCAGTCAGATGGAATATGGAATTTAATATTGATAAATGCGTATAGATACACCATAAGCAATGTATCGCTGGAAAGATCAGAAGGTGAAAAAGATCTTGGAGTGAGGGTGAGCCCAGACCTCCGACCTAGGAAACAATGTATTGAGGCCAGAAATAGAGCTAATAGAGTATTAGGATTCATTACCAGAAGTGTTAAAAGTAGAAGTGCGGAAGTTATTCTAAAGCTTTATCTGGCTCTAGTCAGGCCTCACCTAGACTATGCGGTTCAGTTTTGGTCTCCATATTTCAGGATGGATATAGTGTTGTTAGAAACAGTGCAGAGAAGGATGACCAAAATGATACAAGGGATGCGTAACTTTAGTTATGAGAGGAGATTAAAGTTATTAAAATTACACTCACTCGAGAGACGCAGAGTAAGGGGCGATCTGATAGAAGTTTTTAAGTGGATAAAGGGATTTAATAAAGGAGAGGTAGGAAAAGTTCTTACGGCTTTTAACCAGGGTAGAACAAGAAGTAACGGATTCAAGCTGGAAAAGCGTAGATTTAGAAAGGAAATAGGGAAAAACTGGTTCACAAATAGGGTGGTGAATGAATGGAATGGTCTCAGTAGACAGGTAGTTAGTGCGGAGTCATTAGGGAGCTTTAAAGAGGAGCTGGATAGGTTCATGGATGGGGATGAAAGGTGGATGTAGGTAGTGTTAGGTGACAGGAACTACCACGTCTAGGCCTCGTGGCCTTTTGTAGCTTCCTTATTTTCTTATGTTCTTATGTTCTTATGTCGATACCTGTGCAGAAGGACAAAGATCCGGATCTTCAAGTCGCTTGTGATCCCTGTCTTACTCTATGGATGTGAGACATGGACACTAAATAGCGACTTGATGAGACGAATCGACACCTTTGGTAATACGTGTCTTCTCAGAATAATGGGGTATCGTTGGGATAATTACGTGTTAAATCAGCGATTCCACCGTGAAACTGAATTGAGACCTTTTTTGTTTTTGTTTACAACTGTCAGTATATAGCCCTGTAGGCATTGACTTCCAAGGCTCAGATGGTAGGCCCTGGAGGTTCACTTGAGGGCTGTGATGGTTGGCCTTCGCCCGTGGTGGCGCAGGCAGGATCTTTATAGTGACGTCTGTGAATAGAGGCTCATGCCGCCCCCCTGTGTCTTCCAATGCACTTGCAATCGAAGGTAGAGTTAATGAATGGGCAGGGCATGTGGGTGTTCTTAGGCCACTCGACGGTGCAGAAAAACTTTGGTTCTCATCGGGGATCGAGCTCGGGTCACCGAGAATGCCACTCGGAGACGCTAACCACTCTGTTACTGTCTCTCCTACCTGCATAGTTCGTCAGCGCCAACTTCGGCTATATGGGCATGTGGCACGCTACCCTGAAACCGATCCTTCCCACCGGGTTGTTTCTGTATGAGACAATCTGGCGTGGAGGAGGCCAAGGGGTCGCCCACAAGGCTCGTGGCTTGGGCAAGTTGATGTTTCCTGTCGAGAGTTGCTTGGTATGGGAAGGGAGCATGCATGGGGACTCGCGCGTGGTGAACCCCGGGAGTGGCGTTGTAGGGTAGGCGAGGCGAAGCGCCCGCCGGCGTATGCCCCAAATGATTGATTGATTGATACTTAATTTCCTCTAATTCTTCACTACAAAACTTCCTAATTCCTATATTCAATGGAGGCACGGTATCCTTTTCCAACTGTTCTCATACATGTAGTTTGATAGTTGTATGGAGTTCAGCAGATACCTTCGTTATAGTCCAAAAGGGCTCCTGGTATCTGTTCTTCCTATGTATTCTTATGTATTCCCCACCCTCCCACTTTATCCCTCTCCCACCTTAAAGCGAGACTGACACCCAGAACACCAACCGTGACGTGAAAGTTGGTCCAGGCGAACAAAGAGCACCAAATTCAGTTCTGACCGCGGCACATTACTGACAACCCCACACTCGCGCAACACCCAATGTGTTGTCCATTCCTCTACTCCTTCATGCACTCTCTCACCCATCCCCTGTCTCACCTCCTCTGAATCTTACTTTTCATCCTTATAAATATATGTAATGGACCAAGACCTCATAAAGTCGGAAGATATAAAATCGATTGATGAAAGTGAGTGTGGCAGTAACATGTAATTCAGTGGGTTTTCTTCCAATCCATGAAATAGCGAATAGTTTTTACAGCTATGTTATCAATGTAGGGAATGAGGGAGAGGGGGATAACGTGTCACGGTACATACCTGAACCACAGTACGTGAGGTGAAGGTTGTATGAAAAGGGACTGTAAGTGTTTCTGTATAAAGATCAAATGAGTTCATGAGCCCATAAGAAAGAAAGAAAATAGTGGTACCAGGTTTGAGTCCCGCCGTCACGCTAAAACTCACTGACATTCACGATTTTTTGTGTCGGCGACAGGGCGTGACACCTTGCGACACCTACAACTGACAAAGTGAAAAAAGAAGTCATGATTATTCGACGTAGGGTTAGGGGAGATCTGATAGAAGTGTTTAAATGGCTGAAAGGTTTCAACAGAGGAAATATGAATAAGGTCCTCATAGTCAAGGAGGGAGAAAGTTAGAACAAGAACAAATGGTGTCAAGCTAGATATGTTCAGATTTAGGAAAGATATAGGAAAAAATTGGTTTACTAATAGGGTAGTAGAGGAGTGGAACAAACTCAACAAGCATGTGGTAAGGACAGTAGGACAGCAAGGACAGTAGATATTTTTAAGAAAAGGTTACACATATTAATGGATGAAGATAACAGATGGTAGGTGTTCTGTTCACAGGCGCTGCCTTGAGTAGGTGAGCAGCTCTTGCAGCCTCAAGACCTCCACACATGTGAGTGTACCTCTTATACAATTTGTTTTAATTGATTAAATTTGTTGAGTGGCCTTGCCTCGATATATTAAAGTCAACTGCTCCCCCCTCCGAGTAGGGATTGGGGTAATGATATGTATGCGGTGTATCATTGCCTATTAACCTCCGTGTGGTGAGGGAGCTAAGACGCCCTACCCAGGGGTTCCAATTCGACCTGGTTGCCTATTCTTATACAATTTGTCTTAATTGATTACATTTCTATTATTATTATTATCATTATCATTATAACTTTTGTTACCAGTATTATCATCACTGGTATGATCATTACTATTATCATTATTATAATCATCCTCATTTTCATCATTAGCATCATCACCATCATCATCATTAGCATCATAGCTGCACAGTAACAACAACAAGGTAATCCTGTCAGTGTCAAGGACCAGCAGGACACTACCTCTCATGGGTCCTTGGCCGCGACGCGAGTGACGGGGCCCCATGTCAAAGACTGCCACTCCACTGTCGCTTTCTCCGAGCACAACAAGTCTATTTACCCGTCCAGCCGAGCGTGAACAGTGCCGGCAGGGGGCGGCCCTCTTGCCCCGATAAACCCCTTACTTATCACTCCCTAAATAAAATAAAAAAACCTCATCCACCTCAACATAACGATATGAAATCCTTCCGTTTTTCTGTTGCTTCGTGTATATACTAGTGGTGAGGCAATATTACTCATTATGATAACAATATACATATATATACACGGGCAGAGCCATGTGCTGGAACAATTTGGCATAGGGTTCGTATACGTCCATGGCATGTGTATCAACTCTCTGAGCTATGCTGACGAGATGGTCCTCATGGCTCCAACAGATGATGCACTCCAGACCCTCATTGGCATGGTGTGAGGAGTATGCCGAGACAGGACATTTTGTACAACACTGAGAAGACTGATACCACCGAAACACTCCAAACTTCAGTATATGCGTACAGTTTCCATGAATACACGATTGCTTAGGTTTGTTGACAGCTTTACCTACTTGGGGCACATCATCTCCTGTGATAAGTCTGATGACCTGGACATCAAGAGTCAGACTCAAAAACTCACCGTGAGAGGTAACATCCTTTTGCTAAAATTTTCCTGGTGCCCCATGGAGGTAAAGCTGCAGCTGTTCAGGAGTTACTGTTACAGCATATACTGTAACTCACTGTGGGCTAGATACCGGGTAGCTTCCAATCCATTAACAGGCTAAGCTAAAGGTCTGCCATAATGACATCCAGAAGAGGCTGGTGAGGGTGCCTCGGTGAGCCAGCTCTTCCCAGAACTTTGCTGATAACAACATCAATTGCCTGAATGTCATCAGAGGCACTCGGTATTTGGACTAAAGGAGAGGATCGAGTGCGCATGCAACTCTATAGTGGCCACAATCGTGCACATCAGTGCATATATAAGAGGAGCAATGCACGGCCAATGGCTGGGCCTACTGAAGTCAAACCAGGCCTATAGCACGGCTATGTGCCATCTGTACATACATATAATTACATGTTTAGCATGTAAGATTTTTTTCTTTTCGTAGTATTAAATATAAGTACCTTATCAAGTTAAATGTCATGTCTGGATGCAATATAGATACTATTATTATTATCATCGTTATTATAATACACAAGCATAAATACACACACACACACACACACACACACACACACACACACACACACACACACACACACACACACACACACACACACACACACACACACACACACACACACACACATCGTCATTATCGGTATTAATGAGCTCCAAGCAAGCACCGGGAGGGTGATTCTGGCTATCACGAGTCCAACTCGCGTGGACAAGACCATAGGGGAATAATAAACACACACACACACACACACACACATACACACACACATACACACACACACATACACACACACACACACACACACACACACACACACACACACACACACACACACACACACACACACACACACACACATACACACACAAACAAACACATATACACACACTGCAATCATACAAAACAGTACATAGCAATCCAATTTCCTGAAATATATATGTCTGGGATCGGGACACAAAATACAAGTACATACACGAATAGGAGACATACCTGAAACGCTTCCCCCACTCGCACATCATCCCAGTCTCGAGTGGGGTGCTCAGTGTGAAGGTTTGGTTACTTGTTTTGATGAAATTGGGAAGTGGAATTTTTTGGCCCTAATCTCCCATTCTCTGTACCATGGAAGGGCTATACTATACATGAGGTTCCGGCTATTGTCGTGGGTATATGTCATTCGCAAACAACTTTCCTTTCACTCTGCCAACGTCACTTTCATATATACTCTCTTTCACCCTTCTTCTCTGACTATCTTCCCTAATCTGAGCTTAACATCTTTTGCTTCCCCCCCCTCCTCTTCCTCCTCCTCCTCCTCCTCATCTTCTTCTTCCTTCTTCTTCTTCTTCTTGTTCTTCTTCGTCTTCTCCTCCTCCTCCTCCTCCTCCTCCTCACAAGCGTTCTCGGATGACCTAAACAAGGCAGCGCCAGGGACAAAGGCTAGATAGGGTTGATGCCATGCTGGAGATAAAGCCTCCTTAATGGCGTGTTGTCGCACCGCCCGAACATTGTTGCTTTCTAGAAGCCCCGCTGCGCCTACACGACCCACGGGGCGCCAGGTATTCAGGGCCGGGAACCTCAGGTAGCGGCAGGGAGATCACAGGACGCAGCCAATTCACCGTCACACGCTGAAGACCCTTGAGTTTAGTGGTTACGTGGAGGGTCACAGATGGAGGGAGAAGGTGTCAGGAAGGAAAATGTGGCGAGGGAATATGTGATGGGGATGATGGAGCAAATAAAAGGGATGATGAGGGAAAGAAGAAAGTTAAAATAGGATAGATATAGATGAAAATGTTATATTAGTTTAGAAATAAGTTCCACACTGAGAACGTTTGAATTATAATGTTTTAATGGTGGTTTTGCATGAGTGGATGAAAAATCACAGATGTAGGACAATATATAAAAAGCATTAAACAACATCAAAACGACGATGCAAACACAGAAATATATGTCACAAGTGATTCCCTCCCTCATCTTTTCCCCAGACTAATCCAACTTTACTATTTCTTCCCCTTTTCTTTCACTTTGTGTATATACGTGTAATACTGGCCTCCCCCACCCCTCCCCGATCACCACTTCAGGGACCCACGTTGGGTGAGTTTCTAACGATTTCCTCTTCAACTGACCGCTCCCCACTTCCCTCAGCCCCACTACTCCAGATACCGGTGATAAGGTTGCCTGAACAATAAAAGCAGGTGGCGGATGGCTACTAAATGATTAAACTTTAGATAGGTTATCGCTGTATCTTCTTCCTATTTACCTTCCCCTTGTTACCTTCCAACTTTCCCTTTAGTCGTCCACCTTTACCTTTCTTTAGTTATCTTCCTCCTCTACTTAACCCTGGAAAGTTTTCTCGTCGTCGTCGTCGTCGTCGTGGTCCTCCTCCTCCTCCCCAGACTAGGAGTAGGCCAACGCTTTTACGATAAGGCGTTCAGCGCAAATAACCGACTGAGGTCTCTTTGTGCACAGGAGAATGTAGACTTCGCAAACTTCTGGGATAATTTCTACGAGGATCCCATCCTGGTTGAGGATTCCATCCTGTTTGGGGATGACGGACTCCACCTCAGCCCCGTCGGCCATGCACGATTAGGACGTCTGCTAAATGACAAAGTTTCTTCTTACAGATCAAAAAACGACGAGCGGACGGCGGTAGCAGCATCACCTTAACCCCTTTCTTACCCCACAGCAACGCTGGGTCACGTCCCGTTTCCGCAAATACTAATCAAAGTAACTTAATCAAGCGCCCTGTAACAGTGGACCCTAGACGCCCTGCCGGTAAACCCTCACGCAAGGTTACCAAAACTATCAAGGAACTTAAATTACTCTACACAAATGCCAGAAGCATTATTTTAAAGCGTAACGAATACGGCATACGTTGTTGCCGAAACGCCAGATATCGTCAGTATCACTGAGAGTTGGGTCAACACAAAAGATAAACATTTATTAGCTGAAATAGCCATTCCAGGCTATAAGACATTCCTAAATTGTCGCACGCATAAAACAGGTGGAGGTGTCATTCTTTACATTAAAGAAAATTTGCAAGCAATCGAAATCGATAAGGTAAACAAAGACCATTATGACTCAGTCTACGCAAAGATTAAGCTAAACGGTAAATTGCTAACTATTGGGACAATATATCGTCCTCCCAAATCTAATGCGGAAGTAGATTGCCTCCTGTATGACGAGATAAAGTCAGTTGTGAACAATAATAACGATACAATTATTTGTGGAGATTTTAACCTACCTCGTATAAACTGGAATAATAATTCTGCTGATAGAGAAGGTATGCGATTGCTTGATATGGTGAACGAAGTATATTTAAATCAGGTGGTCCGTGAGCCTACAAGGAATAATAGTATCCTAGATTTAGTTTTCACTACCGACATTGATCTGATTGATTACTGCGATATAGGTGAACATTTGGCAAACAGTGATCACAGGCTAATCAGATGCGGCATAAATTGCAATGTAGACATCACAGAAAATCGGTTACTAGTCCCAAATTATAATAAAGCAGATTTCACGAAGATCAGCAGGGTACTAAGCGAAGTTGAATGGATTGACCTACTAAATGGTAATAACGCCGAAAACATGTGTAATGTATTCACAAATAAACTCCAATCGGTGGTGGAAAAACATGTTCCCATGGTAAGAAAACGTTTGAATAACATAAACAGACCCAGTTGGATGAATAATGAGATCCAACAAATCATTGGCAGAAAGCGCCGAGCGTATAAAGTTTACAAACGATCAAATGCAGACTGCGATTCTAGAGAATACAATGACGTCAAACGTCGCTGCAAAGGACTAATTAAGTCTAAAAAGCGTGAGTATGAAGAAAAAATTGCAAAGGAATCCAAATCAAACCCGAAAAGGTTCTTTCAATACGTTCGAAGTAAGAAAAACGTCAAAACAAGTATTGGGCCACTGAAAGATAATAATAATATCTTGGTAAATGATAATAAGAGTATGGCGTTCGTACTCAATGAATACTTTAATGCGGTATTTATTAAAGAAGACGAAACTCCATTACCAGAAC
>JACEEZ010018548.1:770000-775000 GCA_016584305.1 Chionoecetes opilio
CACTGTTGGGCCCAAATGATGACCCCTGCTCCAGAGCTTCCGTCACCAAGTGAATGGGGCTGGAACAAGAAGCCTGGTGGTGGATGGAGTATAACCTGGACGACCCTACCAGAAGCATCAGAAGCTTGCAGGGAACTCTTGCGATGTGGCTGCAAGAACTGCTGCAGAGGACGCTGGAAATGCCAGAAGGCGGCTCTTCAGAGTACAGCTCTTTGTCAGTGTGGTGGACAGTGCTCTGAGTGACGCGGCTCACAGAGAACAGCTCATTACTGTTTGGACACAATTTCCATCCTATTGACTTGCAATTAGACTATAATAAGCTATTGTGTGTACCTCTGCTACCTACAAAAACAGAAGAAATAATTCTGGGTTGTTTGACGCACTTGACGAAGTGGTCCTGATTTCAAAATCGTAACATGACGTAAAAATGATCATTCTTATTTTTTAGCTCAAACTAGTAATTATTTGCCATTTCAACTGTTATGTGGATAGTAAAATTACTGATGTATGATTTATAATACAAAGGAAAAACATTCCCACCCCAAGAATTGATTTAACCTACAATATCAAAGAATTTCAAATAAGCGATGGCGGCCATCTTGAAAATGGCCGCCATTTTTGTCACAGGTCGAATCTGAGATGGCCCTAAATCTAAAAATCACCACTGAGGCATAGTCTACCTGCGGACCAAATTCCATGCTTGTTTCATCAAACCCACAATACCTTCACCTATCTGCAGTACTAAATGGGATGAAGGTGGGAAACCAGGGGTGGGTGTTGGTGGTGGAGAAGCGGGGATGGGTGTTGGTGGTGGGGAAACAGGGAATGGTGTTGATGGTGGGGAAGCGGAAATGGGTGGTGGTGGTAGGGAAGCGGGGATAGATGTAAGTGGTGGGGAAGCGGGGATCGGTGTTGGTGGTGGGGAAGCGGGGATGGATGTTGGTGGTGGGGAAGCAGGGATGGATGTTGGTGGTGGGGAAGCAGGGATGGATGTTGGTGGTGGGGAAGCGGGAATGGATGTTGGTGGTGGGGAAGCGGGGATGGATGTTGGTGGTGGGGAAGCGGGAATGGATGTTGGTGGTGGGGAAGCGGGGATGGATGTTGGTGGTGGGGAAGCAGGGATGGATGTTGGTGGTGGGGAAGCGGGGATCGGTGTTGGTGGTGGGGAAGCAGGGATGGATGTTGGTGGTGGGGAAGCGGGGATGGATGTTGGTGGTGGGGAAGCGGGGATGGATGTTGTGGTGGGGAAGCGGGGATGGATGTTGGTGGTGGGGAAGCGGGGGGAATGGATGTTGGTGGTGGGAAGCGGGGATGGATGTTGGTGTGGGGAAGCGGGATGGATTTGGTGGTGGGGAAGCGGGAATGGATGTTGGTGGTGGGGAAGCGGGGATGGATGTTGGTGGTGGGGAAGCAGGGATGGATGTTGGTGGTGGGGAAGCAGGGATGGATGTTGGTGGTGGGGAAGCGGGGATCGGTGTTGGTGGTGGGGAAGCAGGGATCGGGTGATTGGTGTTGGGGTGGGTGAAGGCAGGGAAACGATGTTATTGTGATGGGAACGGGATGGGTGGGGGGAACGNCTATGGAATCAACAAATTTGCGTTGGTGATGCCAGACCCCTTTCCATTGCAGGGGTAAACCACTGGAACGTTTTGTGCCCGCTTACGACGCACCAACGGGGGAGGGTGTAACCAGACAAAAAACGCTTTTTCAGCAAAAGGCAGACTTTGATGTCTGCCTCCTACACGGGGCTGCACTCATCCCAACACCCAAGAAGCTTCTCCGGTGGTCCTTTTGGGGCCCAAATATACCCTGCTCCGAGTTTCCGTCCCCAAGTGAGGGGGCTGGAACAAGCCTGGTGGTGGATGGGGTAAAACCCGGGACGCCCCAAACCAGAACTCAAAGCTTGCAGGGAACTCTTGCATGTGGCTGCAAAAACTGCTGCAGAGGACGCTGGAAATGCCAAAAGGGGCGGCTCTTCGATACACTTTTTTGTCAGTGGGGTGGACGTGCTCTGGTGCGCGGCTCACAGAAAACAGCTCTTACTGTTTTGGACACAATTTCCCCTATTACTTTCTTTTGACATAAAAGCTATTGTGGTACCTCTGCACCTTTTAAAAAACGAAGAATAATTCTGGTTTTTTTGCCCACTTGACGAAGGGGCCCCTGATTTCAATCGAAAACTACGAAAAAAAATGATCTTCTTTTTTTTTTAGCTCAAACATAATTTTTTTGCCTTTTCAACGTTATTGGATAGAAAAAATTCTGATGTATGATTTAAAAATAAAAAGGAAAAACATTCCCACCCCAAATTGATTTAACCTACAATATAAAAGATTTCAAAACGATGCGGCCCTCTTGAAAAAGGCCGCCATTTTTTGTCACAGGTCGAATCTGAGATGGCCCTAAATCTAAAAAACACCACTGAGGCTGTCTACCTGCGAACCCAAAACCATGCTTGTTTCATCAAACCCCCCAATACCTTCACCTATCTGCAGTCTAAATGGATGAAGGGGGGGAAACCAGGGTGGGGTGTTGGGGGTGGGAAGCGGATGGGGGTTTTTTGGTGGGGGAAAAAGGGAAGGTGTTGATGGGGGGGGAAAGGGAAAAGGGTGGTGGTGGTAGGGAACGGGGAAATTAAATTTTTGGGGGAACGGGGGTCGGTGTTGTGGTGGGGAACGGGGGGGGGTTGGTGGTGGGAAAAAGGGATGGAAGTTGGTGTGGGGGAAGCAGGGTGGATGTTGGGGGTGGGGGCGGAATGGGTGTTGGTGGGGGGGGGGGAAACGGGGATGGATGTTGGTGGTGGGGGGAACGGGGAAAGGTGTTGGGGGTGGGGGAACGGGGTGGATGTTGGGGGTGGGGAAGCAGGGATGGGATGTTTGGGGGTGGGGGAAACGGGGGTCGGGGGTTTGGGGGTGGGGAAGCGGATTGTTTGGGGGGGGCGGGGAAAGATGTTGGGGGGGGGAACGGGGTGGTGTTTGGGGGGGGGAAACGGGGATGGGTGTTGGGGTGGGAAGGGGGAAAGGATGTTGTGGTGGGGACGGGATGGGTGTTGGTGGGGGGGAAGCGGATGGTGTTGGTGGTGGGGAGCGGGGTGGATGTTGGGGGTGGGGAAACGGGATGGATGTTTGGTGGTGGGGAAGCAGGGAATGGATTTTTGGGGTGGGGGAAGCAGGGATGGATGTTGGTGGTGGGAAGCGGGGATCGGTGTTGGTGTGGGGAAGCAGGGATCGATGTTTGTGGTAAGGAAGCGGGGATTGGTGATGCTGTGGGTGAGGAGCGGGAATCGATGTTCATGTGAATGGGGAAGCGGGGATTGGTGTTGGTGGCGGGGAAGCGGGGGTGGGTGATGGTGGTGGGGATGTGAGTGGGGAACGGGGATGGGTGTTTGTGATGGAGTAGGGCGAATAATAGCAGATTCTTGAAGGACTCAATCAACTCTCTCTCTCTCTCTCTCTCTCTCTCTCTCTCTCTCTCTCTCTCCTTCTCTCTCTCTCTCTCATCTCCCCTCCCCTCTCTCTCTTTTCTCTCTCTCTCTCTCTCTCCTCTCCCCTCTCTCCCCGGTGAAACACCTCGTGTGACGTCATCAGTAATATTCGCGCAGGGGCTGGAACGAGGCAGATTTTTTTTTCGCGCTTTTTATAAATCATGTTTTAGCGAAAATAAGGCGTGGAAATTTATATTTCTTGGTGGATTAGGTGTTTTGAATGAACAATCAACATATATATCTAAAGAAAAAATGGGTCTGGACGATTACTTTAAGATAAGCAAAGAGAAGGATAATGAGAGATGAAGGGTGAGGATTGGAAGGAGTAAAGCTAGGTAAAATATGGTTATGAAAGGGACGGGAGACGAAAATGACAAGAACAGTAAGGAAATGCATGAAAATTAGGAGCGACCAAAGGATAGCGAGACAAAAGATGAAACAAGAAGATGAGGTGAGAGGGCTAAGAAAAAAGATAGAGAAAAGGGAAAGACAGACATGAAAAAGTAATAAGGTGATGAAAAAGGAGGGCAAGGAGTGTAAGTAAGAGAAAGGTGGTACAGCATGAAATTAAATAATATATATATATATATATATATATATATATATATATATATATATATATATATATATATATATATATATATATATATATATATATATATATATATATATATATATAATATATATATATTATATATATATATATATATATATATATATATATATATATATATATATTATATATTTATATATATATATATATATATATATATAATATATATATATATAGCGAAAGTGTGTCTGTCTGTCTGTGTGTGTGTGTGTGTGTGTGTGTGTGTGTGTGTATGTGTGTGTGTGTGTGTGTGTGTGTGGTATAGGTTCTGCCCTCCGTAGCGGAATCCCCTCATATGGCACAGTTTTGGAACCGGCTTGACCAGGGAAAGGTTTTAAGCACACTTATGAGATGATCCGATCACTTTTTTTTTCTTTTTTTTTAGTAGCCTATTAGCGAGAATTGTGAGAAAAAAAAGTGGGATGCGAGAATTGAGGAAACCTTGATGTAGGGTGATGGGTAATGGGTGAGTGAATGGGTGGGGTGATGGGTAATGGGTGTGGGGTGATGGGTGAGTGAATGGGTGGGGGTGATGGGTTGGGGGTGATGGGTGATGGGTGAGGGAATAGGTGGGGGGTGATGGGTAATGGGTGAGTGAATGGGTGTGTGTTGATGGGTAATGGGTGAGTGAATGGGTGGAGGGTGATGGGTAATGGGTGAGTGAATGGGTGGGGGTGATGGTGATGGGTGAGGGAATAGGTGGGGGGTGATGGGTAATGGGTGAGTGAATGGGTGTGTGGTGATGGGTAATGGGTGAGTGAATGGTTGGGGGGTGATGGGTAATGGGTGAGTGAATGGGTGGGGGTGATGGGTAATGGGTGAGTGAATGGGTTGGGGGTGATGTGAATGGGTTGGCGTTAATACATACATTTCTACATCCATGTTTTCAGGAAAGTTAGAAGG
>JACEEZ010018548.1:780000-810000 GCA_016584305.1 Chionoecetes opilio
CATCCCAGCTGTGCCCATTCACACCAATACCAGCCTTTCTAACCTCACTTTAACTAGTGAGGAAGTTCGCCGACATTTAGTTCAGATCAACACGAAGAAGGCCTTGGGCCCAGACATCATCAGCCTTCATATCCTCAAGCATTGCGCCTCTCAGCTAGCAACGTCCCTTTCCACAATCTTTCAGCACTGCCTCACTACTGGAAGGTGGCCCACCCTATAGAAGGGTGCCAGAGTGGTGGCAAAACACAAGAAAGGGAAAAGAACTGACCCCAAAAACTATAGACCTTCTCCCTTCTCACAGTTCTTGGCTAGACGCTGGAAGCTATAATAGCCGCAAATATATCGTCTTTCTTTTTATCACACCACCTTCTTAGCATCAAGCAATTTGGCTTCTGAGCAAACAGGTCAGCTGCAGACCTATTGTTCCATCTATCCACCACTTGTCATAAGCGTCTTGACCAAGGAAAAGACACATACGTCATTGCCCTTGCCATTGCGGAAGCATTTGACAGGGTGTGGCATCACGACCTCATCACCAAACTAAACAGTGTGGGTGTCCGCGTTCATCTGCTGTTCCTAATGCAAGACTACCTGCGGGGCAGATTTCTCAGAGTGGACGGTCAAACCACAGAGGAACACCCGATTTTGGCCAGTGTCCCACAGGGCAGTGTGCTCGGCCCTCTCCTCGGGAATGTATTATACTCTAATCAGTCTAATGACTTGCTCCAGATCATCCCATATAGGCGCATGCATATGCCGTCGACTGCACCCTGACATTCCCCTGCGACAGTGTTGATCACCGCATGACTGTCACTCACATCAACCAGGTTATCCAAACTGTAATCTCATGGGGTCGTCAATGGCAAGTGGATCTCGCTCCAGAGAAAAGGGAGCAGCAAGGGATGGGACTCCCAAGGGATCACCACCTTATACGCAATCCAAGTTTGCTCCCTTATGGAGTACGCCCCTCTCACTTGGTCTTCCTATCCCCCTTTCGTACCTGAGCCTTCTTGATAAGGTACAGACCCGAGCACAACGCTTAATATGTCTGAAGGCTCTGCCAGACCAGCTTTCCCCTCCTCTGCAACCCTTGCAGCAGCGTCGCGACGTAGCAGGACTGTGTTTCGTTTACAAGACACACAAGTAGCATGTCCCGTATATCTGGCTGTTCTCCACGGGCAAGACCACATAGCTACACCATACGAGCTGCTGCTACCTGGGACCATCAACTCATCGTTCCTTTTGCCAGGACGGAGACGTCTCTGCATTCCTTCCTTCCACGTTACACAAGAATGTGGAACCGCATAGTACAGCAGACACCGCTTCACTCTACCTCGTCACTACAGACCTTCAAGAGTGCTGTGAACACTTGGATAAAGCAGCCATAGTACTAAGTCCCTACCTTTAAACCCTATGATGTATAATTTCAACTATATTATTATATAGTTATTAGTAGTGAAATGTAGAAATGTAAAATTAGAATAGTAACACATAATGTTGTACAAGTATATATAAGTTCAATTAGTAATGGAATAGAGAAATATTAAATTAGAATAGTAACCCATATATGTATGTTAAGCTAGGAATAATCTACACATTCCTGTAAAGTCAATGATAGTTCTCAGTAGTCCAGCTGAAGCTCATGACTGTACAACTTATAAGAATACAACAATAAAGTAAAAAACAAAGCATGAACAAAAAAACAAAACAAAACAAAAGAGGAAAATAAGCGAACAATACAGAAAAAGGAATGGATGAGTGAGGGAACTTTCGATTTAAATTTTACGAAACTGTCGCACAGCCTCACACAGAATGACGGACAATGCGGAGGAATCTTACATAAGGACCACCCTCTCCCTTACTAATCTCTCTGTTTCTCCCTTATTTTCTGGGCAAGATCCTTCTTCCCCTTTTTTACACCGATAGCCTTCCCGATAACAGGATAGAAAACTAGGGGGGGCACTCAGTAGAGCGCATACCTCCGCCCGAATATTTCATCAATTGGTTGCCATGGCAACAGTTGTGATTCGATTTCACCCAAAATTAAATCAGTTCTTCCTTATACCAAATATACTTGGTATACCAGGTTTGGTCCAAATCTATTCGTAACTTTTCGAAAAATCCTGTACACTAACAAACAAACAAACAAACAGACAGATCGGGGTGAAAACATAACCTCCCTCCAACTTCGTTTGCGTAGGTAATTACGTGATCCGATGGTGTTGGGTTGCTGAAAGATTGTAGGAGTAACCAAATAAGGGGGAAAGAAACTCTGAATTGTTATAGATAAAAGAAGTAGTGTTTCACGAAGTACGTAGTGTAACATAATATTATTCTAACCTCACTTTTAGACGGAAATGTTTGGTTACCCGGTGGCATATTCCCGTTCTCTATGCGAGTATGTGGTTTCCGAGTAAAAACGCTTGGCTGTAGCTCCAAAACTAACCATAGGATTTTCTCGAAAATACCCTCATTGTGATTTCCACACAAAGTTCCACTATGTAGCGTAGGAATTCCTAACCTACCCTATCCGTAACCTAACGTAACCTAACCCGACGTGTTCAAGAGTAAACGCCACATACTCTTCCATAAAACAGGAATATGCTACCCGGTGTGTGTGTGTGTGGGGGGGGGGGGGGGGGGGTTATCGCTAATTCCTTATTTATATCGCTCGTGTGGCGTTTGGCTCTTAAACATGTGCCATATCGTTTTTTTCCATGAGACTAAGTTGCCAGTGCATATACAAACAGAATAACTACCTTCATCATCCCGACGTCTCTCTCCTCTCTCTCTCTCCTTCTCTCTCTCTCTCTCCTCTCTCTCTCTCTCTCTCTCTCTCTCTCTCTCTCTCTCTCTCTCTCTCTCTCTCTCTCTCTCTCTCTCTCTCTCTCTCTCTCTCTCTCTCTCTCTCTCTCTCTCTCTCTCTCTCTCTCTCTCTCTCTCTCTCTCTCTCTCCTCTCTCTCTCTCTTCTTCTCTCTCTCTCCTCTCTCTCTCTCTCTCTCTCTCTCTCTTCTCTCTCTCTCTCTCTCTCTCTCTCTCTCTCTCTCTCTCTCTCTCTCTCTCTCTCTCTCTCTCATCATCACTCCCGCTGATACATGAATTAATTTTCAAGATACACTACTTTGAGACCAACTGAGTGCCATGAGAGCTAGAGCTGCCATTCCCTGCCTCTCATAGCTAGCCTCTTCGCCTCTCTTTGTCGTACTAACGTCATAGAATCGCCAAGAGTATTATTCTCCAAATAACAAGGCCTCATGCAGAGCATACGAGCAGATGGTCTGCAGGCGCCTTACAAATATAATTTAATCTGGTCCTAATCCTGGCAACCGTCGTCCACGTCCTCATCCTTCTCCTCGTCCTTCTAAAAAAAACACTGACTTAGACCACTATACTTAACATTTTTACACACTCACAACGTGCCTACACCGACATTATAAACATAAGAAACATTACTAACAAACAAGCAATCACACCTGTACCCCTCCCTCACACATACATGCATTTATCATATGCAATACCGTGTTTCTCACTTTCCTTACAAATTCCATGTTGATTTTCATGCAGTGCTTCACTATCAGCTTCGGTTAGACGGAAGGGTAATTGAAAGAGATCATTTTCCTCATGTTGATAAATAAGTCCAAATTTATAAGTACAATGAAACTGTCTCAAAGATCAGAGGGACTATTAGTACTGCAGATAGGTGAAATATTTGGAAGAATTGTGGGTTTGGTGAAACAAGCATGAAATTTGGCAGACAATTAAAAAAGGTGCTTGGGAAGATATTTGGCTATAGGACCATTCCAGATTCATTCCATGAGCGGAGTGCCTGCCATTTTACAAAATGGCTGCCAAAATATCTTTTTTCTTCAAAAAAATATCTATCTTGGCATTTGCACAAGATGTGCGATCACTGGGCCGAGCCATGGAAGAGATGGGGAACCCGTTCGCTGAATACAGCAGTGATCTCCTTGTCCTGAACAGCAGAGACGTTGTGGACACAGCAGTGGCAGACACAGTGCGGCAGATGGAGAAACTTGGACTCGAGCAGTATGAGACATATGTTGAAGAGAGGCTTGTGAACCAGACAGTGCCTATCACAGATCCCATCAAGCGGAACAACCTCCATCTTTTCAGCCGCCCACCAGTCAGAGAGAAGTCAAGGAAACAGCTACAGATGTCATCCCTGAAGAACGACTGTTCGCTCTTCTCCAGGCTGTACATTGCCTCCCAGATACGCCATGGTGATTTGGACGAGTTCTTTCAGCACGAAAACCAGGCCTGTCCACCGTCTCTGTCTCAAATGGGTGGCCTGAGAACTGGAACCAAGTCTGACTTGATGCCCTGCCTGGAAAACCTTGTTCCAGTGAAAGAGGATCTCTCCACCCCCAGAGTACAGGTCAACATCCTGGATGGTGCTGCCATCATCAACATGCTGCGACCAGGGACAGCAAACACATTCCAAGGTTATGCCACTGATGTCTTCGTGCCGTATGTCACATCCCAGCTTCAGCATGTAGACAGACTAGACATTGTCTGGGATCTGTACATGGCAGACAGCTTGAAGGCGGACACTCGCAGCAAGAGAGGAAAGGGAGTTAGGAGACGAGTCGAGCCATCAAGTGCAGTTCCTGGAAACTGGCAAGAGTTTCTCCGCATCAACGACAACAAGACGGAGCTGTTCTCCTTCCTGGCTTCTAACGTGGCAGACATTGACACCAACAAACATCTCATCACCACACAAGGCACTGGCATTCTTTGCTCCAATCGCCAGGACGTGTCAGCTCTAGCGCCATGCACGCATGAGGAGGCTGACACTCGTATCCTCCTGCACCTACAGGATGCCGTACAACAGGGGTACAGCAAAGTGTCAATACGCACAGTTGATACAGACGTGGTAGTCCTGGCCATAGCATCAGCCAATCGCCTCAACATCTCTGAACTGTGGATTGCCTTTGGAGCTGGGAAGAGCTTCAGGTTCATCGCTGCTCATGAGATCGCCAAAGCTTTTGGTCCTGACCGATGTGTGGCCTTGCCGATGTTCCACGCCTTCACTGGATGTGACACGGTGTCCTGTTTTGGCGGCAGGGGCAAGAAGACTGCATGGGACACCTGGACCACCTATAGAGACGTCACACCAGCATTCTGCGCCTTGGGTGCCATGCCAGACCCACGTGCCATTGACGAGTGGATGCAACCACTGGAACGATTTGTGGTCCTGCTGTACGATCGCACCAGCACAGGGGAGGGTGTGAACCAGGCAAGGAAACAGCTGTTCAGCAAGAAAGGCAGAGCTATTGATGGTCTGCCTCCTACACAGGCTGCACTCATCCAATACACCAAGAGAGCTGTCTACCAGGCTGGTCACTGTTGGGCCCAAATGATGACCCCTGCTCCAGAGCTTCCGTCACCAAGTGTATGGGGCTGGAACAAGAAGCCTGGTGGTGGATGGAGTATAACCTGGACGACCCTACCAGAAGCATCAGAAGCTTGCAGGGAACTCTTGCGATGTGGCTGCAAGAACGGCTGCAGAGGACGCTGCAAATGCCAGAAGGCGGCTCTTCAGTGTACAGCTCTTTGTCAGTGCGGTGGACAGTGCTCTGAGTGACGCAGCTCACAGAGAACAGCTCATTACTGTTTGGACACAATTTCCATCCTATTGACTTGCAATTAGACTATAATAAGCTATTGTGTGTACCTCTGCTACCTACAAAAACAGAAGAAATAATTCTGGGTTGTTTGACGCACTTGACAAAGTGGTCCTGATTTCAAAATCGTAACATGACGTAAAAATGATCATTCTTATTTTTTAGCTCAAACTAGTAATTATTTGCCATTTCAACTGTTATGTGGACAGAAAAATTACTGATGTATGGTTTATAATACAAAGGAAAAACATTCCCACCCCTAGAATTGATTTAACCTACAATATCAAAGAATTTCAAATAAGCGATGGCGGCCATCTTGAAAATGGCCGCCATTTTTGTCACAGGTCGAATCTGAGATGGCCCTAAATCTAAAAATCACCACTGAGGCATAGTCTACCTGCGGACCAAATTCCATGCTTGTTTCATCAAACCCACAATACTTTCATCTATCTGCAGTACTATATTGCTATTTGTGACCTTTTTAATTCCTGTAATTTTCCTTCTCTCCCTCCTAATTTCACTTGGGAAGGTATTTCAGAACGCACGCGCGTATGCATGCATGTGTGTGTATGTGTGTGTGTGTGTGTGTGTGTGTGTGTGTGTGTGTGTGTGTGTGTGTGTGTGTGTGTGTGTGTGTGTGTGTGTGTGTGTGTGTGTGTGTGCGTGTGTATGTGCGCGTGCGTATGCGTGCGTACGCGTAAATTTGTGTTCAACTATTTGCATTTACCTCTATATGTGTGACATGCGGGAAAAAACTATTGTTGCACTGTCCCGTCTCCATATCTATCAAAATCTATATTGGCTTTGAATTTACGAATAAATCTAGCCTTAACCACTTCGTCATCTAGGCTATTCCAAGTTTATATGTTTTTATATGGAGCGCTGTATATTTTTTCATATCCCTTTTCCAAATGGATTTTTGAAATTGCTTTCCATGTCCACTTGTATCTCTTCAATCTTTTACAAATAGATCTTTTCTATCTACTTATTCCTATCTCTTCATGGCTTTACAGACTGTTATCAAGTCTCCTCCTTCTCTTCCTCCCTCTACTTTTGTCATATTCAATCTCCTCAGTCTATCCTTATATGGTAGAAAAAGATAGAAACACGAGGTGATTCCCGTGACCAGGAATCGAACCTGGATTATCCTGACCACATCGCAGCGTACAGTACGTATTTATCGCTATGCATACAATCACGGCCACTCCACCTTTTAAAATACTTTGTGTTAGTATATTGCATAAATATGAACGGTGCAGCATTCTCACGTTGTTTTATCTTCATGTATGTCTTGAGGCGGTATATCCTACCGGTGCTTCCCTCTTGATAGAATTCCTCCATTGATCTAGACAGATCAATGTAACAAGTTACAGCATCTTAGGGATATATTTAATATCTTCTTCTCGTTAATGGGATGTAAATTTTTGTTGTTGTTGTTGGAGCCTATAGCGCCTGTAGGCAATATTTCTTTTTCTTTTAAGGGCTCAGGTCCTGCGCGTTCTGCATGCGGGTTTCTTCAGCCACTCGACGATGGATTTGACAGTTGTTTCTTGGTGAACTTGAGCTCGGGACTTTTTGCTCCCCTACCAGGCTCTTGTCGACCGGATTAAAGAAGGTCGAAAGAGTTGCCCCCGGCAGGATTCGAACTCGGGATATTGAGCTAACCACTCCAAGACGCTAACCACTCGGCCACCGCCTCCCCAAAGATTTCCCTCATCCTCCCAGATTTATTCCCTATTGACGTTTCAATAACAGTGATCGCGCGCTGTGTCTGCTACACCAGATTAGCGGAGTGCAGCTTTATCTTCATACCACCGTGACATAAGTAATTATCTGGTAAGCTTGCTAAGATCGCTCCGTATCTCTTCGTCCCATCAAGAGCACACCCTTAAACCAGCAAGCAAAGGGCGACATGTAAACTTCAATAACTTCCTACATCACTATGAATTACAAAACCGAGATGGTTATTATGACAGATTATGACGATAACGATGCTGGTGGTGATGCTTTCTCACATTTTCGCATCGTGAAAACAACAAAAGCAAAACATAAATCAGTCTAGCTTGAATACTACAAAGATGTCCTTGTAGTTACGAGACAAAATATGACGAATCGTGTGGTTCAGGTGTATACGTAGGTAGGTGAGGTGTTTGAGTGGAGCTGTTTCAGTAGAATGCAAGTGGTGCTTCGCTAATCAAAGGTGATGAAGAGCCTTGTTCTGTATTGCCCTGACCATGATCTTTGGTTGACGTTTTTTGCGTCCTGCTTCCTGTGATATGAAAGGATGGGGCGAAGGTGGGAGGAAAAATGAATATGTAATGTAATATGTAATGTAATATGTAACACACCCACACGCGCCCTCCTTTATGTGTGGGTGTGTTATTCACCCATGATCTTGTTCATGCGAGTTGGACTCGTGATCGTCAGTCTTACCCTGCCGGAGTGAACTAGGAGCTCATTATTACCGATCTTTGGGTAATACTGCAGCCTCACACACCCCACACCCCCATCCCCTTGATCAAAGGGGGACATAAACCACCCGAATTTGTCAGTGAAAAATCCCCGGGAGCAGTGAGGATTCGAATCGGCCTACCACCGTATGGCAGGCCAGCGCTCTATCCACTTGACAATCGTGACTGTCTCACACAGTGAGAGACACACACATTGTGACGGTGTGTGTGTGTGTGTTTGTGTGTGTGTGTGTGCGCGCATAGGTTATGGTCTGTTTGCTCAAGATTGACAGTTATACCCACTGCTTACCCTCACATCAAAAATGGCTAGGCAAATGTATAATCTCAGAGGCATGCAGCGCAGCCAACTTCAAAGGATAAATAAGGATGAGTTGATAGATGTTATATTGGCTGCAAATGACGAGAAGGGCAGTTTATCAGAGATCACGAAGAAGCTCACTGAAGTAATGACCGAGTTAGTCATTAAAAACTCTCGTCACGACACCAGAGAATGCCACGAACAAGAAGATCGCTGCTTTAGAGGTAAAATTGGAACAGCAGAATGAGATCATCGTGAAACATCAACTCTATCTGGAAAGTTTGGACCGGAAGGAGAGGGAAGCGAGTATCGTCATCATAGGTGTTCCTGTCTTAATTGTTTGTCTTAATTGATTAAATTTGTTGAGTGTCCTGCCAGGGGCTACATTCAGAGAGGCTTACTTCCGGTCTGCACGACCTAGCGACTTCCAACAGCTGTTCTGGGCAACTTTTGGCATTCTGCAGGCACATTGATGACGTATTTAAAGACGTTGAGCTGTCAAAACCAGCAACTGCCTCTAGGCAGTTGTAGAGCACGCAATATACATAAAAATACTCATAAATTGAGTATATATGATGTTTTCTGACTCAAGAACTGAACAGGGCAAGTATACAAATGAAATTAGGCCATATTACAATGCCATCCGCTCGTGATGAGTTTGTTATGAGGTGATGAGCCGAGTGGCGAACGATGGCATCTGACCATGACTCACCACACGGCTCCGCGACAGACAAGGTATTTTCCTCCTCATCCTTCTTTCTCTTACCCTTTATTCTTCCCTTCTTCCTCTACCTAATTCCTCCTCCTTCATCACCACTACTACTACTACTACTACTACTACTACTACTACTACTACCACTACCACTACTATTACTGCTGCTACTACTACTATAGCCGTGCTTTTGTCGTCCAAGCATCGTCTTGGTACGAAGACCGTTTTTTCTCGCAATTGAAAACGGATTGGTCTCTGCGACAACAACACAACAAGCTTGGTAGGGGCCGAAATAATAATCAGTCTAAAACATTGCAAACAATATCACAAAGCAGTATAACACACATTTCAGCAAGTGTTATTGGAGTGGTCTTCGTAATCCAAGACGGTGCTGGGACGATAAAAACACGGCTTATTACTGCTGCTACATAAGAACATAAGAAAATAAGGAAGCTACAAGAGGCCGCGAGGCCTACACGTGGTAGCTCCTGTAAAGGAGCTAGTTATAGTAGCTCCTACTACAACTACTACCAACTGCTATAAGAAAAGGTTAGGAGGAGGAAGAGGAGGAGGAGAAGGAGAAGGAGAAGCTAGGAGGTAGAGGAGGAGGAGGAGGAAGAAGGGTGGAGCATTTTGGTGTGGATGATAAATTTGTTTATAAACACAGCTGAGAGCGTGGAAGCCTTGTGATTGGCTGAAACTTTTTGAGAAATACTATGTGATTCGCTGGCGAGGCTGTGACGTAATTGTACTCGCTCAGCCAATCAGCTATCGAAGCCCATAGTGACACCGTAGCGCCACTCCCATATCTCGTACCAGAATCCCCGCGACTTCCGGGTTGTACAAATAGAGGAAGTTAGTTAAGCTAAACACCGTGCCCTTTAACTCTCTCTGAATGTCTGCCCTGGCCACGATAGATTAATGTCGCTTGCTCCTCGCACCGAGATGGGGTTGGGGTAATAATATGTAAGGGGTGCGTATCATTACCTTTTAACTTCCGTGTGGCTGAGGGAGCTAAGACGCCCTGTCAAAGGTTCGAATCCGACCAGGTACTGGTATAATATACCAGTACCTGGATTGCAATAATAGGTACCAATACAGTATTGCAATACCAGGGATATATATATACCCTCTATTCACAGTATGCTCTTGACCAGGCTGTGTGTGTGTATGTATGTGTGTGGAAGGCGCTTTATTCACAGTGTGTTCTTAACTAGTCTCTGTTTGTGTGTGTGTGTGTGGAAGGCGCTCTCATTCTACCTGTTCTTCAATGAGTTCGTCTATCTGTCTAGCTGTGCATGTCATTGCATGTTTATTTGAGCTCCCTAAAAGGAATGCCGATGCCAAAAGTCATCACTTGCCTGGTGACATGGCCCACTTGACTATCCACTTCTTGCTTATAAACTACAACTAATATATTCACAAACACAGTGAAAATCTACCACATCACTTGAAGGAGGATTACTGACCATCTTGTAGTAGTAGTAGGGGTAATGCAAGTTAATATTACTGTGGAGCGGCGCTTGACAGCTGTGTTGGTCCGGAGGAGAAGTTAGTTGGGGACGTCACAACATGGCGCCGGTTGTTTTACAGCGCAGAAATTTTCCTGCACTTAAATTGCCTGTATCATCAAAAATACTGTTTACATCGATAAATCAAAATCACTGCCTTACTATATGAGGCTTGCAGATTTCCAATCTATCGTTACCTCAAGTAGAGTAAATGGGTCCATTAATTACATCGTTCACACCCACAATGCAAGTAGTGAGATTTTTTTTATATAAAATCGATAAGTATGTGTGGAAAGCTTACTCCATTAATATACCATATACAGTCATTGCAAAGGACAACCAAATCCTTATACCCATTAAAAAAAAACTATTTATCGCATTATCATGAGAAAAATCATGCACGTAGAAATATATAATTCCTCGTAGAAGGTTCCCCATCTGCCATGCACTGCCTTCATGACCCACCAAAGGGCCACCATTGAGGTTTTCGCTAATTGGTCTTTCCGGTAACCTAACAAGCCTAAAAAAGGTAAGGTTACCCAAAACAAAGGCCTTTTTAAGCGCTTCACTTCATAAAGCCCTACGCTGGTGGAAAAGGAGAGCTGAGAGAGAGGTAAAGATGGGAGGGAAAGGAAGTGAGAGTGACCTGAAGCGAGAGGTGAGGGACGTCGCGGTCAGAGAGGAAAAGAAAGAGAACCCCGTGAAGGTAAGGTCACGTGAATACCTGTGGGTAAGTGGGAAGATGGCAAAACAACACCCACCAACATTAAGCTTCTTTTTTCTCTCAAAATAATTGTTCAACACGCAATGAGTCTTTTGCAATTCCCTGTAAACATTTGCACCTCTCATTCGCATCCCTTACTGATTCTCAATCACCTTCCCGCCTTACCCCGTAGTCTCATCACATATGAACCCATCCATCACCTCCCGTACCCATCTCATATTTCTCCCACCCACCCACTCCTCTCCCTGCCGCGCCCCTTCTCGGCAGCCAGCACGGCAAGGCCACGCCTCAGGGGTCGGGACTACACGGTTCTCCATCACGTCGAGCCCTCCATACCTGGGCAGTGGGCACCTCTTGATCGTACTTTGAATGATGATTGGTGAGTGTTCAGTATTCCCGGCGGTCACATGTGTGTGTATGTATGTGTGTGTGTGTGTGTGTGTGTGTGTGTGTGTGTGTGTGTGTGTGTGTGTGTGTGTGTGTGTGTGTGTGTGTGTGTGTGTGTGTGTGTGTGTGTGTATGTGTGTGTGTATGTGTGTGTGTGTGTGTGTGTGTGTGTGTGTGTGTGTGTGTGTGTGTGTGTGTGTGTGTGTGTGTGTGTGTGTGTGTGTGTGTGTGTGTGTGTGTGTGTGTCTGTCTGTCTGTTCATTATGGGAGAAGGGCAGGTAAAACAAGGTGCAACACGCGAGCTAACGCCTCCACTCCTACTGATTATTTTTATTGGCCCCTTCCCCTATATTTCCCTCACCTCTTCATCCCATCCCTGTCAGGTGAAGGGCAACCGCGGTTGCACAAGGTCTCAGCACTCAGCAGACTTGGATGTCGACATTAACAATTATCTTCATTGCAATTAATAGGAGAGAGCCGCGTGAGCCACCTTGTTGGTGTGACCTATAGGGTGAAGAAGGTGGGCCCGGCACTCACCCTAGACAAGTTAATCAGTATAATACATGGCCGTTTCGTCGCCTCCCGCCGCTTGCTGCACACCAACAAACCAGGACTCATGACCCACGGCACCACGACCTCTGCCCTTACAAGTATGCTGAAAAGAGTCCCTTGAGAGGCTCACGTGAGAAACAGGTGACCTAAAGGCACTGCGCGGCACTACAAAGTAAAGTTTAGATTAAAGAAGACGTGAACTTCTATAAAAAGGAGAGGAATGAAAGAGACTAGACTTGGGTGGTGGTGATAATGCCTATACTCACTGCTACGCACAGTGTGTGTGTGTGTGTGTGTGTGTGTGTGTGTGTGTGTGGTGTGTGTGTGTGTGTGTGTGTGTGTGTGTGTGTGTGTGTGTGTGTGTGTGTGTGTGTGTGTGTGTGTGTGTGTGTGTGTGTGTGTATTCATCTAGTTGTATTCATCTAGTTGTATTTTACAGGGCCAGAGCAACGCTCGTATGGTCCCGTCTCCATATCAACATTTTTATCATCATTCATCCTTAGTGGTTAGTGTAGGCCGAAGCCACCACCCCGGGAGGGGGATCACAAACCCCCGGCTGACACCCGGTACCCATTTACTGCTGGGTGGACAGGGGCTGGGGTTTTAAGGAAACAGCCCATATGTTTCCGCTCCGCCCGGGGATCGAACCCGGGACTTCTCGGTTGTGAACCGAGCGTGCTAACCACTACACTACGGAGTACCCGTGTGTGTGTGTGTGTGTGTGTGTGTGTGTGTGTGTGTGTGTGTGTGTGTGTGTGTGTGTGTGTATGGGTGGGTGGGTGGGTGGGTGGGTGGGTGGGTGCGCGCGCCTGTAGCAGTAACACCTTTTGATTAAATTCACAAACCAGCTTGGTGTGAGTTGTGTCAGCGTGGCTACCAAGGCTGCTGTTAGTGTCCACACCCCACAGACCTGGGAAACCAGAACCTGTGATGTTCCGGCATAACCCCTTTATATGATGCCTGCTGACCGGAGAGAGAAAGAGAATCCACTGGAGACGCAACCTGGAGCCCCTATAAGCAGACTCCTTGCGAGTCGCTATGTGGGTCACCACACATGAGGGTGTGTATGTGTTTTCAGACATTAGCTTCCTTGGCCTTTTTAAGTGACTTGTTTATTGTTCAACCTCACAGTGTACATATATTACATATATAAATATAAAAGTATATTTTCTTAATTGATTCCTTGGCACTCACGTATACTTATACATTACTTACATCCGTAAGCCTTACTTAAAACCGTCGCTCGACCACTTTTATTCACTACCACCTTAGATGTGTACCTCTGGGCAGTGAGAGAAAGATACACTTGCCTTTCAAGAGAGGCATCAACTTGGCAATCACCCCTACAGGTCATTGACTGAAAGTTCCTTGGGTTGACCCCTGTTACCTTTAATAACAAGACAGAAACGGTAACATAGAGACCAACATGACCAAATAAAAAGAAGAAGAATATTCAGCAAGAAGGAAGTGAGTCGGAACGAAGGGAGGAGGAGAGAGAAGAATAGAGAAAAAATTAAACGAAAAGAAAGGTGAAGGAAGAGAAGATGTAAGTGCTGATGGAAGAGGAGCGTCAGGCCCTGTCAGTCACTACATAATTTCTGCGGCAGCTGGTAACCCTCCCTTCACGGCGAGCCTCGAGGCGGTGCCGTTCGTGCCATACATTCCAGAAGCTGTAAACAGGCTGCAGCTAAAGGCTGAGCTCACCAAGAGGTGTTAGATTACTATTGTAGGGTCAACAGTCGAGTCTCGAGACTTCTGTAAGGTGCATTAAACCCTTCCTTATGCCTTCATTCACAATGGGCGGAGTGACGCCAGTTGAGGCAGTACTGCCTACCAGTGTTTAAGCAGCGAGAGGCGCATCTGCACACCTGAAAACCATACGTAACGTGGACGCTACAGTAGACGCACGAAAACCTTTTTCTTTAAAAGTGTGTCTCTTGTAAATCACCACATTCGGTGCAGAAAAGTTTGGGGGGAGAAGGGGGGGACGCGTGGGAGGGCGTTTATATAGGAAGGGAGTGAGGGGCGTGTGATAGAGGAGTTTCAGACTTTTGACCTTACGCAGTTAAGGGGCATGGGCTCTAATATGTAGCTGAAATATATCAAGGCCTGGGCCTGCACAACACGCGGTTTAATCTGACGCAACGAAGCGGTACTGGCAGCTGCAGAAACAGCAGCGTGTGTGTGTGTGTGTGTGTGTGTGTGTGTGTGTGTGTGTGTGTGTGTGTGTGTGTGTGTGTGTGTGTGTGTGTGTGTGTGTGTGTGTGTGTGTGTGTGTGTGTGTGTGTGTGTGTGTGTGTGTGTGTGTGTGTGTGGGGTGTGTGTGTGTGTGTGTGTGTGTGTGTGTGTGTGTGTGTGTGTGTGTGTGTGTGTGTTGAGCAGCGCGGCCCGGACGTTGGAGGGCTAGGGGGTGAACGGGTGTGAGGGGCCGGCTTACCTGTGCCCGCCTGACCTATATTCTTCGTCGCCTACAGCTCAACACACACTTTTTATGACCCTGAAACATCGTAACCCTCGACGTTAGTTCTTGTCCTACTCCCCGGCTGCCCATTAACCGCCAATGGGCTTGGCAGTGCTAGTCCATGACGCATAATGATAACCGCCTCCGCTGCCATAACGCGACTGGCGATTACGGTTCATGCCAGCAAGGAGCGAGTAACCCACATGCACTGTGCTACTCTTCAAGGTCATGCTTGGTTCAGATTATGTGGAGCGGCAATAAAAAGTTATTCTAGATTGTCGGAGTAAGCTGGGCACAAGTAAAGAAGCAAGGAGGAAAATTTTGTGAAGAAGGTGGCTAAGACATTATTGGAATCTAAACTTGCCAGTCATTACATTTCCGATACGCAACGCGGAAGTAAGATGTAATAGTGCTAAAAGTTGTGAAGCTTTACGTATTCATTTCAAATGCAGCCTTATAAATTTACCTAAGTTGATAGAATATCATTGTATATACTCGAATTACAAAAGCATTACTGTACATTGTGTACAAGCTTTAATGAATCGTGATTGTGAATCGCTTTGTGGACGCATTTTCATAAAAGTGAGCAGGTACGTGACGTCATTACTACAGAGTTCAAATTACAATAAGGATTGCAGAGACAAACAACCACTATGCAGCAGAGACACCATGCACTCCATAGCTGACTCTATGTGTTGGGAGCGTGACAGTATTAGTATTCCCACACCACGAGGGGAAGAGTGCAATTGTTGTAACACAATGCTTGTTTACATGTATGTGTGTGTGTGTGTGTGTGTGTGTGTGTGTGTGTGTGTGTGTGTGTGTGTTGTGTGTGTGTGTGTGTGTGTGTGTGTGTGTGTGTGTGTGTGTGGTGTGTGTGGTGTGTGTGGTGGGTGGGTGGGTGGGTGGGTGGGTGGGTGGGTGGGTGGGTGGGTGGGTGGGTGGGTGGGTGGGTGGGTGGGTGGGTGGGGGTGGGTGGGTGGGTGGGTGGGTGGGTGGGTGGGTGGGTGGGTGGTGGTGGGTGGGTGGGTGGGTGGGTGGGTGTGTGTGTGAGAGTGTGTGTGTTTACTCACGCCCCCGGTGTCTCTTGGGTATGGAAACAGTATACTTAGTTTGGCATGGGCACGAGTGTTCCCAGTACGGAGAGCGGCGGCCTCATACTGAACACAACCTGTTTTGGGCACTTGCTCTCCACAAACAGGTTGTCTATCACCCTCTTGGTTCCGCCGGCCGCATTTTGTCACATCAACCTCACACTCACCTCTTACTCTTCCCTCACAGTCACACATTGCCACACACACTCAACCCGTACCATCCACATTATACGAAAAGCCCAGCACGACACGAATGTTGACGCTTCCCATAATATCACTCAAAACTTTGCCTCGCTATAACCTTCAAATATCACTAGTAACCTTCTCATAATTGGAGAAAAAGCTCCCCACGCTATATACGTATATATGTATCTCTATCCTCATTTTGCTTTGATAAGAACATAAGAACATAAGAAAATAAGGAAGCTACAAGAGGCCGCGAGACCTACACGTGGTAGTTCATGTACCTTAACACTATCTACATCCACCTTTTATCACCATCCTGCCATGAATGTATCCAGTCTCCTTTTAACGCTCCCTATTGACTCCGCGTGAGTGAGTGTAAATTTAATAGCTTCAATCTCTTCTCATAACTAAAGTTACGCATCCCCTGTATCATTTTGGTCATCCTTCTCTGCACTGATTCTAACAAGGCTATATTCATCCTGTAATACGGAGACCAAAACTGTACCGCATAGTCTAGGTAAGGTCTGACTAAAGCCAAATAAAGCTTTAGAATAACCTCAGCACTTCTAATTTTAACACTCCTGGTAATGTATTCTAAAACCCTATTAGCTCGATTTCTAGCCTTAATACCTAAGACAGAGGTCAGGGCTTACCCGCACTCCCAGATCTTTCTCACCTTTTCATCTTTTCAGTGATACATTGCGTATCGTGTACCTATTAACAAGATTTTTTCTACCAACATTCATTACGCTACACATATCAATATTGAATTCCATCTGCCACCGACTACCCACTCATTTTATTGATCTAAATCTCCTTAGGAGACTCAGGCAATATGTTTACATCAGACTGTTATCTAATAATCTTACCTACCTTAGTAGGTAGGTTAGGTTAAGGTAGGTAGATGTCCTTCTTTTCACACGCTCATTCATTAAGTAATACTGTAATGCCCTTAACCTTGAGCATAATCAATGTTACAATGTGTACAGTCAAGTTCAGTGTCCACTGGCGTCTGCGTCCATTTTTTTCTCCCTCCCAGTAGCTAATCCCAGTTGCACATGGATTAGGTTTTGGTTTCTCCAGTTCCAGTTACACATCTTATCTCTTGCTAAAACAGCTTCTAAGAAGTTAGGTGTCCGGTGGCGTCTGCGTTCATTTTTTTCTCCCTCCCAGTTGCTTGCTTAGTTTAGGGGCCTTATCCACCCATGTATGGAATATTATGTCTCACATGTTTGGGGGGGATCCACTTATACAGCTCTCCTAAACAGTGTTGAGTCACAAGTTTTTCGTCTCATCAGCTCCTCTCCTCTGATTACTGTCTTCAATCTTTAAATCACCGCCACAGTGTTGCTTCTCTTGCTATCTTCTACCGTTATTTTTATCCTCACTGCTCTTCTGAAATTGCTAACTGCATGCCTCCCCCCCTCCCCCGGCCTCGCTGCACAAGACTTTTTACTAATTCTCATCCCTATTCTGTCCATCTTCTTAATGCAAGAGTTAATCAGTATCTTTATTCTTTCATCCCTTTCACTGGTGAACTCTGGAACTCTCTTCTTGCTTCTATTTGTCCACCTTCCTACCACTTAAATCTTTTCAAGAGAGGAGTGACAAGACATCTCCCGAACTTATTTGGCCCACCCCCCTTTCTTTATTCTCTGGTTGGCAACTAAGCGGGCTTTTTGTTACCTCTTTTTTTGCCCTTGGCCAGTCCTTTGTGATGTAAGAAGAAAAAAGAAACCTTCATGACCATTAAAATCGTACTCAGTGCAGAGCAGTGAGAGACGTGGATCACTATGCTATCAGCTCCCTTGAACACTCACCTGAGGCATGAAATTAATCAACAGCTTGATGTCACACTGTTTACCCAAACCAAGATAGAGAGAGAGAGAGAGAGAGAGAGAGAGAGAGAGAGAGAGAGAGAGAGAGAGAGAGAGAGAGAGAGAGAGAGAGAGAGAGAGAGAGAGAGAGAGAGAGAGAGAGAGAGAGAGAGAGAGAGAGAGAGAGAAAATGCAGTACGGAGACGCGTCAGATAAGCAAGTCATGTCATTAGTGTGTGGCCCCCTTTGGAATGTTTTGTCCTAATGTGTTCCTAGTGTTAAAGGGCGGCGCCGCGGAAACATGTAGAAACACTGATGCCGAGGAAGACGACTCTACCAGACAACTCGTATCAGTAGCAGATAACAAAAGTTTCACCACGAAATGAAGGCTGGCATTGTCTCTGCCATTTTCTCTCGCTGCCTCGGATCTATAGGGTGACGCCTCTATTTGTCATCGATGCGTCTCTCACACACATACACAAACACGACACAGACTAGGGGACTCCGTAGTGTAGTGGTAACATGCTCGGTTCACAACCGAAAAGTCCCGGGTTCGATCCCCGGGCGGTGCGAAGACAGATGGGCGGTCTTCTTAAAACCAGAGCCCCTGTCCACCCAGCAGTGAATGGGTACCGGGTGTTAGCCGGGGGTTTGTGACTTGCCTCCTGGGGTGATGGCTTCGGCTAACACTAAGCAGTAAGGATGAATTATCAAAATGTAGATATGGAGACGGGGCCATACGAGTGTAGCTCAGTCCCTGTAAAATACAACTACGTAGATTAATACAACTAGATGAATACACACACACACACACACACACACAATACTAATTCAATCAAATATTTAATGTGAGTACTTTTATCTTGCATTTCAGAACGCAAGTCTGTGTAACCTAAGCGTATCTGCATATTAGGCGCTGTTTTCTATCTTTTTATAACAGGTATTCATCCTTACTCACAGTACGTGCGTTTTCACCAATATAACCCCACTTTTCTTTTGGCAATAAATCATCATCTCCACTCCTACTCCACCTCGCTACTCTGCCCTAAAGACACACTTATCTACGCCTAGTCATGACCCCGCTTGTACAAATCCACAGTTGACAAAGCGCCAAATACGCCATACGCGCCTCCTTTCTTCTTCCACCACGACACCAGACATCCCGCTTGAGTCCTTCCCTTCCTGCAATACCACCGTCTCTCCCTCCCTCCCTCCCTCTATATATTGACCCTTCACTCCCTATCCCCATACCTCCCTCCCTCCATCTGCCCCCCCCCTCCCCCCATGTGTGCCCCATTCAGAGGCATGATCAGGGTCAGGGCGTCGGACAGTGACCCCGTAAACCCCTGAGAGAGCTTGGCCGCTGACTGACCAGCCACTGACCCCATACTACCTCCATGACTGACCCCCTCTGCAACCCGCTCTCTCTCTCTCTCTCTCTCTCTCTCTCTCTCTCTCTCTCTCTCTCTCTCTCTCTCTCTCTCTCTCTCTCTCTCTCTCTCTCTCTCTCTCTCTCTCTCTCTCTCTCTCTCTCTCTCTCGTCTTCTGTAAAGGAGACGCTGTTTTAACACTGACTTCTGTAAATGTGTTCTAAGTCTGCTCAGACTTTTCATATCTAACATATGCACAGCTTCTTGCTCTAAGCAGTTATTCATACACGCAGTGTCACCAGAGCTGGGCAGTATTTAAATACATTTTTATTTAAATACGTATTTAAATACATTTGTGTATTTAGAAATGCATTTATAAATACATTAGTTGGCATGTATTTAAATACAGTATTTAAATACTCATAATACAAAAATGTAAATACTTTTTTATCAGTTAATTTGGCCAACTATCTGGCATGGCAACCCCATTGTTACAGTGAACCAGTGTTTCCACTTTAAAGGAAATTTCCTTATTTCAAGGAAATTTAGGCCTGAGAAGGAAATTTCTAAGGAAACCCAAAATTTAAGGAAATCCTAAGGTAATCCATTTTTTTCGGACATGTTAAAATGTGTGTGTGTTTAAAATATATTTACAAATGTATTTAAATACAATTTATGTATTTATTATTTAGTATTTAAATACATTCGTAAAATGTATTTAGTATCTAGTATTTAAATACATTTTTCCCATGTATTTAGTATTTAGTATTTAAATACATTCAATGTATTTAGTGCCCAGCTCTGAGTGTCACGCACACATATGTACATGAAAAGTGAGGCTACTGATTAAAAAAAAAAACATAATGATGATAATATTAATAAATATAATAAAAACAGGTGATGAAGGAGACACGGGCTGGGAAGTGAGTACTTTATGCCTGACTTGTTTCGCCTTCACTAAGCTCAAAAGTACTCACTTCCCAGCTCGTGTCTTCTACATCACCTGTTTTAAGTTTTTACACCTGTCAGTATGTCTACACAATACAAATAATGATAATAATAATAATAATAATAATAATAATATCAATAATAGCAATAATCATAGTAATAAAGACAAAGATAATAACAAAAGTATTATCAATAATAATATTAATAATAATAAAAATAATAATAAAATAGTATTAATAATAACGATAATGATAATTACTATGATAATTATGATAATAATGTGTATCAGTAACTGGTCGGATTCGAACCCGAGCACAGGTTGTCTTAACCAAACGGCCTTGGTCTTAGCTACCTTGCTGTACGGAAATTATTAGGAAAAGACATGCACAGTGCACACCCTACATATCCTTCCCCCAATATCAGCTCGACAGGGGCGGCCAGCGACTTTAATCTATCACGGCCATGGCACTCAACAAATATAATCATATAAGACAAATTGTGTATCAGTACCTGGCCCAATTTATCTTATATGATTATATTCCAGGTACTGATACACAATTTATCTTATATGATTATATTCCAGGTACTGATACACAATATATCTTATATGATGATATTGAGTGTCCTGGCCGCGATAGAGTAAAGTAGCTGGACTCCCCTGTCGAGCTGAGATTGGGGGAAGAATATGTAGGGTGTGCGGGTCTTTCCCTTTTAATCTCCGTACAGTGGGGTGTCTAAGACCCCCTATGCTCGGGTTCAAATCTGACCAGGTACTGATACACAATTTGTCTTATATGATTATAATAATAGTAATGATAATTAAAAAAAACATAAATATAAATTAATAATGGTCATAAACATCAAAAATAATTGGAATTTCACAAACACTTAGAGAGTTTGTGCAGATAAGGCTGCTGAGAGGGACGGAAAACTGCCTTGTGGGAAGACAGATGAGAGGTATCTTCAGGTAAATGTTTTTCATAGAATAATGTGTTGAGTGAGTGGTAGTTCACTTATAATGTTCTTGGTGTAGGCATATGTAAATTATATGCTTGATGAACCGAGTAGCTAGTAGCTACGTTTGCAGATGACAGAAAGTTGCAAAACACATTAGCGGTCGTGATTGCTGGGAAATAGTTGTTCGGAGATTTGCATAACTTACACGAGTAAAGCTTTAACTTCAAAGAGAAGCAGAGTGTTGGAAATGAATAGGATATTCCAAGAGACACTATAAAAGTATAAGACAAATAATAAAGTAAAGTAAAAAAGAAATAGCTACTCGAGATTGGTAATGCAAAATATTGTATCACCAACTAGACAAATCGAAAGAATCACTTAGAGACTGCTGACTAAAATGCGAGTTGTTCGCAAGGTGACGAAAACTTTACCTTCAACCGTCACCCTCAGTACCGGTGATTTCTCATTTTGTTATTTTACTTAGTGTATGATCCTGTTTAAGAAAAAATTAAGATACTGTTAGTACATATGAAACCTCTCACATGGTCCATTTGGATTGAAAACAGGGTTCTGAAGTTCCATGAATGACGGACGAAATTATGGTTTAAAAAAAATATAACAAAATAACAAGTCCGTAAGCATTGTAGTTTTTTGTATTTTCCGGCTAATTGCATTTGTTCCCAGGAACATATTTGAATAATATTCACATCTCTTGTGACGTAGAGATGAAAATGGAGTAAGCTTCATTTTCAAGTGTTTTGTGGTGTACTTATTACATGTTTGAGAGGATCACTTGTATATAAGATCAGGCATACATATCAGTGGCTTAAATTCACTGCACAATTTTCATATTTTTTGTATGTGTGGTTTCTATAGTTATGATACATTGAAATCATTAATATGACTTGATCCACATGTTATTAATTCCTGGAACCACTATTTACAAAAAAAAAGGACTGTCTCCACCTATCGGGACAGCTTTATTGGGGTGAACTTTATTGAAGTTACCTAGGTCATGTTTTTTAAGCATTTCTCTGAGACAATAAGAACAGTGTACAGTTATTTCATACTTACCAATTATTATTGTGCTGTGTTAGCAGTATCTAAGAATTTATTACATGGAAGGTGTTACTTCAATTTCATACACTGAATGTTGATGGAAAATCATCAAAATCTTCTTCAATCTTTAATCAAACTCGTTGACACAGTACTACCGCCAGGTAATGTGTTTATAATGTATTGATACAGAAGCAGCTGGAGTCAGAAATAAATGTCAAGGCATAATTTTCACAGTAAAATAGTACGTATATAACATAACTGACATCCGCCTACGGGTGTTGGAGATCCCGGGATTCCGAGTTTCTATTTGTAAGTTTTTAATCAGAACTATATATATATATATATATATATATATATAATATATATATATATATATATATATATACATATACATATACATATACATATACATATAATAAATATATACTGTATATATATATATATATATATATATATATATATGCATATATATATACTGTATAATGTATATATATTAATAATATATATATATATATATATATATATATATATATATATAGAGGCAATACTTTCTCCATGAGGGAATCTTGATCTAATAATGAAGATATAAACCAGCGCGGGTAGAAACATCTTGATTGTTTATTCGAACGTTTCGGCTATACATAAGCCATCATCAGCCTAAAATCGGATACAAAAATGTTTTTGTTAAAAATGAAAATATACAAGTTATAAAATTATTTGCACATTTAAAATGCCTAACCTAAAATATAATAAAATAAGAGTAAAAATTATAAAACAGTAATAAAAATAAAAATACTACACATACCAATCAACATCGCAGTGGAGTGTGGGATTCCCACATGGTCTAAAAGCACAGGAGCGGGGTTGAGGTGCCCTGTGCGCAGAGAGACGGTTTGTGGTGGTGGGTGAGGAGGCTCTCACATATCCACCGGGTGGAGTCGTGGGAGCTTGTGTGTAATATATTAAAGTCTTGATTTGATATTGGGTGGCCTGAGGCTTCGGAATGATCCCGAATGGCTGAAAATGGTGGTTTGGACACGGGTTTGCCAGTCCTGTGAGACAGTCCCCGATGCTCCGCGATCCTAGTGGTGAGGTGGCGTTTGGTCTGCCCAATATAAGCAGCGTTACAGCTACTGCACTTAAATTGGTACACCACTGAGGACGCAGGGCATCAGGGATTCTCTCCTTGAGTTTAAAACAATGTGCTAGCGTATAAGGGGGCTTGAATACTACTCTAAGCGAGACTTGTGGATAACATTGCCGAAGCAGGAGTTGAGCTTTGTTTCGGATGGAAAAAGATTTGTTACCTATGAAGGGAATTATAAAATAAACAACGGCTTTATGAGCGGTATGAATTAGGGGAGGGGGTGAGTGTAGTTTATTTAACTGTTTACCAATGTACGTGTTAATGAACTGCAGGGGATAACCATTTAGTTTAAGAGTGTGTCGCAAGTACTCTAATTCTAAGTGAAAATTGGTGTATGAAGAGCAAATATTGTACGCCCTAGTAACCAGCGTGAGGATCAATTTTTTCTTAAATTGGGCGGGAATGTTGGAATTAAATTTTGTTGTTAGTCCTGTGAATGTGGGTTTTCTGTAAATGGTAGTGCTGAATGAATTACCCGATTTTGTAATGTCAATATCTAAAAATGGTAATTTATTATTGTGTTCAGTCTCAAAAGTGAATTGAATATTGGGGTGTTTTATATTTGTTTGTTTTTTATTATTGTTTTATAATTTTTACTCTTATTTTATTATATTTTAGGTTAGGCATTTTAAATGTGCAAATAATTTTATAACTTGTATATTTTCATTTTTAACAAAAACATTTTTGTATCCGATTTTAGGCTGATGATGGCTTATGTATAGCCGAAACGTTCGAATAAACAATCAAGATGTTTCTACCCGCGCTGGTTTATATCTTCATTATATATATATATGTGTATATTTATACTGTATATATATATATATATATATATATATATATATATATATATATATATATATATATATATATATAATATATATTATATATATATATATATATATATATATATATATATATATATATATATATATATATATATATGTATATATATATATATATATTATATATATATATATATATTCTGATATAAAACTACACATATAGAAACTCGGAATCCCGGGATCTCCAACACCCGTAGGCGGATGTCAGTTATGTTATATACGTACTATTTTACTGTGAAAATTATGCCTTGACATTTATTTCTGACTCCAGCTGCTTCTGTATCAATACATTATAAACACATTACCTGGCGGTAGTACTGTGTCAACGAGTTTGATTAAAGATTGAAGAAGATTTTGATGATTTTCCCTCAACATTCAGTGTATGAAATTGAAGTAACACCTTCCATGTAATAATTTTTTAGATACTGCTAACACAACACAATAATAATAGGTAAGTATGAAAAAACTGTACACTGTTCTTATTGTCTTAGAGAAATGCTTAAAAAACATACAAAACTTGAAAAGGAATGACAAAAATATATCATTTCATTCTGTATAATACTCATTTCAAATAAAATGTGATTTCTAGTACACCCCAAAATATTTTTTTCTGGTACAATACCATCCCACATCGAAGACGGTTAGTTTAATATTCGGATGCAGCTATTTAAAGAAAACAAAATTGAGATGCACTTAGAGAAAACACGTAACACAAACTCGAATATTTACACAAACACGACACTAAACATATGGTAGGTTTTTTGTTTTTTTGTTTTTTACTTCACAAAGGACTGGCCAAGGTCAAAACAAAAAAGTAACAAAAATCCCGCTTAGTTGCCAATCGCTTTAAAGAAGACAGTAAAAGAATAAAGAAAGGGAGGTGGGCCAATTCAGTTCGGGAGGTGTCTTGTCACTTCTCTCTTGAAAAGATTTAAGTCGTAGGATGGTGGAAAAATAGAAACAGGAAGAGAGTTCCAGAGTTTACCAGTGAAAAGGATGGAAGAGTAAAGATACTGATTAACTCTTGCATTATGAAGATGGACAGAATAGGGATGAGAATTAGTAGAAAGTCTTGTACAGCGAGGCCGCGGGAGGGGGGAGGCACACCCACACAATTCACTTTCATTCCCTGCATATCCTTTTAATTCCCTCCATAGCGCTCCTCACCTCTCCCTCATGGCCCCTTCCTCCCCCGCCGACATCATCCTCACGCCCGCATCTCCAGTATAAGAAGAAACCCTTTATATGCTACTCATTCTTTACTCTCAACACCACCTCGTTCATTTCCATACTCCTCCCTCGGGATCCGATGGAAGGCTCCTACATCAATGACTTCTCTCCTGGATCATATACTGGGCACATACGCCTCTATACACCCTCATGCTGCATCTTTCCTCACAATGCATCCTCCGTGGTGTCACCTCCGTGGTGTAGTGGCTAGCGTGCCTGGCTACGAATTTGCGGGCCCTGGTTCGAATCCAGTCCAGGGCAAGTCGGTGACCAGCCAAACCAGCTGTTCTTCCTCCCTTTCAGGGTTGATGAATAGGTACATACCATGGGAAACCTGGGGAAGGTAACTGTGATAACCCGGATGTTACACTAGCCCTGTGTCCCGGGGTAACGGGTCCTCACCCACCACAGGCTCTAAGGGCTAATGACACGGAGATGAGCACCGAGGGCCACGCGCAGCATAGTGTATGCCCCCAACTTTACCTTACCATCCTCCCCATACCCTCTCTAACATGAGTCTTGAAGATCCTCAAGACGCATCCCACCCCTCTCTGCTCTTCACCTCCAACCCTGTCTTGCCACTCATCTCTTGCTCCCTCAGGCGTCCCTTCGGTGTGCCTGAAGGAGAAGGTCGAGGTCGCGAAAACAGCGTTAAGCTCCAAACCACAAGAACCTCATTAACAATCGCTTCAACCCAATGTATTTGTGCCTCGAGGCTGAGTAATCCATGGTGGTGAAGGTGGTGGAGGTGGTGATGGTGGTGGTTGAGGAAAAGTAACTGATAATTTCTTAGAAAATTATATTACATCCATAAACAGCTTCATCGAACTAGCATCGTTTTCCCTTTCTCTCGTAGTGATATTTACACGTTGATTGTAGATCTGTACGTAGACCCTGCATAACCCACAAAGGGGCATGCATGGGGCCACACGCCTACCATTATAAGGTACATCACACCACGTGGCTCTTCGAGTGGAAGATAAATCTCAGACGCCAACGACTTTCCACTTCCCTATTTGAGTCTTAAAAGTTAAAAGTTACGAGGGTCAGGGTGGGCGGGACAGTCTCCTAGGGTGTGGGTGGCGACTACCTGCACCCACACCCACATCCACCTCAACCCATGGGACCCATACGCATACCAAACCAGAGACTTAGGTACACCTACACTCATTTAAACCGCAGGGACCCAGGTACACCCACTCAACCTCCTTTCCTCTGCCCACTCCCCACCTTCACTCATTCTTCCTAAGGGCCCCGTAATACATGCCACAACCCTCTGCATTAGAAATAAACCGAATCCTGGTTCCACCCATGATTTGGGAAAAGTTTCGAAAGCTCCCATTTTCGGCGTAATTACGAGAAGGTCACCTGAGGTTTGTGCTGGGATGGGAGAGAGAGGGATGATGCCTGTCTGACTGCTTGCCTTCCCCAATGCCCATCCCTCCCCAGGATCTGCGTTAAAGGTGTTAAAATTACCACATTACTGGATGGAAGGTCACGACATGCCGCTGGGCCTACCGCTACATTTACCTGTGACTGCCGCTTTCCTCCTTCCCTTCCCCCTTCCCTGTCTTCCCCGTCCTCTCCTCTCCACCATAAGCCTGGAGGGTGTGCCATGGTATGTGGGGGTAGTGGTGGTGGTGAAGGTGTACAGTAATCAATTATTTGGAACACCTGATTCTTGGGGTAGATAAAACCGACGAGGTAGATAGATAGATAGGTTAGATAGATAATCTTGTAGGTTAAGGATGTTCTCTCTCTCTCTCTCTCTCTCTCTCTCTCTCTCTCTCTCTCTCTCTCTCTCTCTCTCTCTCTCTCTCTCTCTCTCTCTCTCTCTCTCTCTCTCTCTCTCTCTCTCTCTCTCTCTCTCTCTCTCTCTCTCTCTCTCTCTCTCTCTCTCTCTCTCTCTCTCTCTCTCTCTCTCCTCTCTCTCTTCTCTCTCTCTCTCTCTCTCTCTTTTTTTTTTTTTTTTAGGGGTATTGAAGATGGCAATTCTTTAATTGATAATTTTAATTACTAGATAATTTTCACAATAATTTCAAGTATTTACCTACTTACTTATTTATTCATTTATCCGTCTAAGCATTCATTTATGTATCTACCTTTAGCTTATTTGTTTATTAGTTGATTTTTCATCTCTTTAATTTATCTTTTAGCTGGAACATTTTATTTTTTATTTTGGCTATCCATCTCCGTACATCTGCCCACCCCAAAAGACACTTGGCTGCGTTTACCACATTACACTCATCAAAGTACATCACTAACACACTTAAGATATCGTATGGATTCCCCTCCTCCTCCTTATATATGAGTGATCGCCACGTCGGAGGTCACGATCACACACCAAAGGAAACACACCAAAATACAGTAATTATCGAAATGAACCCAGGAGGGAATTGATTTTCATACAATTTTTTGTATTATGTCATCGTACTTATTTCTCTATTGGCTAAGATGATTAAATAGTATAGTTATTAAGATAATTATCCGCAGCTATAGTATGTTGGTACAACAAACAACGGGACGACGAAAATCTATTGTTATAAAAATTTTACGGCTGTATGGTAACCATTTCCTCTATGGTGTCTGTTGAGTCAAGATTCGATTCCTCCGCCATCCTCTGTGTATATTTGCTTCTCACGGCTAACTCACGATCAATTTCCAAAGTTTCAAGACTTGCCATTACCAGAGTATCGCATCATCCGCATATTGCTCCCACCACTCACTTGAAGCTCAAAATCTCTGGTTGAATTTTAAAAACGGAGAACATAACACATCGGCCCACGCCCAAACTGGTGAGGAAGGATACTTAATATATCTTTGCACCGCTACACCATTACCCGCTACTGAGATAAATATATAGATATTTTAATGACCATAGAAACGGTATGAATTGAAACTCATGCCCTTTATATTTCTGCCCATAATCATGCCAAATCTTTTCTTCAACTTACCAAAACCTCCTTCATTCATAGAAAATGTCAAAATATTTATGAATCAAAATCCTCTCGTGACTTCTGGCATCTAGCTAATAACATCTCTAACAATTTTTCTTCTTCATCTTTCCCTCCTATGCTTCACCCAGATGGCTCCACAGCTGTCTCATCTATTTCTAAAGCTGAACTCTTCGCTCAAACCTTTGCTGAAAATTCTACTCTGGTTGATGAAGGGCTTGTTCCTACTTCTCCTCCACCCTCTGACTATATTATGCCTGTTATTAAGATCCTTCGTAATGATGCTTTCTTTGTCCTTTCTGGCCTAGATCCTCGAAAATCTTACGGTCCTGACGGAGTCCCTCCTATTGTTCTCAAACACTGTGCTTCTGTGCTTGCACCCTGCCTGGTCAAACTTTTCCCTCTTTGTCTATCTACTTCCACCTTTCCTTCTTGCTGGAAGTTTGCTCACATTCAACCCTGTCCCTAAGAAGGGTAACCGTTATAATCCTTCAAACTGCCGTCCTATAGCTTTAACTTCCTGCCTTTCTAAAGTTTTGAATCTATACTTAATAAGAAGATTCTTAAGCATCTATCTGCTCACAATCTTCTATCTGATCATCGTCAGTACGGTTTCCGTAAAGGGCGATCTACTGGCGATCTTCTAACTTTCCTAACTGAATCTTAGGCATCCTCCTTTAGGGGTTTCGGTGAAACTTTTGCTGTTGCCCTTGACATATCAAAAGCTTTTGATAGAGTCTGGCACAAATCTTTAATTTCCAAACTACCCTCATTCGGTTTCTATCCTTCTCTCTGCACCTTCATCTTAAGTTTCCTTTCAAACTGCTCTATTGCAGCTACTGTAGACGATCATTGTTCTTCTCCTAAGTATATCAATAGTGGTGTTCCTCAGGGTTCTGTCCTATCAATCACTCTCTTTTTATTATAAATTAATGATCTTCTAAGTCTAACTCAAAGCTCTATCCACTCCTACGCTGATGATTCTATCCTGCCTTTTTCAACGTCGTTCATTAAACGTCCAACTCAACAGGAACTAAGTGATTCAAGGAGAGATGCCACAGAGCGCCTAACTTCTGATCTGTCTAATATTTCTGATTGGGGTAAAACAAACCTTGTTTTGTTCAATGCCTCAAAAACCCAATTTATCCACCTATGTACTCGACAAAACCTACCAGACAACTATCCCCTCCTCTTCAATAACACCTAACTGTATCTCTCTTCTACAATGAACATTCTTGGACTATCCTTTACAAAAAATCTGAACTGAAAATCTCACATCTCATCTGTTGCTAAAACAGCTTCTAAGAAGTTTGGTGTCCTGTGGCGTCTCCGTTCATTTTTTTCTCCATACCATTTGCTTGCTCTGTACAGGGGCCTTATCCGCCCATGTATGGAGTATGTCTCGCAAGTATGGGAGGGATCCACTCATATAGCTCACCTAAACAGGGTTGAGTCAAAAGCTTTTCGTCTCATCAACTCCCCTTCTCTGACTGAATGTCTTAAATTTTTAAATCAACGCCACAATGTTGCTTCAATTGCTATCTTCTACCGTTATTTTCATGCTCACTGCTCTTCTGAACTTGCTAACTGCATGCCTCCATGACAAAGACACCTCCCGAACTAAATTGGCCCAC
>JACEEZ010018548.1:812500-815000 GCA_016584305.1 Chionoecetes opilio
CGGAGTAAGGCAAGGTCTGTCCACATCTTGTCTCCTATTTATATTATATGTAGACGAGTTGGTAAAAATGATGAGAGATAATTGTAGTCCTGAGACATTTATAGAATGGCTGCACATATTGTTGTATATGGATGATGCGGTGATACTTGCTACGACCAGGGACAACATGTTAAAGAAGTTTTGTATATTAAAGGAATTTTGTGATGAATATGGAATGAAGATAAATATAGGTAAAACAAAGTTTTTCGTGATAAACGGTCAAGCAGGGGACGCCGAGCCGCTGCGCGTGGACGGGTTAGTGGTGGAGCCCTGCAGCAGCTACGTGTATCTGGGGACTCCCTTCACGTGTGACGGTTCGGTGTCATCTGCTGTGAAAATACATGCACAAAACAAGTTATGTCATGTTTTAAAATTTGTCTCATTTATTCGAAAAAACAATGACATTCCTTTTATTGTAAAACGTCGTTTGTTCGATGCTGCCCTTATGTCATCTTTACTGTATGGCTGTGAGTCTTGGGTAGGCGCTGACGTGAAACCTATCATTAAGTTGTACAATTGGGCCATGAAGGAGTTGTTAGGGGTAAGGAGAGCCACTACCAATAATGTATGTTATGCTGAGTTAGGATACCCCTCGCTGCCTGACCTTCTAAGACACAAACAACACAAGTTTTATCATAGTATGTGGTCAGAGAGACGTAACATGAACGATGACCCTTTGTCTTTCGCTCTTAAGTATGTTATGTCTTTAAATACGCCGGTTGGAAAACTTGTGGCCCACATGACGCACAATAATGTCCCTCACATGTCCTCTATGTTGTATAATGTACATAATACAATTGCTAACTCTGAGGCAACAAGATGCAATGTATATAAAACAATTAACCCTGAATTTAAAGTACATGACATTTATGAAAAGAAACATGTAATTAACGATCTACATAGGATGTCGTTTACACGTTTTCGAGTCTGTGGTCATAGTTTAGTAGTGGAAACGGGACGCTGGAACAGGCGCGGACGTGGTCGCCTTCCTCTCGAGGAGCGCCTGTGTGTATGTGGTGACATACAAACAGAACAACATGTGGTAGAGGTGTGCCCCATAACACAACACATTAGAAACCTTTACAGATTTAATACTGTTCATGACGTATTCTCTAATTTCAGTGATGTAGTAACATGCAAAATTATTCATGAAGTTTTAAATAGTTATACTTAAGAAATGCATATTCTTTTCCGTTAATAGTTTATTTCATTTTTTTGTCTTTCATAGGGACGTAGATCAAGCTGGCTGCTTGTTGAATTTTATGTGTTTAGTAGTTTATCGTAGTAGTAGTAGTTTTAGTAATTATTTTTTGTTGGACTACAGTTTGTTACTCAAAATTTGTGGGAATGTTTCATTTTTTGGACATTGAGTGTTTTGTCTATTCATTAATGATATTATGTGTCATTTATGTATAAAGCTGTGGTCAATAAATATCTATCTATCTATCTATCTATCTGTGTGTGTGTGTGTGTGTGTGTGTGTGTGTGTGTGTGTGTGTGTGTGTGTGTGTGTGTGTGTGTGTGTGTGTGTGTGTGTGTGTGTGTGTGTGTGTGTGTGTGTGTGTGTATGTGTATGTGTGCTTGGGGTCGATATTCTAATATACTCCACGCACGGCCAACTCTACGACAGCCTGTCAAGGGTAGGCTGTGCTGATGCTGTCGAAGTGTTGGCGCCCCGTGGAATCACACGGAACGTGATCTACCCCGAGGCACTTTGACCAGTGACCAACAACAACAACAACACGATTGGAGTTTGCACTCACATTGTTGTTTAATATATACTACTACTACAAACATCAATACATGGGGGTCCGAAGGGCCCACAAGCACTTGTTTACACTATAACGTGCGGTCTACCGCACGGTCTACCGTACCGCTATCTATCTTTCAACAACATTGTAAAGGGTATAATGTGTCTGACTGATGTTCTTGGCTTGAATTTTAGGATGATACTGAAATATTACCTTGTTGGTCCCTCTTTTATAAGGTTGAGTAGGGTTCCGGTAGTCAGGTCAGGTCAGGTCAGGTGGGGTCTTGGTAGACCGCACATTACAGTACCGTAGACTACAGACACTGAGGTAGACCGCACGCTCTAGTAGCTCCAAATATTGATTCTGGGCTATCCGTAGCGAGATCTTGTGGTGGGGGTCTGTGTAAACATACAGGTGACCTAAAGAGGACCAGTTAATAGTGACAGGGACACACACACACACACACGCACGCACGCACGCACGCACGCACGCACGCACGCACGCACGCACGCACGCACGCACGCACGCACGCACGCACGCACGCACGCACGCACGCACGCACCACACACACACACACACACACACACACACACACACACACACACACACACACACACACATATACACACATATACAAGAGAGCACGCAGGCTCTTGTAAACACACACGCACATATTATTTTCCACCCCATCCTATGTGCTAGGGGAAGGG
>JACEEZ010018548.1:820000-840000 GCA_016584305.1 Chionoecetes opilio
TGTATTTATATGCATGCATATACCTTGTATGTATTTGTATGTATGTATGTATTGGTGTCGATATATCTGCATTTCATATATATGTATGTCATATATGTATTTGTATGTATGGTGTTATGTATGACTACATAATATAGAAATATATCGTGTGTGTGTGTGTGTGTGTGTGTGTGTGTACACGTGAATATGTGAATATGCGCATACGATACTTCTACCTCTTCATGAAAATGCAGATATGAGTTTACAGTATGAATAGGCATGCATGTATTATATTAGATTATGTGTGCCCTAGGTATTAATTGCAATTTATGTATATTATTTTTGGGGGGGAGCTCTTTAAAAATGTTCACATTAAAAGAGCTCTGCCTAGATGTTTGTGATATGTTAATTTCCTTCGCTTTGTAGTAGGGCAAATAAAATTTTTTTACTTTGACTTTGACTTTGACTTAGTGAAGGGAATGATTTTATAGCTGACCTTTGAGAGGCCGTTACAGATTAACGCCATACTGGGAGGAAACTGCACAAAGACGGGTTGTGGAGATAGGAGATAAAAATATGGAAGAATTTTTTTTTTTTATCAAGTCTGGATTACTTAAATTACTTAAATTACTTAAATTATTTAAATTACTGGATTTGATCCAGCTTTTATTGACGAATTTTTAAATGCATTTAGTGGAGAGTGGTCCTAAATAAAAAATATCACGAAGTAATAAAAGAATCGAGAATATCGTCGTGGCAGCCCTAGCAGCTGCAGGCAGGGTTAACCTCTTTCTGTCGACCTGAGGCTCCTCCCGTTGGGGACGAGCGAAATTTTCGCTACACATGAACCAAAGAACAATAAGGCACACGACAAAACAATGTCTTGCCTTCCATGCATGTCACTAAAAAGTTCTGAACAACTACATCGACTTTCTAAATTCCTGACCTGCTAGCGCAGTGTTTCTTCTTCAAAATTCACTCACTACCATCGCCACACACTCTATCTGCTCACCACAAGCTGCACTACCTCTCACTCTTACCATGTTGCATTGACGACTGCTTTAATGAGCTAATACAAGTTCAGTGAACCCAATGACCTTACTCAGCAGGGCAAGGATCCATACTGCTCTCGAGACATACTAAAACTGTGTCACCACGGCCTCTCGCGTGACTCGATGTAACATACACAAAGACAGTGTCTTATCGCAATTGTGTCCCACGGCATGCCCTCGCCGCTGACACACTGCTCCTCTCAAAGCGTGTTCCAACAAGCACATACTGCACGTATCTCAATATTCCAATATATGTCCTGACGAAGAAAAAAAAATTACTGAAGCAAAGGCTTTTTCCTTGCCCGTCCCCACCTCTCTGTGGCACGCGCAGCAACCGTTACTCATTTACGAATAAATGCATTTCCGTCCCGTGGGTGGACGTCTTCCCCTCTTCCTCCTTCAGGTGAGTTAAGAAGAAACATCAACGAGGCACCAGTTAATTGTTTTCTCTAAGGTTTCACCAAACAGTAGAAAATGTTTTATTTACGTACAAGTTACTACATTTTTTTAAATTCAGAGTTGGCAGAGGGTCGGTCGCTTACCGATAGCTCCCGCGCCCCTCTGCATAAATTAGTAGTTACCCGGATAGAAAAGAAGCCCTTCCGCAAGACTCACTGACCTCCCTGCCCTCTTCTCTTCCTTAACCACATCCACCTTACATTCTCTGGAAAAGAGGCCTGTGATGGCCTTTTTTTTTTTTTTTTTACATTTTCAATGTTACTTTGTTGAGCAAGAGAGAGAGAGAGAGAGAGAGAGAGAGAGAGAGAGGAGAGGAGAGAGAGAGAGAGAGAGGAGAGAGAGAGAGAGAGAGAGAGAGAGAGAGAGAGAGAGAGAGAGAGAGAGAGAGAGAGAGAGAGAGAGAGAGAGAGAGAGAGAGAGAGAGAGAGAGAGAGAGAGAGAAAGTGGTGTGTGTGTGTGTAATTCACCCACGGTCTTGCTGGACTCGCGATCGCCAGTTTTGCCCTCCCGGAATGAGCTTGGAGCTTGTACTGACCTATCTTTGGGTAATGCCTCACACACCACACACCCCATCCCCTTGGTCAAGGGGGACAGTAACCACCCTCATTTGCCAGTGAAAAATTCCCGGGAGCGAGCGGGAATGGAACTCTCGACCACAGAATGGCCAGACACGCTCTTAAATCACTAGACCACGCAGGCGGTGTGTGTGTGTGTGTGTGTGTGTGTGTGTGTGTGTGTGTGTGTGTGTGTGTGTGTGTGTGTGTGTGTGTGTGTGTGTGTGTGTGTGTGTGTGTGTGTAGGGGTATGCATGATGTAAGGCGCTGTCATGGTCGCAAGGACTACACTTGCGGGCACAGCACCCGGCCATGCAAATACTAACATCACACTGGTACACTTAGGCAGCCCCTTCCTTCGTGTGCTGGACGAGATCAGAGGCAGCAGAACCACCATCACGCGGAAGGAATGCACGGGTCTGAAACAACCCAGTGACCCACATCACACGCGGGAGGCTATGTTGGTGAGGCTCCCCCCCCCAATACCCCAACTCACCTGGCTAACCCTGGTAGCCCGCTGCACGCCACCACCATTACTCTGGGTCAAACACCACCAGTGTGCGTGTGTGTGTGTGTGTGTTATTCACCCATGGTCTTTGTCCACGCAAGCTGGCTCGCGATCGCCAGTTTCACCCTCTCAGTACGAGCTTGGAGCTCATTATTACCGATCTTTGGGCAATGCTGGGACCTCACACACCACACACCCCCTTCCCCTTGCTCAAGGGGGACAGTAACCGCCCGAATTTGTCAAGTGAAAAATCCCCGGGAGCGCGAGGATTCGAACCGCCTACCCACAGAGTGAGAGACCAGAACGTTATCAACCTGACCATCGCGCGGTGTAAGAGAGAGAGAGAGAGAGAGAGAGAGAGAGAGAGAGAGAGAGAGAGAGAGAGAGAGAGAGAGAGAGAGAGAGAGAGAGAGAGAGAGAGAGAGAGAGAGAGAGAGAGAAGTGGTGTGTGTGTAATTCACCCACGGTCTTGCTGGACTCGCGATCGCCAGTTTTGCCCTCCCGGAAAGAGCGGTGTGACACACCCGGTGTGTGTGTATGTGTGTGTGTGTGTGTGTGTGTGTGTGTGTGTGTGTGTGTGTGTGTGTGTGTGTGTGTATTCATCTAGTTGTATTCATCTAGTTGTATTTTACAGGGCCAGAGCAATGCTCGTGTGGCCCCGTCTCCATATCAACATTTTTATCATTCATCCATAGTGCTTTGTGTTGGCCGAAGCCAGCACCCCGGAGAGCAGGTCACAAACCCCGGCTAACACCCGGTACCCATTCACTGCTGGGTGGACAGGGGCTCGGGTTTTAAGGAAACAGCCCATCTGTTTCCGCTCCGCCCGGGGATCGAACCCGGGACTTCTCGGTTGTGAACCGAGCGTGCTTCCCCTACACCACGGAGTACCCTACCCTACCCTACACCATGGTGCGTGCGTGCGTGCGTGCGTGCGTGCGTGCGTGCGTGCGTGCGTGCGTGCGTGCGTGCGTGCGTGCGTGCGTGCGTGCGTGCGTGCGTGCGTGCGTGCGTGCGTGCGTGCGTGCGTGCGTGCGTGCGTGCGTGCGTGCGTGCGTGCGTGCGTGCGTGCGTGCGTGCGTGCGTGCGTGCGTGCGTGTGTGTGTGTGTGTGTGTGTGTGTGTGTGTGTGTGTGTGTGTGTGTGTGTGTGTGTGTGTGTGTGTGTGTGTGTGTGTGTGTGTGTGTGTGTGTGGCGAAAAAAGTTATGAAGGTACGTACAGGAACGCAGCCATTCCAGAGAGGTAGGAAACTAGCAGTGTGGGGCCTTGGGCAGTGCAGACCAAAGATGCCGCCGTCAGTAAAAGTCACCACAACGGGTTTGGGACACGTGCGGAGTGGCCATAGACCTTTGCTTGCTGATGTGTTGTTATCAAGGGAAAACATAAAGCCTATTTTCATTTTGCTTCGATACAGCCATCGCCAGTCATCACAATGAGCGTATTGTTGCGCACCGGTAGTAGCTACTAGAGTACCTTGAATAGTAGTGTAGCGACAACTCGATTTATGGGCGCCATCTTAGTGCCAGGGCATCTCCGTTCACCAAAGACCCGCGGAAGTTCTCAAGGCATGACCCCGTAGTATATCATGTTATACATGAATTAAGGATATACTGTTATCTTCGGAAATGTTTGTTCTATAAGATTATCACATAAAACATAGTAAAACACATTAAATAAAGGTCATTATGAGACTGAAGAAATATGCATGAACTCGTCGAATTCACTTAATCTCGTCGTCATGTAAAACTATGTGGGACAACTTTTAAGATGGAATATATCAATAGAAGCAGAATTTTATATAGCTTTCCATTGATATATTTCGTTTTCTGATAAATGCAGTAGTACCATGCATAAATTAGCGTTAACTAAATAAATCGCCGCGCCGGCCCCGCTCTCTCTCTCTCTCTCTCTCTCTCTCTCTCTCTCTCTCTCTCTCTCTCTCTCTCTCTCTCTCTCTCTCTCTCTCTCTCTCTCTCTCTCTGTGAAAGAGAGAGAAAGAGATATATATGAGTGAAAGAGAGATATGAGTGAGAGAGAGATATGAGAGAGAGAGAGAGAGAGTAACCAAAAAACTTTTTCTACTTATATATATATATATATATATACTAGCAGAAAGGGTGCCCTTCGGGCATCTTTCTACTAGCTCCTGCGGAGGGCTGTGGGCCTGCGGCCCAATGGGGGGCCTATGGCCCCCGCATTGGGCCGCAGGCCCACAGTTTTGTTAATAATAGTATCCCCATAAAATGTTCATTAACTCTAGTATGAATTTTAGAGAAAATGTTCCAGCAGAGACTATAGCAGCCACAGCCGTTTTTAGATTGTTTTTGCTGGCCACGTCCACCAGGATCGGCCACGCCCATCGAAACATAGCCTATGTTCTCCGCTGGGTCATAAGGATTCCAAATATGTGCGGCATGTGGGGTTTTGGCCATCTTTAGCCGAGCCACAGCCATTTTTAGGTTGTTTTTGCTGGCCACGCCCACCAGGGTCGGCCACGCCCACCGAAACATAGCCTATGTTCTCCGCTGGGTCATGAGGATTCCAAATATATGCGGCATGTGGGGTTTTGGCCATCTGTAGCCGAGCCACAGCCGTTTTTAGGTTGTTTTTGCTGGCCACGCCCACCAGGGTCGGCCACGCCCATCGAAACATAGCCTATGGTCTCCACTGGGTCATGAGGATTCTAAATATGTGCGGCATGTGGGGTTTTGGCCATCTGTAGCCGAGCCACAGACGTTTTTAGGTTGTTTTTGCTGGCCACGCCCACCAGGGTCAACCACGCCCATCGAAACATAGCCTATGTTCTCCGCTGGGTCATGAAGATTCCAAATATGTGCGGCATGTGGGGTTTTGGCCATCTGTAGCCGAGTCTATAACGAACAGACACACAGACAGACAGACAGACAGACAGACAGACAAATTGTGAGATATATATATATATATATATATATATATATATATATATATATATATATATATAACGAACAGACACACAGACAGACAGACAGACAGACAGACAGACAAATTGTGAGATATATATATATTATATATATATATATCTCACAATTTGTCTGTCTGTCTGTCTGTCTGTCTGTCTGTGTGTCTGTTCGTTATAGACTCGGCTACAGATGGCCAAAACCCCACATGCCGCACATATTTGGAATCTTCATGACCCAGCGGAGAACATAGGCTATGTTTCGATGGGCGTGGCTGATCCTGGTGGGCGTGGCCAGCAAAAACAACCTAAAAACGGCTGTGGCTCGGCTACAGATGGCCAAAACCCCACATGCCGCACATATTTAGAATCCTCATGACCCAGTGGAGACCATAGGCTGTTTCGATGGGCGTGGCTGACTCTGGTGGGCGTGGCCAGCAAAAACAACCTAAAAACGGCTGTGGCTCGGCTACAGATGGCCAAAACCCCACATGCCGCACATATTTGGAATCATATATATATATATATATATATATATATATATATATATATATATATATATATATATATATATATATATATATATATATATATATATATATATATATATATATATATATATATTATATATATATATATATATATATATATATATATATATATATATATATATATATATATATATATATATATATAATATATATATAATATATTATATATATATATATATATATATATATATATATATATATATATATATATATATAATATGTATATGTATATATATATATATATATATTATATATATATATATATATATATATATATATATATAGCAGAAAGGGTGCCCTACGGGCACCTTTCTCCTAGCTCCTGCGGAGGGCTGTGGGCCTGCGGCCCAATGGGGGGCCTGCGGCCCCCGCATTAGGCCACAGGCCCACAGTTTTGTTTCGGTTTTGAGCCGAAATTAGTGAAGGAAGTGAGAAAAACAGTGTCAAGTCTGATAAATAAAATAATTTGATTTACTAAAATTAATTAGTATCCCCATAAAATGTTCATTCTCTCTAGTATAAATTTTAGAGAAAATGTTCCAGCAGAGACGATAGCAGCCACAGCCGTTTTTTGGTTGTTTTTGCTGGCCACGCCCACCAGGGTCGGCCACGCCAATCGAAACATAGCCTATGTTCTCCGCTGGGTCATTAGGATTCCAAATATGTGCGGCATGTGAGGTTTTGGCCATTTCACCAGAGACTAGAGCAGCCACAGCCGTTTTTAGGTTGTTTTTGCTGGCCACGCCCACCAGGGTCGGCCACGCCCATCGAAACATAGCCTATGTTATCCGCTGGGTCATGAGGATTCCAAATATGTGCGACATGTGGGGTTTTGGCCATCTGTAGCAGAGTCTATAACGAACAGACAGACAGACAGACAGACAGACAGACAAATTTTGAGATATATATATATATATATATATATATATATTGAATAAATAGATAAATAATATAAATATATATATTATATATATATATATATATATATATATATATATATATATATATATATATATATATATATATATATATATATATATATATATATATAAATTATATATATATATATATATATATATATATATATATTATATATATATATATAGTAATATATATATAATGTAGAAAAGTATAGAATGCATATTTCTTCAGTCTCATAATGACCTGTATTTAATGTGTTTCACTGTGTTTTATGTGATAATCTTATAGAACAAACATTTCCGAAGATAACAGTATATCCTTTATACATGTATAACATGATATACTGCGGGGTCATGCCTTGAGAACTTCCGCGAGTCTTGGGTGAACGGAGAGGCCCTGGCACTAAGATAGCGCCCAGTAGCGTTTAACATAGGGCCAATGAATGACGGTACCCTCTTTTTAAGGGGGGAGGCTGATAAAAAAAAAAAATCTTTGTTTATTGGGTTATTGCTATAATATTTACACCAGGAGTTAGGGAAACGATATACATGAATTCTAGCCCAATAAACCCATTCTGCGACCGTTTCATTTTTTACCCTGCCACCCCTTTCGGAAAATATACGAAAATTTCAAATGGCTACTACTTCTATAATAATTGCTCAACAGGCATGAAATTAATATGGTACAAGGACCTTGTTCAGACCTTCAAACCTATAGAGATAAATCGTAGTGAAAATAACTTGTTTGCAGTATATGATTTTTTTTTATTTTCAGCTCTGGCGTGAACCCCCGAAAGAGGAAACAAAATTGACAAAATTCAACCCCTACAGTTATCGATAAAAACTCTCTATAGAAGCAATCAGGCAGGTCTAGGCATGTTACATGTGAATTTTCATTGATATTTAAAAAAAAAAATGAAGGAGTAGTTTCAGTTTGAACGTTGAAAACTTGCGTTTTGAGATATGGGCCGCTAAAGTTTTCGTTGACTTTGAACTCCTATATTATGATCCATAAGTAGGTGATATCATGGTATTTGTATTTATTTTGAAGTCTTGAGTATTTATAACATAGAATAATATTTCTTCTTATTGAATCATATACTATGTTGATGCCCAGGCAAATAATCCTTTGTCTTCAGGCTCCTGGTCCCCCCCATGAGGGGTGGGGGGGTTAATCCCCATAACTACGAAACTAAGGCGAATTGTGATGAAATACTCCACATTCAGACTGTTGATTGCCATAGGCAGCTCCAGGAATTTTATTACATTTTTCGTTTTTTTCCTATTTTTGACCAGCCATGGGGGGGGGGGGTAATTTTCCATAACTACGAAACTAAAGCGAATTTTGATTAAATACTCCACATTCAGACTGTTGATTGCCGTACGCAGCTCCAGGAATTTTATTACATTTTTCGTTTTTTTTCTCCAATTTTTTACCAGTCGCCCCCCTTAAAGAGACCCTAGTAGCTATTAACAGAACCACTTCGTCCGTGAGGTCATGCATAAGGCGCGATCCTTCATGTATGTAGTTCTCTTTTTTCATCAATCAATCAATCTTTGGGAGCATACGCCGGGGGGCGCGTCGCCTCGCCCACCCTACGACGCCACCCCTGGGGCTCATCATGCGCGAGTCCCCATGCAGGCTCCTTTCCCATACCAAGCAGCTCTCGACAAGAAACATCAACTTACCCCAACCACGAGCTTTGTGGGCGCCCCCTTGGCCTCCTCCACGCCGGATTGTCTCTTACAGATACAACCCGATGGGAAGGATCGGTTTCAGGGTAGCATGCCACATGCCCATATAGCCGAAGTTGGCGCTGACGGACTATGCAGGCCTTGATTCAGTCTCACGGTGCAATCGCTGATTTGACACGTAATCATCCCAGCGATATCCCATGATTCTGCGAAGACACTTATTATCAAAGGCATTGATTCGTCTCTTCAAGTCGCTATTTAGTGTCCATGTCTCACAACCATAGAGTAAGACAGGGATCACAAGCGACTTGAAGATTCGGATCTTTGTCCTCCTGCACAGGTACCGACAACGCCAAATATTCCTGATGAGCAAGTCCATAACACCGTGGGCTATGCCAATCCGCCGTAAGAATTCTTGACGTGACCTCCCGTCATTATGGACTGCGCTACCAAGGTATGTAAAAGTTTCCAAGATCTCAATGTCCTCGCCGCACGCATGAACAGACTACTGTTTCATCTAGTAAGCCTCCAAACACCTGGACCTTGGTCTTAAGCCAGGAGACCTCAAGTCCCAAAGGCTTTGCCTCCTCGTGCAGCGCCTCGAGAGGACCTCCAGCGACTCAGCAAAGATTACTGCACCATCGGCAAAAACAAGATCAGTGATCTTGGTGTTGCCAAGGGATGCTCCACAATCACTTTGATCTACAACTCTGCCCAATACCCAGTCCATACAAGTGTTGAAAAGTGATGGGGCAAGGACGCACCCTTGCCTCACTCCTGTATTAACAGGAAAGAAGCTGGATACACCTCCCCCATACTTCACAGCACTCTCAGTCCCAGAGTACAGACCAGTCATCAAACCAGTAGTCCTTGCAGAAAATCCCGCGAAGTCGCAGAAGATCCCAGAGTGACTCACGATGCACTGAGTCAAACTCCTTCTTGAGATCAACATTGGCTGCAAGCATCCCCTGTCGAAACTCACTTCCACCAGGACACGAAGCGGGATCACGGGAAGATCTTTTTCATCACTCAAGAAAAATCTGGTGCTTTTTTTAACAAGGGTCACAGTGAGCGAGACGGAGCTCATCCGCGGGACAAGTGTGTAAGGAGCGAGTGTGGGAATCTATAGACATTGGCGATCACCAAGTATGTATGTATACATGTATGTATGTATGTATTGTACGTACATATACGGTACTAAACGGTATGGTCTATTCATATTCGATTAAACTTCTTGGCTAATAATAAATTTCCTATGTTCCACCTTTTTAAGTAAGCTTAAATGAGCATCATAGAAGAAGAGTTCTCCCTAAAAAACATCTATATATCTATATATTGAATACTTTCATAAATCTGAAGGAAAATATCACCATTTCCCTTGCTAAATAAGTACTTACGTACGTACAACGTAATTTTTGCTTAAGAGCCCCTTTACACACTGACGGGATCTCTGGGGCCATACTCATAAAGCCTCCACAAGCTTATGGGTTTCCCATAAACAGACAAGATGGCGAATTTCTCCATAAGTCACCGAGAATCCCTATAAGGGCTTATGGTTTTCCATAAATTCTCCCATAGCGCTATGGGAGGTTCGAGCTCCCATAACGACCCTTATGTTGACATAAGAGTAGACACAACACAACAACTCTTCCGGGAGTGCCAACTCAGGAATTTTCGTGCCAGAAGAGACGTTCTCAGCAAATTGAGTGACAAAGAACTTGTCAAGAGGTATCGGCTGAACCATGAGGGAATTATGTATGTCACTCTCGTGAGAGCATCCCTCCAGAGTGAATAAAAAAGGAACCATGCGCTTACAGCGGGAATGAAAATTATAATAACAGTATGATTGTTTCCTCGCCACTGGCAAAATGCAGCAGTGCAGCTGTTGCAGTGATGACCACGGAGCAGCAGGAGTGGGCAGGGAAAATGCTTGCCCAAGGCCCTCCATGGTAATACTCTCGTATACCCAAATTATTGGCGAGACAACAACCGAGAATTCTCGCCGACGTTGGAACACTCGCTGACGGAAATTTTCGACGACAGTTCCACTTGTACTAATAGATGAAAAGAAAGAATAAAGGGTATTCATTGTTTAATTGACACAACATTTTTCGAAGGCATAATCATTTTCTATTTAGTATTGATATGTTTAGAAGAAATTTAGCTCTTGTTTTTAGCAGAAATGAAGGTAAGGATTCGTTTGAACTACGTAGTCATATCTATCTTTTGGAGAGCTACAATTTCAGTTTCAGCATGTAGTGGAGATACTACTTACTTCCGGAAAAACAAAAATATAATACTTACACTGGAAACCAGAGTAATTTTTTACACTATAACCAGAATTCCCTACACAATTGGGAGTATGCTTTATATTTACCTTAATGGATTATAAGAAACTTTCTTTCAATGAGTTTTTGTCGCAAATAATTTATTTTGGAGATATAAAAGGTTTTTAGTAGGAATTGTATAGGACATATGACATTAACTAGCCTAACCCCACCTTTAGATTAACTAACCTAACCTAATCTAACCTAACCCCACCTTTACATTCATTAACCTAACCTAACCCCACCTTTGGATTCACTAACCTAACCTAATCTAACCTAACCCCACCTTTAGACTGACTAACCTAATCTAACCTAACCCCTCGTTTTAACCTCCTAACTAAAGCCAAATCCTCATGGAAAAGTTTCCGCGGCAAGGGAAGAACAGCAGAGGCGATGCAGGTCACAAGAGGAAGAAGAGTGAGACGCACGTAAACACCTGTCTCTCTCCTCCCTATAAATAACATGTTATATCTCCAAAAGTAATGGTGGAAGGGTGGCGGAAGGATACACAACAGCAAACCGCGTAGTAAAGGAGAAGGAGAAAGGAGCAATAGCCAGGGAGTGATGACCAGCCATAGATACGACAGTATGTAGCTAGAGATACGGCAGTGGCACAACACCATCGTTCCCGCGTAAAATGTTTCTACGGGATGTCATTTATAGGTATATATGAAGTAATCCTTTAAAATTGTTGTATTTTCAGTCCGGAAGGTTATCCCAGAATGTATAGCTTATATTTTACTACGTTTAGCGGTAAGTTATGTTAGCCGGAACTGCTAGATCCATACCTATGGGAAAATGTATGGAAGATCTTATGGGTGAATTATGTCGAGAGTTATGGGAATCCCATAGCCTTATTATAAGTACTTGTCCTGGTTCCCACCTTACAATTATCATCATAGAAATAGGGGTTATAACTGTAGGCGACAGAGCGCCAGTCGGGACACTCAGTTTCCATCCAAATCGCGACTCATCGATCATCTGGCATTTGCTGCGTATAGGTCGGGTTCCTGACCACTCACTGGATGAAAACTTTTTTTTGAAAGAGAGGATTCCCTCTCTCTTTCTGGTCATCATAGGATGCTTTATTCCGTGAGTATTCATAATATATACAGTACGTAAATATGTAGGCAAATGTGTACTGTTTATTATGAAAGCCGTGTTTTTGTCGTCCAAGCACCGTCTTGGATTACGAAGACCACTCCAATAACACTTGCTGAAATGTGTGTTATACTGCTTTGTGATATTGTTTGCAATGTTTTGGACTGATTATTATTTCGGCCCCTACCAAGCTTGTTGTGTTTTTGTTGCAGAAACCAATCCGTTTTTAATTGCGAGAAAAAACGGTCTTCGTACCAAGACGATGCTTGGACGACAAAAACACGGCTCATGTTGTCCTTTTGTGATGAAACTCTATATAAAACATCAAATACATTGGAAAACTTCGTGGGTATGTCAGTTCCCATCAGGAAAGGGGGTGCGGGGCGTGTTTTCAGTCAAATATCTAAAACTGAGAGAAAGTGAAAACTTATATCTTTGCATTACATTCTAATTACTTTTGTTTTTTAGGATGAAGCCTTGTATTCTGTTACATTATTTTCCGAATTATTCAGAAATAGAAAATGCAATATATTTTCTTCTGTATTTTTTTTAGATCCCTAGGAACCATAATCATCTTTAACTCAAGATAAATAGATCCTAGAAGTTTGGATTGTGCATATGATAAATCTCCCTCGTGTAACATATGTTTTAAATCAAAACAAAAATCTGTTTTGAATCTAATATTCTAAATCAACATTTTAGTGTTCTTTAAATCAACAATTAGCACTGCGCACAATGGAGTTGTCGTGGAAATGGTCTGACTGGAGAGAGTCAATATGTGTCTTCCTCTTCATGGTCAATGTCCTTCCTCTCCATACCCTCGTCTTCTTCATATCCCTCCTCCTCGTCTCCCTCGTCATCAACCCTTTGTGTTAGTGAGTTGAAGCCCCCCCCCCCTCCTTCACACAAGCAGTAGTTGGTGCATGATAGTCCATTTCCCACACAACTGCACCTCCCGCTGCATGCCTTCCCCTCGGCTTGGCAGTTGCAGTTGATAACGTCCATTAGCTAGCTGTTCAGGTGCTATGGGATCCCTGGTGTGGATATGTGATTATAACCAGACAGTCACACCTACATAATATTCATGCCTCTTAGTAAAATACTACACATACAGGTTAGGTAGCAACACTGTACGCGATGCGGCAACAGTGCACCGCCCTCCAGACATACTTGTAACCTTAGTCGCTACCCGGCGGTCAGACCCTCAAGACCAGCTCCTCGCTGGTGGTCCCGCGTACCTCTGTTCTCTCTATAATAAACACCTACGGAAAATGCTCGCTTCTCCTTCGGGTAACCTCCCCTCAACCACTCTCGTTAATCACTGCAACTCGAGCAACATGGTACAGATTGCAGGTATAAGAGAACACAGACAGAAACGCCGGTAGCGACTCCCGCCATTCCCCAGAACACACCGACGCTTGACGCCACGAGGCATCTCTTCACCACGACACTTCGCTACTTCCCTGGATTACTTCGTCTCCAGCGACGTGTGCTCGTGTGCCTGTGAACAGACGTACGGCGTGTGGATTGTGTATGACGGTAGGGTTCACCAGTGTACCATAAGTGCCGTGTGTGTGTTTCAGTGGGTGCGTTTTCGTACCAGGGCCCTGTTGGTCGTTCGTTGGCTCGCCGCTTGGTACGTGTGACCTTGAAGACAGGTGCAAGAGGGCGGCCCGACAGACCCCCTTTCCCCCCACCCCGCTCCAACGCCACCCCGACACACACACACACGCCACACACACACAACCCACATCTCCCTGTGTTTTTGATATTCCACGTACGGTGGATATCTCTTATGTCTCGCTCCCTTCAAAATGTCATTCCTGCTGTGTCACCCGCGGCTAGCGGCTCGGAGGATGACGAAGAAGAAATCGCTTCCCCACTCTTTGAACCACTGGACACCGCACATTCATCCTCGCTGTCTCCACACGGCGACGCAATATCAAGCTTGATTCGCTACTTGGAGGAGTCCCGGTTATCAGCTGATAATCGTCGAAAACAGGATGAAGAGGAGAGGTGCCAGCGTGATGAGGAGAGACGATTACGTGACAACGAGGCCAGGAGAAAGGAGGAGGACGCACGGTTTCAAGTCCTTGTCACACTCCTGTCTCCTCCGCAGGCTGCAGCCAGCGTGCGGACGCACGTTCCTGCCTCCTCACCCTCAGTCACGGCTCCCGCGACAACCACCACTGCCTCGCTCGCCGCCTCTCCTGTGGCTGCCACGCCCACCGTTGCGACTTCTGCAGGTAAGCATGGGGCTCACAGCCCACTGACGTTGTTTGCTGATTCGTCCTTCCAAGTCTTCCGGCAGTGGCGTCGCCTGTGGCAAGATTTCTCCACCATGCTGGATTTACAGAAACTGCCACGACACAAGCAACTCATCCAGCTACGGATGGCTGTGTCACTGGATGTACAAAGGATCCTAGAGCATACCCTAGGGATCGCACCTGATACTTCCTTGACTGTGACAGAGGTCTTAGACACCCTACAGTCCGACTTCAAGAGCCAACGCAATGAAGCACTACGCCGTCGAGAACTCCTGTGTTGTAAGCAGGCTGACGGCGAATCATTCGCCGATTTCTACGTACGATTGAAAAACCTGGCAGAGGAGGTCGACTTGTGCTCTGGTAATGCTATGACGTGCGCGGAGATCCAATTGAAAATGGTTTTACTGATGGGGGTGCGAGATGAAGAGCTGATTCAACGTCTTATCTCCCTCGACACAGGCGCCTCTCTCCAAGACGTGGTCACCTGTTGCCGTTCATTCGAAGCCACCCGCCATACAGCCTCCTCTATATACTCGTCACCAAACCAGCTTCGCGTCATGTATACCTACAAGAAAGGCAGGCGCTACGACAAGACGCCTCATTCACCTCAACAGCCACCTTCAGGTCAGCGCGGGAAGACTCAACACAGAACAGCGGTTCCCAGCCCAGCCAATCTTGCGCGCGGCGTCATGGCCCAAAGTGCCCGGCCGGCGCTGCTTCTTGCTACAACTGTGGGCGTCAAGGTCATTGGGCGGGGACTGACAAATGTCCCGCCAAAACCGCCCAATGTCGCCTCTGCACCAGAATTGGCCACTACAAGTTCTGCCGCAACACGCCTATAGACACGATGGCCAGGGTGGCGCGTTAAACGTTGGTCGCGCATCACCCACTTCACGGCGTAAATACAGCAACTGTCGTAGCGTAACAGATGTCTCACCTTCAAGTGCCATGACTCCCACCCCGGTCTGCGTTCACCTGGTGCACGGCGAGTCTACTTCAAGGCTCCAGATGTTACCAGACACAGGCGCCGACGTCACTGTCATCGGCACGAGACACCTGCAAATGCTTCACATCCCCCTCAGCAGCCTACAGCCTCTACCGTCCACTACTACGCTGACAGCGGATGGATCAGAAATGACACCTGCTGTGGGATGTTTTTACGCTACTTTACGGCTCCACGGGAAATCTTGTACTGCCAAGATACAGGTGCACGAGGGTATTCAAACGCCCCTCCTCTCCTACGGCCACTGCATGGAGCTGGCTATCATTTCACCTGCCTTCCCGAAACCACTATTGGAGGTAAAGCACATCAACAGATACGCTGAGCTGACTCTCCCTCCTACCACGTCCCCGTCAGCTGCACGGGCGCACTTTCTGCGCCAGTTTCCGGACGTGTTACTCTTCAAGGCGGATCTCAAGACGGCCCCTCTGAAACCCATGAGGATTCACGTGAAGGAGGGAGCCGTACCATTCACCATTCACACACCGAGGCAGGTTCCCTTCGCTTTCCAGCGTCAAGTTCAGGAGGAACTTGAGTTGATGACACGTCAGGGCCTGGACAACAGGCCCTGACAGTCTGGCAGGCTGGATGACAGGGTCATCAAGCCTGCCGGTGACGACCCTTCAGAGTGGTGTCACCCGCTAGTCGTCGTGGCTAAGGATAAAGGCGTGAGAATCACGGTTAACTTGACGAAACTCAACGCTCAAGTGGCCCGCCCGACACATCCTGCCCCAACTCCATTCACCGCCGTCCGCAGTGTTAACCCGTCAGCGCGTTTCTTCACCACAGCGGACGCCTTGTGCGGGTACTGGCAGTTGGAACTACACGAGGACGGCCAACACCTGACAACCTTTATCACACCATACGGCCGCTTTCAACACTGCAGAGGTCCCATGGGTTTCTCGGCTACCGGTGACGCTTACTGTCTCCGCGGCGACCTGGCCCTGCAGGGTGTAGATAACTGCGTTAAGGTGGTTGACGACATTCTTCTCTTCGACGACGAATTCCCCACGCATCTCCGACGTATTCACCAGATGCTCACTAGATGTCGCAAGTACGGGATCACAATTAACAAAGACAAGTTCGTGGTCGCCGCGCCAAGTGTGAGTTTCTGCGGGTATAACCTCTCAGCTGAGGGCGTGGCCGCGGATGAGGACAGAGTCAGTGCCATCCGGGACTTCACGACTCCCGCTAATTTGACTGACCTCCGCTCATTCATGAGCCTGGTGAACCAGCTGTCTGAGTTCACCCCAGCCATCGCTGCTGCCGCCCAGCCACTCCGCCCCCTGATGAGCCCGAAAAGAACGTTTACGTGGACACCTGATCACGACGAGGCCTCCAGTCGTGTCAAGACGGTGCTGCTTCGACCGCCGATTCTCGCTCACTTTGACCCAGCACTTCCAGTTATTCTTCAAAGTGACGCCTCTCGCCTCTACGGGCTTGGTTACGCCCTTCTGCAAGACCATGGCCAGGGACGCACATGCCTCGTTCAGTGTGGCTCAAGATTCCTCGCTGACGCCGAGACCCGCTACGCCACCATTGAACTCGAACTGCTCGCCGCCGCCTGGGCCATGTCGAAGTGCAGGCCTTACTTGATAGACCTACAGAGCTTCACGTTGATGACGGACCATCGACCCCTGATCCCGATTCTCAACCACTACACCTTGGACGCGGTTGAGAACCCTCGCCTACAACGCCTCAAGGAGAAGGTTTCGCCCTACCTGTTTACGGCCGTGTGGCGTTGGGAAGCAGCTCTGCATCCCCGATGCCCTGTCACGAGCCCCAGTTAGCCGCTCCACGCCAGAGGACGAGATGGTGTGCGCCGAAGCCGCAGCACACCTCAGGAGCGTCGTGTCCCTCAACGCCATCAACCAGGATCAGGACCCTTCACACCTCGATCCGCCACACCAAGACGCCGATAGGACGATCCAGAAACTCCGAGCCGCAGCAGCGACGGACCCGTCGTACACCCGCCTACGGGACTGCGTGACGTCAGGATTCCCTCCTAATCGGTACACCCTGCACAGCTCTCTACTCCCCTACTGGAAACTCCGTGACTGCCTGTACGCAGACGGGAAGCTGGTCCTGTATGGCCAGAGAATTGTGGTTCCTGCAGCCCACCGCCGCCGCACCCTTGCTCGGCTGCACGACAGTCACCGAGGTGTTGCAGCCACGAAGCGCCGGGCACAGCAGACTGTCTTCTGGCCAGGTATCGATGCCGACATTGCCAGCACCGTTCAAGCCTGCGAGCCATGACAGATCCTACAGCCCAGTCAGCAACAGGAACCACTACTGTGCGACGACCACCCCTCCAGGCCTTTCGAGTCCGTCTCCGCAGACTTTTTCTCCGTCGCCGGGAAGTCGTTCCTGGTCATCGCGGACAGACTCTCCGGGTGGCCTGTGGTCGTCCCCTGCGGGGCCGATACTACCGCTATGCACACCATACGGCTCTTCTGCCGGCACTTCCGGGAAGTTGGTGTCCCGCTCCGCCTCAGGACCGACGGCGGGCCCCAATTCACCAGCACTGCCTTCCAGAACTTCACGGAGCGCTGGGATGTCCACCACGCGGTATCTTCGCCGCATTACCCCCAATTTAACGGCCACGCCGAGGCGGCCGTCAAGTCGGTGAAACACCTCATCGTCAAGACGGCGCCCAACGGCAACATCGACAGTGAAGACTTCGACAGGGGTCTCCTGGAGCTTCGCAACACTCCTAACTCCACGGGACGATCCCCTGCGATGACACTTTATGGCCACCCGCTCCGCTCCTGTGTCCCTGCCCATCCTGAGTCCTTCTCGGAGGAGTGGCAGACCCGCACAGAGGACTGTGATCGCCGAGCTGTCGCCCGTGCTGAGCAGTTCAAGGCTCAGTACGACCAGCACGCCCGCCCCCTTCCCAGGCTGTGTGTCGGCCAGACCGTCCGTGTTCAGGACCCGATATCACACCGCTGGGACAAGGTCGGGGTTGTTATGGGCTGCGGCACGACCAAGGACTTCGAGGTGCGTCTTCCTAGTGGGCGCGTCTGGTGGCGAAACCGCCGTTTCCTCCGACCCGTTCCAACCCCTAGTGACGACACCCTCCCCCACATCCCTGTGTCCCCTTGCTCGGACTAGAAAATCACGTCCCCTTTAATTCACCCCCCAGTGACCCCGCGCCGTTCTAAGAGGCTCAAGGAAAAGGAGTCCGCTCGAGACTAGCGCTACGAGCGTGAGGGGGGAGGGAGGTGTGGATATGTGATTATAACCAGACAGTCACACCTACATAATATTCATGCCTCTTAGTAAAATACTACACATACAGGTTAGGTAGCAACACTGTACGCGATGCGACAACAGTGCACCGCCCTCCAGGCATACTTGTAACCTTAGTCGCTACCCGGCGGTCAGACCCTCAAGACCAGCTCCTCGCTGGTGGTCCCGCGTACCTCTGTGCTCTCTATAATAAACACTTACGGAAGATGCTCGCTTCTCCTTCGGGTAACCTCCCCTCAACCACTCCGGTTAATCCCTGGAACTCGAGCAACACCTGGTGTCAGGTTTTTCAACTACTTGCGCATGAGCAAGCCATCGTTTGAAGAACTTCTCACCCACATCAGGAGAGACATCACAGGACTACCACAAACATGAGAGAATGCATTACACCAGACGAGAAGTGGCGTAAACTGGTGGCGCCATATGAAAGCTCACATTGGAAGCAATGCTTCACAGCGAGTGGCGGCAACTGCGAGTGGCGGACGCTAGTTCACAAGTCGCATTGCTACCAAGATAGCAGTTGTCGAAATTTATCGCTGTGGCTATTTTTATTCTCACAGTATAACTTGTTGATTACCATTAGGGGAGGCGGTAGCAGAGTGGTTAGCGTCACCGGGTGGCGTTCTCGAAGACCCGAGTTCGATCCCGAGTGAGACCCATAAATCCACTTTAAAATATTTCTGCACCCTAGAGTGGCCTAAGAACACCCACATGCCCTGCCCTTTAACTCTACCTTCGATTGCGAGTGCATCAGAGGGCACAGGGGGCGGCATGAGCCTCTAATCACAGGCGTCACTATAAAAATCCTGCCTGCACCACCATGGGCGAGGGTCAACCATCACAACCCTCAAGTGAGCCTCCAGGGCCTACCATCCCACCCCTGGAGGTCACTGCCTACAGGCGCTATAGGCCAAGATGTAAGAATTTTTTTTTATTTGATGCAGCAGATCTAAGTTATAGCAGCAGGAAATTAAATATTTAGGAGGCAAAAAGAGGAGAGAGAAGAGGAGAGGCTTTTCTTGGCCTTTGTTTACATTGTGGCGCGAGCTGGCAACCCAGCGGCAAACCACCTCGAGCTGCTATACGGGAGAGCAAAGCGCTCGCCAAAAAGCACGGTGAGTTATACTGCGCGTTATACTGCTGCTACGCACCGCGCGCATTGCGTTACTGAACGCAGCCTTGGACTCTGTCCTTGCCAGCTGCCAGTGAGTTACCATTTTCCTTGATCTACCCACCAGCTGGGTGGAGAGGGAGAGAGTCCCCACAACCTCACAATGATTCCTGTTACTACTGACTGGCGCTTCTACTTAGTGGAAAATAATAGAATGGCAAAATGATGTGATAAATTTGATCACTACACAAAATGTTACCTGATTTTGCAATAAAAATTGCAATATTTG
>JACEEZ010018548.1:845374-850374 GCA_016584305.1 Chionoecetes opilio
ACTTTTTGAAATACTATTATTTTCAATCACTAGGAATACAACCGTAGTACTACGTAGGTCAGTCAGAACTCCACTTTCTTCATCTCTAGCGATCCACAATGCGACAGTGGTGGGTGAAATGCCAAGGCGTCGAGCGATTTCTCTGTTGCTGTAGTTGTGCTCCCTCTTCAGGATCACTATTTGTCCTCGTAGAACGGTTGAACTGTCGTGTCTGTTCATTGTGAATTCAAGAACGTGACTGACCGAGCTCAGAGTTCCTAAGCCTGGATTCACCTAGCTCTTATACCCTTAGTTAGAAGTTAGAAGTTAGAAAGTTAGAAGGGGCTATCTGGAAAGTCCATGTTTGGTGGGCCGAAGGCCCACCAATAGCCCTCCGCAGGAGCTAGCCAAAAAGTCCGCCCGGAGGGCGGCTTTGGGGCTAGTATAATAATATAAGCGAAAGTGTGTGTGTCTGTGTGTGTGTGTGTGTGTGTGTGTGTGTGTGTGTGTGTGTGTGTGTGTGTGTGTGTGTGTGGTATAGGTTCCGCCCCCCGTGGCGGAATCCCATCATATGGCACATTTTTGGAACCAGGTTGATCAGGGGAAGGTTTTAAGCCCACTTATGGGATGATCCGATCATTTTTTTCTTCTTTTTTTTAGTAGCCTTTTAGCGAGAATTGTAAAAAAAAAATGTGGGTTGCGAGAATTGAGGAAACCTTGATGTAGGGTGATGGGTAATGGATGAGTGAATAGGTGGGGTGATGGGTAATGGGTGTGGGGTGATGGGTGAGTGAATGGGTGATGGGTGATGGGTGGGGAATAGATGGGGGGTGATGGGTAATGGGTGAGTGAATGGGTGTGTGGTGATGGGTAATGGGTGAGTGAATGGGTGGGAGGTGATGGGTAATGGGTGAGTGAATGGGTGGGGGGTGATGGGTAATGGGTGAGTGAATGGGTGGGGGATGATGGGTAATGGGTGAGTGAATGGGTTGGGGGTGATGTGAATGGGTTGGCGTTAATACATACATTTCTACATCCATGATTTCAGGAAAGTTAGAAGGGGCTATCTGGAGAGTCCTCCAGATAGCCGGGAGACTGTGTTTGGTGGGCCGAAGGCCCACCAATAGCCCTCCGCAGGAGCTAGCCAAAAGTCCGCCCGGAGGGCGGCTTTGCGGCTAGTAATATATATATATATATATATATATATATATATATCTATATTTATATATATTATATATATATAAATATATATATATATATATATATATATATTATATATCATTATTGCATATTATATAGATGTCAAATTTTTATTGGTGAACTTATATTGTTATGCGTCTTATAATTTAATAAAATTACGTTATAACTATTCAGAGAGAGAGAGAGAGAGAGAGAGAGAGAGAGAGAGGTCGCAGCTGACCTGATCTGACCTTCAAATCCTTATCATGTCTCGTCCACCTCCCCTCTCTCTCTCTCTCTCTCTCTCTCTCTCTCTCTCTCTCTCTCTCTCTCTCTCTCTCTCTCTCTCTCTCTCTCTCTCTCTCTCTCTCTCTCTGTCTAATCTTGCTGAAATAATATCTATGTATTTACATACATAATAAAATTCCAATATTACGTGTTTGTAAGACAGAGAGAGAGAGAGAGAGAGAGAGAGAGAGAGAGAGAGAGAGAGAGAGAGAGAGAGAGAGAGAGAGAGAGAGAGAGAGAGAGAAGAGATAGTGGAGGGAGGGAGGGAGGGCAGACGGAGGCCCTACGAATTTTACTAACTAGGGTAAAAAATGTGGCCTTTGGTCAATCCGTGGGGATGTTTTTCCTGCTGGGGAAAAAGATAGCGGCAGGGGTGTCCGGTCGGCTTTGCTGTTTATTGTACATGAATCGCCTAGGGCCCTAGATGAAGGGGAAATTCACACTCACTACAGGAACTACCTCGTGTAGGTCTCACGGCCTCTTGTAGCTTCCTTATTTTCTTATGTTATTATGTTCTTTTGGATGCTTCCCGTGCCCACAGCATTGTCACAATAACACAACGCCGCGTGTGTTGTGTATGTGTGTGTGTAGGCGTTTGTTACTTCATCACTGCATACACAGGCAAACACCAATCACCAATCCGTAGTACTATGTATACTACACACACACACACAGTGTCACACACACACACACACACACACACACGAGTAACATGTGTGTTCCCTCAGGGAAATCACGCCTATAGTAGACATCCACCACTGTTTACTTTTTTTCTTGTCTTTGGACAAGAAAAATATTATATGAACACTCTCTGGTGTTTTAATCGCGGTGTTTTAGCAGATTGGCACAAAAAAAACATAGTGTGTTCTCTTTGTCCAGCTATATAGGCGAGGAAGCGGGGTAGAGAAGGAAGCGGAAGGGATGTTTGTGCGCTGTCTACGTCATAACCAATCACAGCGCGTTCCGCGGCCACTTCATATTTTGGCCCCAAAAACTGCATATATCTCATTCATGGTGCATTTTTAAGCAAAATTAATATGAGTACAGTGATAAGTAGCTTATATTGCATCCAAAGCTTCACAAACTCCGTGTTTTAGGTGTGAGTAAACGGGTCCAATATTAGCATAGCAATACTAATAAGAAATTGTAATAATTATCAATAAGATAATAATCGATTATTATTATCAATAAGATAATAAAAAGTAAAAAAACCAATAATGATAATATATATATATATATATATATTATCATTAATGTTTTTTTTTACTTTTTATTATCTTATTGATAATTATTATAATTTCTTATTAGTATTGCTATGCTAATATTTCATTATATATATATATATATATATATAATATATATATATATATATATATATATATATATATATATATATATATATATATATATTATATATAAGGTGTATATAACAGTTTCAGTCGCCATTATTCCAACATTTCAACCCCTACTACCCCCCTTTCGAGAGTCACACCCTCGATATCTTCTCCCTCCCTCCCCCCACCTATCCTCACCCATCACTGGAGCAAGGCGTGGTGGGGTGAGGGAAGGAACAAGGAGGGAAGGGGAGATAAGAATGAGTAAGTGTCATGTATGTTGGTGTGAGAAAACTTATAATACCAAGAAGGAAATACTGAAATGGATCTAATGTGTGGTTTTAACATCATCATCATCATTAATATTATCATCTCATCTGGCTATTTAATCTTAATCTACATATCTCTAGAAATGTCTGAAAAAAGTAAATTATTTCCTTAGATTTTGCGTTTCCTTAGAAGTTTTCTTCTCAAGCCTAAATTTCCTTCAAATAAGGAAATTTCCTGAAAGTGGAAACACTGGTTCACTGTAACATCAGGATTGCCAGATAGTTGGGCGGGTTTATGGCCAAATTAACTGATAAAAATAAATAGACAGAATAAAAAAGTATTTACATTTTTATATTATATGTATATAAATACAATGTATTTAGATTCTCATTAAAGTATTTAATTACTGTATTCAAATACATGAAAACTAATGTATTTATATATAAATTTCTTAATAACACAAATGTATTTAAATACAAATATATTCAAATACAGCCCAGCTCTGGCTATATATCTATCTAAACTGCCTTTCCCAGGAATCTCAGGAACTTTTTCCAAAAATAAATGTTAAAAGGAAATTTGAATAAAAATATTGTTATTTTCCTTATTTAGAGGTTACATTATACATACTAATTACTGATACAAAATAAGAAATGGCCTACGCCACATAAAACTTTATTTTAGGGGGGTCTATGCTGTACGGTAGGGATTACGAATTGTAAAAAAAAAGAAATGGCCTACGCCACATAAAACTTTATTTTAGGGGGGTCTATGCTGTACGGTAGGGGTTACGAATTGTTAAAAAAAGATTTGGCCTACGCCACATAAAACTTTATTTTAGGGGGGTCTATGCTGTACGGTAGGGGTTACGTATTGTAAAAAAAAAAAAATGGCCTACGCCACATAAAACTTTATTTTAGGGGGGTCTATGCTGTACGGTAGGGGTTACGAATTGTAAAAAAAAGAGATGGCGAACGCCAGGGGTGGATTTATGATGTGCGGGTCCCTAGGCCGGTGGGATGTGCGGGGCCCTGAATGAAATGTGGGGTAAAATTCTAGTCCTTTCCCGCCCTTATTAGTACGTGTTTCTTTTTTCTCCAGACCTTCACAGACCCCTTCAGATACCTCTAAAACGTAATTATAAGGTGGGGGAGAAATGCCCCCTTCAACGTCCCCTCCCCCCTACATTACCCCCGCCCTGGACCCCCCAAAATAAAATTTCTAACCTAACCTCACTACAACCTAACCAATAACCTCCTAACGATATATAAGGGTGGGAAAGGACTACAATATTACCAGGTTAGGTTAGGTTAGGTTAGTAATTTTTTTTTTTTTTTTAATCTCTCCCCCACTTTATTATTACGTTTTAGAAGTATCTGAAGGGATTTGTGAAGGTCTGGAGAAAATTAAACCACTAATAAGGGCGGGAAAGGACTCTAGAATATTATCATATGTGGATCAGATTTCATATTAGTTTAATTGAAACTATTTCCACCCATATTTTACATTATGTTGGTACTAATTTGTGGCATATTATGGTACATGCAATGTAACAGTGTTCGAATAAATAAGAAATGTCCAGCATTCAGATTTTCATTGAAAACTTATTTTTTCCTCTGTGATGCGGGGCCCTTGCGGGAGCGGGGCCTAAGCCATGGCCTACTCGGTCCCCCCTTAAATCCGCCACAGGCCGACGCCACAGGAAACTTTATTTTAGGGGGGTCTATGCTGTACGGTAGGGGTTAAGAATTGTAAAAAGGAAATGGCCGACGCTATAGGAAACTTTATTTTAGGGGGGTCGATGCTGTAGAGCAGTGCTATTCAACCTGGGTGGACGGTCCACCTAAAGGTGGACGAGACTGAGTGATGGGTGGACGGCTGTCTTGGGGTGGACAGGTGGGTGGACAAGATCATGCCCACGTGTCGGTATAGATAAAGGGAAATAAATCT
>JACEEZ010018548.1:855374-865374 GCA_016584305.1 Chionoecetes opilio
CACCCCTAGCAAGGCATGATCTGAAGGGTAATTAAGCATATGGCGTGGCCTGATCCTTAGGGGTAATTAGCCAGGTGTGCGGCCCCAACCTTGGGACCGCTACACTACCCTCTTTTGTATCACGCGGGGTCCCCTACAGTACAACGTCTTTTTGCTTGTTATGCATGTTTTATGTTTAATTAATGTGCAGTTATGTTATTTTGTGTGCTATTTTCTCTTTCAGAATGCTTTTTCTACAGAATAGGTAGTACAGTGTGGGTAATATAGACGCTGTGTGTTTGTTGTGTTTGCTATAGTTTATTTTAGCTTGAAAAACGTTATTTTTTTTTTATTTTTTTATTTTTTTTTATTGATGGTCCTGGAACCAAACCTATATTTTACCATTAGTTATGTGTTTCGTTATACGAGATTTCGCTATACGAGTATGCCAGGTGGAACCTAACTGCTCGTATCTTCGGGACCTCCCTGTAATTGAGATCAAGCACAGAGTGTGTAAAATAATACCCACTAACCTAACCAGGACATTGGTTGCGTAGCCTAACCAGAAGCAAGTTTAATGGGGAGATAACTGCAAAATGAGGCATTTCCGACAATTTTTAAAAAGACCATCATTCTTAACACATCAGAATACATATTAATAGAACAATTTTAACCACATACTCAATTAATGGTTGAAAGTACCAACCTATCTTAGAAATACTGCTAATGGTCAGATCTACAAGTTAAAGACGGTTATAACTACGTGCCTTGTAATGTATTAAACTGCAGTAGAACCGAGGCAGGTGTTGCTTTTTTAAATGAAGATGACAGTTAAAAGTAGTGACAACATTTCTAAAAATACACTTTTTAGACGTTTTGACTGGAAAAAACACTCTCCATTTGTAAAAGTATCAAATAATAACCTAATAAAACCATTAAACTAACTTAACCTAACCCTCAAACTAACCTAACTTAGCCTTGCCCTTAAACTAACCTAACTTAGCCTTGCCCTTAAACTAACCTAGCCTAAGAACATTTTTATGTTTACACAACATTTCATTGTTACTTTCACACTCGTTTTCACCTATACAAACAGTAGAAAGGTGAAAAATACTTGAATCCAGACACAGTCATGTTCTAAATATTAGCCCAGTAGGGCCAGTACTGCTGTACCAAAGGCTACATCAGACATCCATTCATCACAATCACCGGTAAAGCTGCAGTTTAGTACAATATCCTCTATTGACCAAAATTCTCCTGACATAACTGGGGGGCTGCGCCCATCCAGACCCCCACCCCTGCTAGTTAACTAACCTAGCCTGGGCTTGATTACTTATCCTATTATAACCTCGCTGGGAGTGGGGGGGGGTTTCGCCCCTCCAGACCCCCCATGTGTTATATCTCATTTCCGTCGGGTTATAGGGATTAGAAATGCTGCAAATTGTCAGTCTATAACTTGAGGACGGTTATAACTACGTGCCTTGTAATGCTTTAAACTGCATTAGTACAGTAGAACCCAATCACCAAGTAAACATCTTCTCCACAAGCCTTATTGCTTAACTCCCTGAAGCGGTACAATTCTAGTGGCCTTTCCCGCCCTTATTAGCGGGGGGTTTTCCTCCAGACCTTCACAGATCACTTGTGATACTTCTAACACGTAATTATAAAGTGGGGAAGAGCTGCCCCTTCACCCTCCCTCCCCCCCTAAACGACCCCCCTGAACCCCTCAAAAATATAATATGGTAAAGATTACTATTCTAACCTCACTATGACCTAGCCTAACCTCACTATAACCTAGCCTAACCTCACTATAACCAAGCCTAACCTCACTAATAACCTCCTAGAAGGACCCCAAAAAAGTAATTACTAACCTTACCTCAATATAACCTAACCTAACCTGGTAAAATTCTAGTTCCCCGCAATTAAGTCTCGCTAGGAGGTTATTGGTAAGGTTTGGTAAAGTTATAGTGAGGTTAGGTTAGTAATATTATTTTGGGGGGTACAGAAGATGGGGTCATTTAGGGGGGGCAGGGGGGTTGAAGGTGGCATCTTTCCCCTATTTTATATTTACGCGTTGGAGGTATCTGAAGGTATTTGTGAAGGTCTGGAGGAAAAAAAACACTAATAAGGGCGGGAAAGGACTCTAGAATTTTACCTGAGGTAAAGGTAAAGCTCTGAAGCTTGTTTATAACTCTTGTCTATATATTTGAGCATTTATCATCTCTTAGTTGTCACCACCCTTTCCTACGTACCTTTATAAGTCTTTGTGTAGTAGATGAAATCGATCCTCAGCATGAGAGGCCTGTGAGAGCAGTAAATGTATCGCCGCGGGCGCCCACTTCCACTTGTAAATATTTTTTGATATCGGCTTCGAGACAACGGGCGCGAGTGGCCAACAGCTGACTGACTGGCTACAATTCAGCCACCTAATAATTAACAATTATCCTTAATCCGAGCTTTGGACCCTACTTAAGTCCTTCGGCCCGGCCATTCATGTCACATCCACTTAATATATTATTATCCTTGGGCTGAGTCAAGGAAGACTGTGTTGGGGCTGTACGAATGTATCAATAATTGGCGCGATATACAGTTCCCGCTGCAGGGCCGACGTCGGCTTCATCCGATTTGCCGAAACCATCCCCTGCCCGTGCCGATACGTACGCCGCACAGGCCGACACAGGCGCTAGCCCGTGCTGACGCTAGTGTGTGGCTACGGAATGTGGGTGGTGGGGTGATCCTAGACGGTGTGACATGACGGCCAGGATGTTTGACTGGTTGTGCAGACTGCATACAGGTACGCTATGTGTGGCTACGGAATGTGTGGGTGGGTGGGGGGTGATCTAGACGGTGTGACATGACAGGCAAGGGAGTGTTGTTGACTGGTTTGTGTTGCAGACTGCCATACAAGGCTACGCTATGGTGTGTGGCTACGGAATGTGTGGTGGGTGGTGGCTACGGAATGTGTGGGTGGGTGGGGGTTGATGTAGACAGTGTGACATGACAGGCAAGGGATCGTGTTGTTGACTGGTTTGTGTATAGCAGACTGCCATACAAGGCTACGCTATTGTGTGTGGCTACGGAGTGTGTGGGTGGGTGGGGGGTGATGTGTCCGCCGCACAAATCTCTTCCACAGATTTAACGTCGTCGTATCAGTCGGAAACGTGTGCAAACTTCTCTGGAAAGCACAGCTGTCTTGCTGCACCCATAAAGGATGCATGCATGTGGCATATCGCAAAAAAAAATCAATCAGAAACACCCAAAAAATCTTCAAGTACTATATATTTATCTCTTGTGTTTACGTGCTTCTGGGTCAGCGCGGGGAGAGGAGGCTTCCTGCTGTGACGTCACCGAGCCGTGGCGCATCGTCTGCAAGCCTTGAGTGTTTTGAGAGCTCGGGAAATTTGCAGATTTTGATTGCAAATTATTTAAAAACGGCTGACTGGATGCAAAAAGTGAAAACATATTGTTGATATACTCGCTAATGGCTACAATTTTATTGCATTAAATCAGGAATGATGAAATGGTCTGGACGATTACTTTAAGAGCTATAACAGTCTGTGTTGGTTATCTAATAAAGAAAGAAATGCGAGTCAAAACTAAGATTCATTTATTCATCTTAAATATTCAATCTCCATCCTCCGTTAGATTGGGAGAGATCAATGCAGAAGTCTTCTTTAACCTGTGAACTTTTCCCTCCTACAGAAAAAGTGGACGTGGCTGTGCTTGGGGCGGGGGTGATTGGCTCCTGCGCTGCCCTCAGCCTCCGCCAGGCAGGCCAGGACACCCTCCTCATCGACCAGGCAGGACAATTGTGGTTTTATGCTTCAGCTGGTTGAATATATGATTTTGCTAATTGAACCCTTGGAGAGTGGGCAGTTCTTATCAGGGATTATAGCATAACTAGGGCTTATTACTCATACTCTCTCGTGTTCCCCTATAAGTTTAACGACGTGTTTTTTCCTAACTGTAAGGGTACAATGGGTTTTGTTGGCGTTTCGGTGCATTAAAGAATTTCTTTATTCATGTCACTTGCAGTGAGTTATTTTAGTGCATATACCGCGACCATTCACTCATCTGTTCACTCATATTGAGGTATACTTTTTAACCTCTTATGATAATAGCTCAATCTTTATTATTTCATCTTATTCGATGTCTGCATGATGTTTTTATTGGTCTTCATTGGCTTCCAGTTTCGCTTGCCCCATAACCACGGCAGCAGCTGCGGCCAAGCCAGGATCATTCGTCTGGCCAACACGGGGCCGCCGCAGCTCACTCCTATCATGGACGACGCCTACAAACACTGGATCAAAATATCAAATATTGTTAACGAGGAACTGATAAGGTTATTTTTTATATTTAAGCATATATAGCGCCTGTAAGCAATATGATCTCCAAGGCTCGGATGGTAGGCCCTGGAGGCTCACTTGAGGGCTGTGATGGTTGGGTCTCCCCCATGGTGGCGCAGGCAGGATTTTGTAGTGGTGCCTGTGATTTGAGGCTGATGCTGCCCCCTTGTGTCCTCTGATGCATTCGCCGTCGAAGGTATAGTTAATAAGCAGCATGTGGGTGTTCTTAGATCACTAGACGATTGAAGAAAGCTTTTGGCACCCCTCGGGGATCGAACTCGGCACTCCGAGCACGTCATTTGTAGACGCCAACTACTCTGCCATCGCCTCTCCAAACATGCTGTTTGACAATCATGGCTCTACTTAGAACTTTTGTTGCGATATTAATGGTGAACCTCTCGCCTATCCCCCTGGTCACGTACGATGGCCATGAGGTGGGTTTGGGTGGGAATGGGACAACTGACCGCGGCCACCTGGCCGCAGCCCAACTGGCCGCGGGAAACTGGCCGCGGCCAGCTGACCGCCGGGGACTGGGAGGAAACTGCAAACGCCCAAGTTTACGTACTCAAGGCAGCTCCTTAAACCCCCACCAGCGAATGATTAGGTTAGGTTAGGTTAGGTTAGGTTAGGAATGAATTAGGTTAGGTTGGTTAGGTTAGGAATGAATTAGGTTAGGTTAGGTTTAGGTACAAAAGGTACATCAACAAAAAGTTCCATATGGCGGCCAGTTTCCCGCGGCTAGTTGGGCTGCGGCCAGGTGGCCGCGGCCAGTTGTCCTAGACCCGGTTTGGGTGGTACCCTCCTGTGTTGAGTGTACTGAAGGCGCATTGTTAGTCTAGGACCGTGATGTGATTCGCTTTACTTCCAGTCCCGCACCAATGCTGATGGTGAGCCGTACAAAAGACCGTATCAAGAAGGCGGCGGCTTCGATGGAGCTGGGAGGACAGGCCCCCGTCTGGCTCACTCCCGCCCAGACCAACGCCAAGTACTCGTGAGTGAACCATGTGAACCGTTAATTACTTGGAATAATTTGTTATTATAACAAGAATAAAGTGTATGTGAGGTGGATACGGCAAGGCTGCCTTGATCGCCTTAGGATTGCAAGCGTGTAATTCGTTATGTTATCGTGTCTGCTTGTATGAAATTTGATTGTTTACGCGAGGCAGTGACTGATGGAGTTCCGCAGAACGAACTTCACCGACGACTTCATGATGTTCGAGGATACAACGGCGGGCGTGATGCGGGCGGACCGCTGCGTCGCCGCTGTGCAGGTGGGTCACTTGCATGGTCACTGCGGTCGTCCATCAAAATGCCTCGAAGCGAGGCATTTTTCTCCCCCTAGGCTGGCGCAACCCTGTCTGTGCTAAGCAACAACAAACTTTGGTCTACTAAAGAACTACTTCTTCAGTACTTGGTCTACTTCTTTAGTAGACCAAGCAACAAACATAAGTACACATGATTTCAGGAAGGTAAAGTAATTTTGGAACTTGACGAAACAAAGACCAGTACAAATACCTGCGTGTGTCTCATCATCCAGCAAACAGGTGTGTTTAATGGGGGTCTGCGTGTAGATGAATAGTGGTATAATTGATGTGTATATAATATAGCTTTAGGACGTGTATAGTAAGTCACCAAAAGTAAGGTCGGACTCCCCGCAGAGGCTGTACCTGCGAGGCTGGGGGTCGAGTTGGCTGGATGAGTGGCCAGTGGACAAGTGAGCCAGGGCGGCCCTTGATCACCCTCAAGGGTCCGCGCGTGGCGACGTGCAAGCTCGCGCCCTCGTCATCTGTACAGGTCACTGGGTTTGCCACCGTGCTGGAGCCACTGGGCGTCCGCCTGCCACTAAGGTGAGGAAGTCTTTTCGGTCGCCTTGGACTAAAGATGAAATTGAGTACCGTGCTGTAACAAATTCGTAATCAGTCACCAGACAGGCTTCGTGAAGATATATATTTTGGTTTTCATTGGCCCTACTCTGAGGCAGCTTTTGTATTCTTTATATTAAATTCTACGATAGTTAGGGCACATGGCGGTATTGGTTGAGGCTTCTAATAGTAAAACAATTCACTCATGTATTTGGACTTACTTACTGCAGATCGGTGAGGACCCAAGCTCTCTTCTGGAAGAACAAGAAATCCCCAGCGCCAGCTTCGTCGACTTGACCGCCTCCAACTACCTCTACGGCCTCCCCGCGCTTGACTCAGCTGGCTGTTACAAAAGTATGAATTTTAATACAACCAATAACACTTCAATCTTCTCTCAAAGGACATGATTTTTTTCTTCTCTACTCGCCACCACCACCACGTTTCCCATTAGTGACTCCGCTTTATCGCCTCCGTGGTGTATTTCCTCCGTGATGGTCTCCCGTGGTGTATGGTCTGCGTCTAGCTACGAATCTGCGGGTCCTGGTTCGAATCCGGGCCAGGGTAAGTCGGTGGTCAGCCCAATCAGCTGTTCATCTTTCCTTTTGAGTTTTGATAAATGGGTACCTACGGAAATCTTGGGTAAGATAACTGCGGTAACCCGGATGTCACACTAGCCCTGTGTCCCAGGGTAACGACGCGTTTTCACCCAACACCCCCCACCACAGCAGCAATTTCAAAAGCTACTGCGACGGAGTAAGCACCCGAGGCCACCGCGCAGCCTTTAGCGTAGTTTTTCATCATCCCTCATTTTGGATATTCAACTATCAGGCAGAGGGAGCATCAACACCAATCGAGTACTGGACTCTTACTCGCTTTTACTCTATGGAGCAAAGTCCAGTTCTACAGTTTATACCGTAAGATATTTCTTACAACTTATGGTCAGCTAGCCCTCCTTATTAACAGGGGGAAAACTGAAGGATCCAGCCACACAATCTACGCTACTTGTTATATGTAGAACCTCAAAGGGGTTTATCTGTGAACTCTGATCCTAAGTCTCGTCAGTGGGTCAGCACGCTGGCGTTGTGACGACCCTGGAGACGCCGACCAGACCTGAGCTCCCTGACGGAAGCACCCTACTCCCTACTTCAACAGGTTCTTCTTCCCCTTGACGGCGACAAGCCATCGGGGACTGAGCGTTGCTGGTACACGGTATGAGAAGGAGGAGAAGGATTTTTGGTGTTCGAGGTAGACTGAATTGTTGAAAATTGAGTTATTATTTTGTTTGTTTGTTTCAGTTAACTAGAGGGCTGTTGGACTTTGGAGAAGAACTTAGCGGTTATAATAAGTAATAGGAAAGAGGAGGAGATAATAGGACAAAAACGGGCAGGGGGGAGGAGCCTTGGAAGGAAAATACCTAGATTTAAAAGCAACATTGATGATAAATAAACAAAATACGTAATACTAGGAAGCCTTTCAGCTCTGTATTCATCCTTCTCTCTCCACTAAAGGTATCACCGGACGGGGAGTGTATCTTGGACCGCTGCCCCAAGCATCCCAACATCATCTTCGCCACAGGGTTTACAGGTAGGTCCCTCATATCACCAGCAGTAGACAGGTAGTAACAGTAGTGTATCATAGTTATAGTATAGTTGAGGTAATGGTGAATAATGCTACAACAATTAATGCTAATAAAGGTAATGCTAGTAATGTTACAAGGATGATAACAATGAGACCTATGTCCAGGCACGGGCTTCAAGTTGGCTCCCACCGTTGGCAACATCCTCGCCGGCATGGTTCTTGGGCGCGACCACGGCTTCGATGTCTCCCCCTTCGGCGCCGCTCGCTTTGACAATTTCAAGACCCAGTATCACCTTAATAGCAAATACTGACACGCAAACGATACTCGCTTCCTTTGCTTTCTCGCGTGTATCAGATTTAATTATCTTTAGGTTTTAAGTTATGTGAATGCCCTGCGTTCTATATAATCGATGGGATTGTGTCGTTGAGAATATTATGTCCAGCAATGATATGGGAGTTTGTCTAAATAAAGGTTAAACCACTACATCCTATTTATATTAGATAATTATCTATTTAGTAATTGCTGCAGAAATTTAACAACCAGCCGAGTATTATTCCTTACTGACACACTACTATTATAGGGGCGTGTCTGCCTTCCGCTCGCCCGCCTCGCTATCAACTACGCCACACCGTCACCTCGCCACTACCAAACTACCCCACCACTACTTCTGCTGATTCATGCCAACCCACACTCCTTTGGGATATGAATGGTACCATTGGTGTTCTCCTACACACCTCTTACGGTACAAATGAACTCAAGCAGCGATTTTTTTTGAGTTCATGAAATATTTTTTAAGGTGGGAGTTTTTTGAGATCATTGTGCTATTTTCGTTTGAGGAGATTTTTTCTTTAAAGTTCATGAATTTTTGAAGAATTTCTGGATTCTTTTAATTCATGGTAATACTTTTCGTCTAGCTCATGGATTATTTTTTCATGGAGGTATATTTTCACGTTAGCAGTGGCGTAGCTACGGGTATGCATGGGGAGCACATGCCCCCCATGAGAATCCTGTGGCCTCCCCACTGGCAATGGCTGCCGTATTCTGTATAATGCTCTAATACCCACCACTGATCTGATCTTAGAATATACCCTTCTATGGGGCATCAGATTGGCCCCTGAGCTTCGCTTGCCTAGTGTTCCCCCATTGATAGATACCTAGCTACGCCACGGCTAACAAAGCAATTCTTTAACAACCCTCAAACTATGTAGCAAAAAAACAAAACAAAAAGATGATATCCTACCCACAATCCTCTGTGACGACGACGCTGTTAATGAGTTTGAAGTACTAGTACTAACGAACCTCATCAATAAAAGCTTTAAAGAAATACTACAAAACTATACAAACACTATTACTAACTCACATTTACTAACATTTAAGACCTCGATAACGTTACAGGTCAAGAATTATTGGTCAAAGGTCAATGCAAGTAAGGCCTGGGAAGGAAATAAGGGAAAGGTTTAGTGTTTCGAAGCAGTGTTGAGTTCCTTGAGTAATCCGGTACGAGCGACAGTCGAGAGTGAGTCGGCGAGGAGGTAGGACACGTGTGCCGGCAGCCAGGAGGAGGAAGAGAATGATTTTTGGCCACACAGCAGGCCTTCACTGGCTTCACACACTGACGCTTATCCTGCCAGCTCGCCGGGGATTTGTTTACATTATCTTTCTCTCTCCCCGTACATATAAATGAAAAAAATAGATAATTTTCACAGACTCAATAATCCACATTCTCTTAATTATCTCTAGGTCTATTTCAAAAGCTTAAAGACGGGTGAAGTGCATAAAAGACCATGATTATCGCTCTCTCTCTCTCTCTCTCTCTCTCTCTCTCTCTCTCTCTCTCTCTCTCTCTCTCTCTCTCTCTCTCTCTCTCTCTCCATTGGCGATTCTACAGGGGGGCCAGGGGGGGCCATGGCCCCCCCAGATTTTAGGCTTGCCCCCTGCTTGGCCCCCCCACTTTTAAGCCACGATCGTGGCCCCGTGGCAAGCTGGTCGCAGCGGCCACCGCCGAGCACAACTCACTATAGTCGTCCCAGCTCAACTTGGTCTCCCGGGTGGGGTGGGTAGATTACTGCAATGTCGTCACGTTCATCGTTGACAGGCTGACGAGGACCCTCTGTCATACTGTTAGCTATTACATTAACTATTTTTTAATCATATATGTTTATAATACGGCTGCATGGTTTTGTGAATGGCTTGCGATTTGATGGTAAAACAACGAGTCTGTCTATACCTTCCAT
>JACEEZ010018548.1:870374-900374 GCA_016584305.1 Chionoecetes opilio
CTCCTGCTCACAGGATATTTCTGTACCCGAAATTGAATGCCTCATGAGATCATAATGCTCAAACCATACTATAACTGTCGCCGAAGGGAATTCTCGCCAACGTCGGCGAGCTGTTCCACTTCGTGCACCCCCCCCTTTTGTGATTAAAATAAAGACGGGTTTGTGTCGTAGGAGCCAGACATGCCTTTGTTGAATCAAGTCAATATTAGTAAGTATTCCCTCAACCCCCGTTTTTTTGACTTTGTTAGTAACAGACTGCACCTCACAAACAGACACTTGCCCACACGACATCGGCGGGTCGATGATGCCGCGCTCACCCTCTTGGCCATCACCACAAGCGCATGGGTTTGTATCTGGCCAATTTCGTTTGTATACTTGCTCTGTTCAGTTCTTTGATTCAGGCAACATCATATAACTCAAATTATGAGTATTTTATGTACGTAGCTTCCTAACACCACCTATAGGCAGTTGCCTTGTTTTAGGTGTAACGTTCAACTCTGACGTCATCAAACTCCCCTGCGAATACCCAAAACAGCTGATGATAGTTGTTAAGTGTTCAGCATGGACGTTAGCGTCTCTGAATGGCCCCCGGAAATGTACGATTTTGAGGCACAAGATCGCATTTTCTACTCGCAGCGATAGTCTGTGCGTCGTGGGATCACATGCTTCCAAGCTCATCAGTACCTACAGATGTGTCAGACTGTCAGTCCCTCCTAAGCACCCGCCAAGTCCCTCTGCACTCGCTCTGCTGCCATGGCCTCAGGTAGGTGCAAGTTCTGAGTAGGAAGCGAGAACTGTAATGATAGTAGAGGAAAAAGAAAAAGGCTTTAGGAATGATAATACTCAATATTATCATCAGCTACAATGGAAAGAGATTAGAGGGATGATTACCAAAGACAGGAGGTGTTGAGGAGTAAACACAGGTGGTGCGGCCGAAAGGCCCACAATAGCCCTCCGCAGGAGCTAGCCAAAAAAGTCCGCCCGGAGGGACGGCTTTTGCTTTTAGGGAAAGTTAGAAGGGGCTTATGATGTGAAGGTGGGCGATAATTACATACATTTCTACATCCATGATTTCAGGAAAGTTAGAAGGGGCTATCTGGAGAAGTCTGTGTTGGTGGGGCGAGGTGGTGGGTAATGGTCTATCTGGAGAGTCTGTGTTTTGGTGGGGAGGTCCCACCAAAGCCCTCCGCAGAGCTAGCCAAAAAAAGGCCGCCGGAAGGGCGGCTTTGCGTATAGTATATATATATTAAACCATCAAAGTAATTCGTATTAAGTAGCTTACATATATGCAAGAAGAGAAAATATTAACTGATTATGAGAGAGAGAGAGAGAGAGAGAGAGAGAAAGAGAGAGAGCTGAGAGAAAGAGAGAGAGAGACGGAGAGAGAAGAGAGAGAAGAGAGAGAAGAGAGAGAGAGGATGAAGACGAGAGAGAGGAGAGAGACTGAGAGGACGAGAGAGAGAGAGAGAGAGAGAGAGAGAGAGAGAAAAAAAAAAAAAACTAAGTAAAATCCAAAGGGCAGTGCATTAAACAAATCTATCAAAAACAATCCCATATTCACATCGGCCTTGAGCCCTTGACAAGTGTTTTCGTTCGTTAATTAACACGCAGGCACGCCAGGACATCAAGTCACATCATAGAGATATCAAAACAAACTATGTAGACTATGTATACTTAGAGACTATCAAACCACTTTCTGGTGCACTTTGTCGAGCCCATGTGCCAGGGGTAAAAGGTACATTTTTTTCTCTCCTTATGTCTTCATTTTTGGTGAGGTAGAATATAAGAAATAGTATTATTTTCGTTATAGGTTGCATTGTTTCGTTACCATTTGAAGAATGACTTGATTGTGTGGTTGAACTGGGAGGAAACGCTTGTAAATGTTTTCTTTCCTTCTTTCTTTTTAAGTATCTAGAAAAATAGCGTAAAACTATTGGCCACTTTCTTATATATCATAACACTAACGTTACAAGGATATTCTTGCCTCACATTTCATTGAAGTCTTAGTACGACTCTCTTTTCACTGAGTCTCTTTTCTTAGCCAGAGTGGCAATCTGTGAGTGTACTTATGTCAGTGGTTGGGAGTCATGACCTCACCTAAACAAGCAGAATGAGGGAATAGGCAGGTCACCAAACTCGCGCCCTTAAAGTAAATCGTCTTCCAGAACCCATTTTTTTGCCTTATTATGTTGAATAAAACATTTCAAAACATCTAAATCCACCAAAAATAAAGTGATTTCAGGCCTTATTTCCGTAAAAACACAACTTTGTAAAAAGCGCGCGAATTTTTTTTTCTTCCCTCCAACAGGGACTACGACTATTATTGATAACGTCACACCAGGAGCGGAGAATGGTAAACAGCAGTCGTCTGCCTGTAACACTGTCGGGCAAATTGATGCTGAGCGATTGTACTTCGGTGTCAGACAGTGATCTGTCGCTGTGACAGATCTAGGTAGTACGCTACTCAATGAGAGAAAGAAATAAATGACGCTGCTGGGTTAAAATGAGGAAACGAACCTCAGATTGTGATGGGCTACGGCTACCCCAGCAAACATGGTTCATGACGGGCCGGCATCAAATCAGTGTCGGCAAACACAAATGGCCTATGGACATTGAGTCGGAAACAGTAATGAAGGTATCCAGCCTGGCTGCGGACCGACAACTTGTGGTATAGTTTGCGCCCCGGGCTGTGTTCGGTTACGTTACGGGCCTGTGTAGATCTGTGCGCAATCCGTAACCAAACTTATTGCCACACTGAGCTACAAAGGGCCAACATAGCATCTTAACATCGTGCCATTAATCGGGCCAAAAACAGCAACTGCATGTGCCACAAACAGGCCGATTTAGCATCCAAATAGTGCCACAAGCGGGCCAACACCAGCAACTGAACGTGCCACAAGCAGGCCGATTTAGCATCCCAAATAGTCGCCACAAGCAGGCCGACTTAGCATTTAAATAGTGCCACAAGAAGGCCGACTTCGCATTGAATAGTGCCACAAGGGCCAATATAGCAGCTGAAAATAGTTGCCACAAGCAAGCGACAAAGCAGCTTGAATCGTTTTTACCGTTCCTAATGCCGGTGTAGCGCACCCGACGAGCTACCCCTCCGATAGCTATCCTGCCACGATACGCACGGTACGGCAGATGACATCACACAGGAAAAACATTGGACCACGCCTCCTGGACCAGACCATTATCATAGGATTCGCTTATTTAACTAAATAAGTCTACAAAACTTAAACTCCTAAACCTATCCAAATTAACCAAACTAAATCAAACCTAAACCAAACCTTAACTTAACAAAATTTAAACCATTTATTTTATATGATAATAGCAAGGTATATTAGGTTACTTAAGTTTGATTAGGTAAATTTAGGTTAAGTTTAGCTTGGTTAGATCTGATTTAGGTTTTTGGTTAGATTAAGATAGGTTGGTCAAGTTTTGTAGACTTATTAGGTTAAAAGAAGCAGAATCTGATGATAATGTTCTGTCCTGGAGCGTGTGCCAATGTTTTCCTGTGGGAACGTCATCTGCGCGTGTGCGTAGTCGTGGACAGGGTAGCTTATCCGGGCAGGGCCGTAGTCGGCGCGCTACACCGCCCACTTTTAATGAACACAGGTTTGTGAATGGAATAACTGTTGCCAGGATTGAATGAGTTCTCAACTCTTCAGTATGAGCTACGGACCAATATAGCGCCAACAAAGAATATTAAATTATCACTGTACTTCAAAATCAAGCCATAATCATCAGTCTCGGATGCAGTATATCAGTCTGTTGTGGTGAGGCAGGTCTGTCCTGGCAGTCAGCAATCCAATTCACAATGGTGCCCTAATACACCATCAGGAAGGCATAAAATGAAACAACAGTAATTATGTATTAAATTTAATTTTCATAAGAATATAATCACTGTATTGGTACACACAGTGGAAAAAAAAAGTCCAAACAAATGTGGTAAAAATTTCTATTAATTTAAAATTTCTACTCGCTATTTGTCTGCGACAGACAAATAGCGAATAAGAAACAAATTAAATACATGAATGAATAATAAAAATAATAAATTAATATATATAGCATAATACTATATATATTATATATATATATATATATATATATATATATATATATATATATATATATATATAATATATATATATATATATAATAGTATATATTATATATATATATATATAATATATATATATAGGGTGTAACACGAGTTTCTGAAAAATATTGAGCAGATGATATATCGTTATATTTTAAGTAGAAAATGCTCTATACCCATAAGCTTTTTGAAGCTTCCTTTAAGACGTGCAGAGAATTGTAAAAACATCACGGCGGCCGGTAGTGTCACAGCGATGCAAAGTATGGAGGTGCATTCGCGGTCTGCAACTCGGTGAAAATTTTGAATTATTAATCAAAAATTTTTACTGAATGGAACCATTAATTTAGTTTTAACAAACAATATGGTATTAATGGACTTATTATTTACCAAAGTAAAAAAAAAAGGGCAGTACATGCGAACAGCATGGCTGTAATAAGCAATACGTAAAAGACTACTTGGCATGTCTCTTGAGCTGGTGAGGAGGTAGGGACTCGCCTTCCTCCCCCTTCTTCCCCTCCTTCCTACCCCGCTCCAACATTTCCAAGTAGCCCTTTTACCCGTATTGCTTATACAGCAGCTGTTCGCAATTGTGTACTGCTTATTTGGTAAATACAAGTCCATTACTACAATTGTGTTGTTAAAAGCTAAATTAATGTTCCAATTCAAGTTAAAATTATGATTAAATAAATCAATATATATATATATATATATAATATATATATTATGTATATATATATATATATATATATAATATATATATATATATATTATGATATATCTAATATATATAATTATATATATATTATATTAAATATATATATATATATATATATAATATATATATATATATATTATAATATATATACTATATATATATCTATATGTATATATTATATATATATATAATATATATTATATTATACCCCCCTATATATATAGATATATATATATATATATATTATATATACGTATTATATCAATTTACCCATCGGTAAGTTAATAACAAGAAAGACTTCTTATGTCTCTATGGGAGCTGTCATCCTGCTCCACGCACTATTCATGACACTATGGACTATGTGACAAAGTCATGAATAGTGACATGCTGCAAATTCTAAATGTGAACGCCGCGATAAAATGGGAAAGGATATCGATCGTTAACCTATAAGCACATTATGGGAAAATCTGACGTTACAGAAAGAAGGAAAATGTGCCTGAAAAAGTTTATCAATATCTGTAAATTAGTACGGTTAGGTTAAGGAAAACAAGATAACGAAATGTATCAGAAAATTATCAGGCTTACCTAAACCAATGAGAACCTATACAACCAGAGAGTTAAGTCTCAACCCATAGCAAATCGGATAAATAATAGAATTCCCACCATCTGTCAGATGTGCAGGGGCTGTACTGGTACAGCAGGCCACTGTGTTCTCTTCTGTTTCATTTAACAGATACAAACATCTAGGGATGTAAACCGTGCCCATGCTTCCATGTGGTGCTTCTCACCACCTAAAAAGGCTTTGATCACGTTGCTCTGAAAAAGATAACTAGGATTAGATTTCATGATCCCGATGCCCCCCCAGTCATAAGTTTACATAACTCTTTGCAGATTTCTTATTTGTTCTATCGGGACAATAATTCTTCACAAAAGAGATTCTTCAAACCTGCAATCACATTAATTAACCTTACCATACAATATAGACCACAATCAGTGCGTACCGAGGGGGGAGGCCATGCGACCATGGCCCCCCTTTTTGCAAAGAAAAAATATAACCAATATATTATATAGATAGCACTAATATATATACTATTATAATATATATATATATATAATAATATATATAATATAATATTATGATATATATATATATATATATAATATGTATATATATATATATAATATGTATATATATATATATATATTAGATGTATATATATATACTTATATACTGATAGATATATAATATATATATATATAATATAATATATATATATATATAGGTATATATATATATATATATATATATATAATATATAGATAGATAGATAGATAGATAGATAGATAGGATAGATAGATAGATAGATAGATAGATAGATAGATAGATAGATAAAGAAAATTAGACGTTATTTAAAAAAAAAAAATGGGGGGGGTTGATTTTGTTTATTTGTATATTTGTATTTATTGTTATTTATATACATTTTTATTTTCTATTTTTTTTTTTTGGCATACGTATTTTTTAGATGTTTAGATTTTTCGTTTTTTTATACTTTATTTTTATTTTAATTGTTTATTTTTGTTTTATTTTTTTTTTTGGAGATTTTTTTCTTCAGATTTTTTTTTTTTTTTTATTTACATATATACTATATAATTATATATTTTTTATTTATTATATATTTTTTCTTTTTCTTTTTTTTCTTTCATGTGATATTTTTTATTTTTTTATTTTTTTATATATGTTGATTTTTTTTTTTGATTGTTTTTATTTCATATTTTTATTTTTTATAGGTATATATATTTTTTATTTAATATTTTTTATTTAAGAGTTTTATATGTTGTTTATATATATATATATTATATAGATATAGTATATATATATTATATATATATATATATCTATATATATAATATATATATATATATATTATATATATATATATATATATATATAATATAATATATATATAATATATTGGCCCTGCCCCTTTCAATTTCGGGGTACGCCACTGACCACAATACAAAGATCCTATAAATAGACCACCCAATACAAAATATGTTAATGCTTTGCAAATCATAATGGATGAAAAGATGTCTAAACTATTTTATGGATTACTTAAACTAGTTGCATTGTACAAATCTATGACAGTTGACGAGAAATATATGTTATTAGTAATCCTTTAATAGCTATCCTTATACTTTGGTCATTTTACGAAATTTATTATATTTTTTCCGACACCATGTTCTGACTTTCGGGGTGTCAACCATAAACTAAATTTACACTCTAGCCAATCCATACGCAATGCATCGTTACTATAATTGAGATCAAGCACAGAGTGTGTAAATAATACCACTAACCTAACCAGGACATTGGTTGCGTAGTAGCCTAACCAGAAGCAAGTTAATGGGGAGATAACGCAAAATGAGGCATTCCGACCATTTTTTAAAAAGACATCATTCTTAACACATCAGAATACATATTAATAGAACAATTTTTAACCACATCACTCATTAATGGTGGAAAGTACCAAACAGATCTTAGAAATACTGACTAATGGTCAGATCTACACGTAAAGACGGTTAAAACTACGTCCTTGTAATTATTAAACTGCAGATAGAAACGAGGCAGGTTGTTGCTTTTTTGAAATGAAGATGACAGTTAAAAGTAGTGACAACATTCTAAAAATACATTTTTAGCGTTTTGACTGGAAAAAACTCTCCATTTGTAAAAAGTATCAAATAATAACTAATAAACCATTAAACTACTTACCTAACCCTCAAACTCACCTAATTAGCCTTGCCCTTTTAAAAACTAAACTACTTAGCCGTGCCTTAAAATAACCTAGCCTAAGAAACATTTTATGTTTCACAACATTTCATTGTTACTTTCCACACTCGTTTTCACCTATACAAACAGTAGAAAGTGTGAAAAATACTTGAATCAGACACAGTCATGTTTCTAAATAATAGCCCAGTAGGGCCAGTACTGCCTACCCAAGGCTACATCAGACATCCATTCATCACAATCACGGTAAAGCTGCAGTTTAGTAAATATCCTCTATTGACCAAAAATTTCTCCTGACATAACTGGGGCGGTGCGCCCATCCCGACCCCCACCCCTGCTAGTTTTACAACCTAGCCTGGGCTTGAGTACTTATCCAATTATAACCCTCGTGGAAGGGGGGGGTTTCGGCCCCTCCAGACCCCCATGTGTTATATATCATTTCCGTCGGGTTATAGGGATAGAAATGCTGCAAATGTCAGTCTATAACTTGAGGACGGTTATAACTACGTGCCTTGTAATGCTTTAAACTGCATTATACAGTAGAACCCAATCACCAAGTAACATTCTTCTCAACAAGCCTTATTGCTTTAACTCCCTGAAGCGGTACCAAATTCTAGTGGCCTTTCCCGCCCTTATTAGCGGGGGGTTTTCATCAGAACTTCCACAGATCACTGTAGATATTCTAACAGTAATTGATAAAGTGGGGAGAGCTGCCCCTTCACCCTCCCCCCCCCTAAACGACCCCCCGAAACCCCTCAAAAATATAATATGGTAAAGATTACTATTCTAACCTCACTTGATAGCCCTAACCTCACTATAACTAGCCTAACCTCACTATAACCAAGCCTAACCTCACTAATAACCCCTAGAAGGACCCAAAAAAGTAAATTACTAACCTTACCTCAATAAAACCTAAACCTAACATGGTAAAATTCTAGTTTCCGCAATTAAGTCCGCTACGAGGTTACTGGTAAGGTTTGGTAAGTTATAGTGAGGCTAGGTTAGTAATATTATTTGGGGGTACAGCAAGATGGAGTCATTTAGGGGAGGCAGGGGGGTTGAAGGTGGCTATCTTTCCCTATTTTTATATTACGCGTTGAGGTATCTGAAGGTATGTGAAGGTCTGGAGGAAAAAAAAAACACTAATAAGGGCGGGAAAGGACTCTAGAATTGTACCTGATGTAAAGGTAAAGCTCTAAGCTTGTTAAACTCTTGTCTATAGATTTGAGCATTTTATCATCTTTATGTCACCACCCTTGCCTACGTACCTTTATACGTCGTTGTGTAGTAGATGATCGATCCTCAGCATGAGGAAGGCTGTGAGAGCAGTAAATGTATCGCCGCGGCGGCCACTTCCACTTGTAAAATTATTTTGATATCGGCTTCGAGACAACGGGCGCGAGTGCCCAACAGGCTGACTGACGGCTACAATTTCAGCCACCTAATAATTAACAATATCCTTAAAATCCGACTTTGGACCCTACTTAAGTCCTTTCGGCCCGTCATTAATGTCACACCACTTTAATATATTATACCTTAGGGCTGAGGCAAGGAAGACTGTGTTGGGGCTGTACGAATGGTATCAATAATTGGCGCGGATATACAGTTCCCGCTGCCAGGCGCCGAACGCGGCTTCATAACGATTTGGCCGAAACCAGTCGCCCTGCCGCGGTGCCGATTTACGTACCCGGCACACAGCCGACACAGGCCCGCAAGCCCATGTTGGCTGCGGACGTATGTGTGTGGCTACGGAATGTTGTGGGGGGGTGGGGGGGGTGATCTAGCCGGGGTGACATGACAGCAAAGGGAGTGTTGTTGACTGGTTTGTGTTGCAGATGCCAACAAGGCTACGCTTAGTGTGTGGCTACGGAAGTGTGGGTGGGTGGGGGGATGTAGACAGTGTGACATGACAGGCAAGGGGTGTTGTTTTGAATTGGTTTGTGTTGCAGAATGCCATACAAGGCTACGCTATGGTGTGTGGCTACGGAAGGTGTGGGTGTGTTTGGCTACGGAATGTTGTGGGTGGGTGGCGGGTTCGAGGTTAGACAGTGTGACAACACGACCAGGCAAGGGATGTGGTGTTGACTGGTTTGTGTATAGCAAGACTGCCATACAAGGCTACGCTATTGTGTGTGGCTACGGAGTGGTGGGTGGGTGGGGGGTGATGCATATGTGTCCGCCGCACAAATCTCTCCACAGATAACGTTCGTCGTATCCAGCGGAGGAAGTTTTGTGCAAACTTCTCTGGAAAAGCCCACAGCTGTCTTTGCTGCCACCCCTAAAGGAGGCATGAATGTGGCATATCGCAAAAAAAGATCAATCAGAAACACCAAAAAAATCTTCAAGTACTAATATTTATCTCTTGTGTTTAGTGCTTCTGGGTCAGCGCGGGGGAGAGGAGGCTTCGGCTGAGACGTCACCGAGCGGGCGCATGTCTGCCAAGCCTTGAGTGTTTGATAGCTCGGGAAATTTGCAGATTTTTGATTGCCAAATTATTTAAAAACGGCTGACCTGGATGGAAAAAAGTGAAAACATATTGTTGATATACCGTAATGCGCTACAATTTTATTGCATAAATCAGGAATGATGAAATGGTCTGGACGTATTACTTTAAGAAGCTATAACAGTCTGTGTGGTTATCTAATAAGAAAGAAATGCGAGTCAAAACTAAGATCATTTATTCATCTTAAATATTCAATCTCCAATACTCCCCCGGTTTTTAGATGGAGAGAATCAATGCAGAAGTTCTCTTTAACTGTGAACTTTTCCCCCTACAGAAAAAGTGGACGTGGCTGGGCTTGGGGCGGGGTTGATTGGCTCTGCGCTGCCCTCCAGCCTCCGCCAGGCAGGCAAGGAACCCTCTCATCGACCCCCAGGCCGGGACAAATTGGGTTTATGCTGCAGCTGTTGAATATATGTTTGCTAATTGAAATCCTGGAGAGTGGGCAGTTCTTATCAGGCTATAGCATAATAGGGCTTAGTACTCATACCTCTCGTGTTCCCCTATAAGTTTAACGACGGGTTTTTTCCCTAACTGTAAGGGTACAATGGGTTTTGTTGGCGTTTAGGGGCAGTAAAGAATTTCTTTATTCATGTCACTGCAGTGAGTTATTTTAGTTGCATTATAACGCGACCATTCACTCATCTGCTCATCATATTGAGGTATACTTTTTTAACCTCTTATGATAATAGCTCAATCTTTATTATTTCATCTTATTCGATGTCTGCATGATGTTTTTATTGGTCTTCATTGGCTTCCAGTTTCCCCCCGCTTGCCCCATAACCACCGGCAGCAGCTGCGGCCAAGCCAGGATCATTCGTGCTGGCCAACACGGGGCCGCCGCAGCTCACTCCTATCATGGACGGCTCTACAAACACTGGATAAAATATCAAATATTGTTAACGAGGAACATGATAAGGTTATTTTATATTTAAGCAGATATAGCGCCGTAAGCAATATGATCTCCAAGCTGGAGGTAGTCCTGGAGGCTCATTGAGGGCTGTGATGGTTGGGTCTCCCCCATGGTGCGCAGGCAGGATTTTGTTATAGGGTGCTGTGATTGAGGCTGATTGCTGCCCCCTGTGTCTCTGATGCATTCGCCGTCGAAGTATAGTTAATAAAGCAGCATGTGGGGTTCTTAAGACACTAGGCGATGAGGGAAAGCTTTTTGGCACCCCTCGGGGGAGCGAACTCGGCACTCCGGCACGTCATTGTAGACGCCAAAAAACAACTCCTGCCATCGCCTCTTCCAACATGCTGTTTGTACAATCATGCTCTACTTAGAACTTTGGTTACGATATTAATGGTTAACCTCTCGCTATCCCCCTGGTTTCACGATACGATGCCATGAGGTGGGTTGTTGGGTGGAAAAGGGACAAATGACCGGCGGGCCACCTGGCCGCAGCCCAAACTGGGCCGCGGGAACTGGCCGCGGCCAGATGACCGCCGGGGATGGAGGAAACTGCAACGCCCAAGTTGACGTACTCAAGCAGCCTCCTAAACCCCCACCAGCGAATGATTAGGTGAGGTTAGTTAGGGTTAGTTAGGTTAGGAATGAATTAGGTTAGGTTGGTAGGTAGGAATGAATAGGTTGGTTAAGTTTAGTACAAAAGGTACATTAAACAAAAAGTCCATATGGCGGCCAGTTTCCCGCGGATAGTTGGGCTGCGGCCAGGTGGCCGCGGCCAGTTGTCCTAGACCCGGTTTTGGGGGTACCCTCCGGTTGAGTGTATGAAGGCGACCATTGTTAGTCTAGGGACCGTGATGTGATTCGCTTTACTTCCAGTCCCGCACCAATTCTGATGGTGAGCCGTACAAAAGACCGTATCAAGAAGCGGCCGGCTTCGATGGAGCTGGGAGGGACAGGCCCCCGTCTGGGCTCACTCCGCCCAGGACCACGGCCAAGTACTGTGCTGTGAACCATGTGAAACCGTTAATTACTTGGAATAATTGTTATATAACAAGAATAAAGTGTATGTGAGGTGGATACGGCAGGCTGCCTTGACGCCTTAGGATTGCAAGCGTGAATTTCGTTATGTTATCGTGTCTGCTTGAGGAATTTGATGTTTACGCGAGGCAGTGATGATGGAGTTCCGCAGAACGAACTCACCGACGACTTTCATTGATGTTCGAGGATCCAACGGCGGGCGTGATGGCGGGCGGACCGCTGCGTCGCCGCTGTGCAGGTGGTCACTTGCATGGTCACTGCGGTCGTCCATCAAAATGCCTCGAAGCGAGGCATTTTTCTCCCCCTAGGCTGGCGCAACCCTGTATGTGTAAGCAAACAACAAACTTGGTCTACTAAAGAACTACTCGTCAGGACTTGGTCTACTTCTGTAGTAGGACAAAGGCAACAAAAACATACAAGTTACCAAATTTTCAGGACGGTGAGTAATTTTGGAATATGACGAAAAAGACCAGTACAAAATACATGGTGTGTATCATCATCCAGCAAACAGGTGTGTGTTAATGGGGTTCTGCGTGTAGATGAAATAAGTGTATAATTGATGTGTATATATATAGCTTTAGGACGTGTAGAGTAAGTTACAAGAGTAAGGTTCTGGACTCCCGCAGAGGCTGTACCGCGAGCTGGGGGTCGAGTGCGGATGAGTGGCCAGGGATAAGGTGGAGCCAGGGCGGCCCTTGATCACCCTCAAGGGTCCGCGCGGCGGGACGTGCAAGCTCGCGCCTCGTATCTGTACAGGTCCCGGGCTGCACCGTGCGGAGCCACTGGGAGTCCGCCTGGCACTAAGGTGAGGAAGTCTTTTCTGTCGTCCTTGTGACTAAAGATGAAAGAGTACCGTGCTGTAAACAAATTCGTAATCAGTCACCAGGAAAGGCTTCGTGAAGATAGTTGGTTTCATTGCCCTACTCTGGGGCAGCTTTTGTATTATTTATATTTAAAATTTCTACGATAGTTAGGGCCACATGGCGTATATGGTTGAGGCTTCTAATAGGAAACATTCACTCATGTATTGGGACTTACTGCAGATCGGTGAGGGACCAAGCTCTCTGCTGGAAGAACAAGAAATTCCCCAGCGCAGCTTCGTCGACTTGAACAACCTCCAACTACCTCTACGGCCTCCCCGCGCTGACTCAGCTGACGTTACAAAGTATGACTTTTAATAACACCAATAACACTTCAATCTTCTCTCAAAGGACATGATTTTTCTTTTCTCTCTCGCCACCAACACCACGTTCCCATTAGTAGACTCGCCTTTACACGCCTCCGTGGTGTATTTCCTCGTGATGGTCTCCGTGGTGTATGGTCTGCGTCTAGCTACGAATCTGCGGGTCCTGTTCGAATCAGGGCCAGGGTAAGCGGTGTCAGCCATCAGCTGTTCATCTTCCTTTTGAGGTTGATAAATGGGTACCACGGAATCTGGGGTAAGATAACTGCGGTACCGGATGTAACACTATGCCCTGTGTCCCAGGGGTAACGGGTTTTCACCCAACACAGGCTCAAAGGCTACTGCGACGGAGATAGCACCGAGGCCACGCGCAGCATAGCGTTAGTTTTCATCATCCCTCATTTTGGATATTCAACTATAGGCAGGGGAGCATCAACACCATCGAGAATCTGGAACTCTTCCGCTTTACTTCTATGGAGCAAGTTCAGTTTACATTTATACTCAGTATGTCTTGCAACTTATGGTCAGGCCCTTCTTATACAGGGGAAAAACTGAAAGGATCCAGCACAAATCTACGCTACTTTTATATGAGACCTCAAAGGGTGAATCTGTAGACTCTGATCCTAAGTCTCGTTCAGTGGCCCGTCACACGGCTGGGCGTGGTTGACGACCCCTTGGACCGCGAGGACGCCGACCCAGACCTGAGCTCCCTGACGGATGAGCACCCTCCCCTACTTCAACAGGTTTTCCCATAGGACGGCGACAAGCCATCGGGGGACATGAGCGTTGTGGGTACACGGTAGAGAGGAGGAGAAGGATTTTTGGTGTTCGAGGGTAACTGAAATCTGTTGAAAATTGAGTTTTTTTTGTTTGTTGTTTCAGTTAACTGAAGGCTGTTGACATGGAGAAGACAACCTTAGGCGGTTATAATATGTAATAGGAAGAGGGGGGAGGGGGGGGGGGGAGGAGGGAGAGAATAGGACAAAAAATCGGGGCAGGGGGGGAGGAGGCCTGGAAGGAAAATACCTAGATTTAAAAGCAACCATTGATGATAAATAACAAAAATACGAATACTAGGAAGCCTTTCAGCTCCTGTTATCATCATTCTTCTCCACGAAAGGTATCACCGGACGGGGAGTGTATCTTGGGACCGCTGCCCAAGCATCCCAACTCATCTTCGCACAGGGTTTACAGGTAGGTCCCTTAATCACCAGCAGTAGACAGGTATAGTAACAGTAGTGTATCATAGTTATAGTATAGTTGAGGTAAATGTGAAGAATGCTACAACCACTACTGCTAATAAAGGTAATGGCTAGTATGTTACAAGGATGATGAAACAATGAGACCTATGTCCAGGCCGGGCTTCAAGTTGGCTCCACCGTGGCAACATCCTCGCCGGCATGGTTCTTGGGCGCGACCACGCTTCGATGTTCCCCTTAGGCGCGCTCGCCTTTGACAATTTCAAGGACCCAGTATGCCTAATAGCAAATACTGACACGCAACCTGATACTCGCTCCTTTGCTTTCTCGCGTGTATCAGATTTAATGATCTTTAGGTTTTAAGTTATTGTTCGAATGTGAATGCCTGCGTTTCTATATAATCGATTGGGATTGTGTCGTTGTGCGCATATTAGTCCAAGCAATGATATGGGAGTTTGTATAAATAAAGGTTTAACCACTACATCTATATAATGAGATAATTAGCTATTTAGTAATTGCTGCAGAAATTTAACAAACCAGCCCGAGTATTATTCCATACTGACACACTACTATTATAGGGCAAACAATAAGACAGAACAGACCCGAACGGACCAAGTGGCGTGTCTGCCTTCCGCCGCCCGCCTCGCTACAACTACGCCAAACCGCCACCTCGCCACTACCAAACTACCCCACCACTCTTTCTGCGGATCATGCCAACCCACATCCTTTGGGATAGAATGGTACCATTGGTGTGCTCCTAACCACCTCTTACGGTACAAATGAACTCAAGCAGCGATTTTTTTGAGTTCATGAAATATTTTTTAAGGTGGGAGTTTTTTGAGATCATTGTGCATTTTCGTTTGATGAGATTTTTTCTTAAAGTTCATGAATTTTGAAAGGAATTTCTGATTTTCTTTTAACTATGGTAATACTTTTCGTCTAGATCATGGATTATCTTTCATGGAGGTCTATTTTCACGTTAGCAGTGAGTGGGTGTAGCTACGGGTATGCATGGGGAGCACATGCCCCCATGAGAATCCTGTGGCCTCCCCACTGGCAATGGCTGCCGTATTCTGTATAATGCTCTAATACCCACCACTGATCTGATCTTAGAATATACCCTTCTATGGGGCATCAGATTGGCCCCTGAGCTTCGCTTGCCTAGTGTTTCCCCATTGATAGATACCTAGCTACGCCACGGCTAACAAAGCAATGGGCCCCAGACATAACTACGTCACGATTTGTTTACATCGGTGCATTGTGGGGATAAGGCGGGTCGCCGCGGGTGGACCTACGAAGGGAAAACTACGGCGATGGAAGAATTTCGAGTTATTTTGCGAGAAATTGATATTCCAGGTGCTATATTACAGTGCTCTGTTCTCGCTGACAACACTATAGAGAAGACCTGAGGTAATGGCTGATGTGCAAGGCTTTTAAACAAGAAAAACAAAGTCATAACAGAGCCTCGTCAAAAGGTAAGCAACTGGTAGGTACGTAATTTGTCCCTATCACTTGCTTACTTCTTAATGAGACTCTGCTGTGACTGTTTTCCTGGTTTAGAAGCCTTTGCACATCAACCATCACCTCAGGTCTTCTCTATGTTGTCAGCGAGCACGGAAATATAGCACCTGGAATATCAATTTCGCCCAAAACTACTTGAAATTTTTTCATCGTCGTAGTTAGTCTTCTCTTTGTAGGTTGTTCATATTCATGGTTATGATAGTATTAAAATACCTTATTAATTGAGTTCCTTTTGTTGTCTTTCCTCATAATAAGTAGTGGTACATCATGGTTTAAGTGTTACTTGACGAGCCAATGAATACTCTTTTGAGTCTATACCAACATCACCAACCTTTGCTTTGATTTATCTTATTGCTCTATCCATAAACAAGCTGCATAACCACTGTGACATTATCCATCCTTGCCTCATGATATACCTGGTACTGTCGTCTACCGATATTTTTCTCCCTACACATATCGGGAAAACTCGCTAACGGTAATGGCTAGGTTAGATTTTGCTTTGATTATCTCATTACTCCATCCATAAACAAGTTGCATAACCACGGTGACATTACCCATCCTTGCCTCATGGTACCTGGTACTCTCGTCTACCCAAATGCTCGTCCCTACATAAATCGGGGAAAACTCGCCGACGGTAATGGTTAGGTTAGGGGTAATAATGGACGAGAGTTGCGCGGTCGTTTTCAGAGACACAGACTGTTTTTTCTTGGCCTACAATAGGTGCTTGTTTTAATGGAGATAGTTTTTTTTTACGCAAACCCATTAAAAAAACTATCTCCATTAAAACAAGCACCTATTGTAGGCCAAGAAAAAACAGTCTGTGTCTCTGAAAACGACCGCGCAACTCTCGTCCATTATTACCCCTAACCTAACTATTACCGTCGGCGAGTTTTCCCCGATTTATGTAGGGACGAGCATTTGGGTAGACGAGAGTACCAGGTACCATGAGGCAAGGATGGGTAATGTCACCGTGGTTATGCAACTTGTTTATGGATGGAGTAATGAGATAAATCAAAGCAAAATCTAACCTAGCCATTACCGTTAGCGAGTTTTCCCGATATGTGTAGGGAGAAAAATATCGGTAGACGACAGTACCAGGTATATCATGAGGCAAGGATGGATAATGTCACAGTGGTTATGCAGCTTGTTTATGGATAGAGCAATAAGATAAATCAAAGCAAAGGTTGGTGATGTTGGTATAGACTCAAAAGAGTATTCATTGGCTCGTCAAGTAACACTTAAACCATGATGTACCACTACTTATTATGAGGAAAGACAACAAAAGGAACTCAATTAATAAGGTATTTTAATACTATCATAACCATGAATATGAACAACCTACAAAGAGAAGACTAACTACGACGATGAAAAAATTTCGAGTTGTTTTGGGCGAAATTGATATTCCAGGTGCTATATTTCCGTGCTCGCTGACAACATAGAGAAGACCTGAGGTGATGGTTGATGTGCAAAGGCTTCTAAACCAGGAAAACAGTCACAGCAGAGTCTCATTAAGAAGTAAGCAAGTGATAGGGACACATTACGTACCTACCAGTTGCTTACCTTTTTGACGAGGCTCTGTTATGACTCTGTTTTCTTGGTTAAAAAGCCTCTGCACATCAGCCATTACCTCAGGTCTTCTCTATAGTGGTTGTCAGCGAGAACAGAGCACTGTAATATAGCACCTGGAATATCAATTTCTCGCAAAAATAACTCGAAATTCTTCCATCGCCGTAGTTTTTCCCTTCGTAGGTCCACCCGCGGCGACCCCGCCTTATCCCCACAATGCACCGATGAAAAAAACCGGCCCGTAGTTGGGTGGGGGTCCATTCTTTAAAAAACCCTCAAAACTATGTACCCCAAAAAACAAAAAAAAAAAGATAACCTACCCAAAAATCCCTTTGACCGCCCCTGTTGATGAGTTTAAAAGACTAGTACAACGAACTCTAAAATAAAAGCTTTAAAGAAATTACAAAAACTAACAAAACCCCAATTACAAAACCACTTTACAAACTTTAAAAGACCTCGAAAAACGTACAGGTCAATATTATTGGTCAAGGTCAATGCAAGTAAGGCCGGGGAAAAGGAAATAAGGGAAAGGTTTAGTTTTTTCGAAGCGTTGATTTTCCTTGAGTAACCCGGTACGAGCGGCATTTCGAGAGGGGCGGCGGGAAGGGGGGACACGGTGCGGCGCCGGGAGGAGGAAGAAATTTTTTTTTGGGCCCAACAGCACCCCCTTTCACTGACTTCCCCCCACTGCGCTTATCCTGCCACTCCCGGGGATTTGTTTACATTATCTTTCTCTTTTCCCCGTTAATATAAATGAAAAAAATAGATAATTTTCCCCACGGGGATCAAAAATCCACATTTTTTTTAATTATCTCTAGGTCTATTTAAAAAAGTTTAAAGAGGGGTGATGCTAAAAGCCCCATGATTATCGCTCTTTTCTTCCCTCTCTCCTCTCTCTCCTCTTCTCTCTCTCTCTTCCTCTCCTCTCCTCTCTCCTCTCCCCTCCCCCCTCCCTCTCCTCTCTCCCCTTCTCTTTTCTTCCTCCTTTTGGGCATTCTACGGGGGGCCCAGGGGGGGCCATGGCCCCCCCGTTTTTTAGGCTTGCCCCCTCTTGGCCCCCCCCACTTTTAAGCCAGATCGGGGGCCCCGTGGAAAAGGGTCGCGCGGCCCCGCCGAGCACAACTCACTATAGTCGTTTCCCAGCTCAACTTTGGGCTCGCGGGGGGTGGGGGAGATTACGCAGGGCCCCTTTAAAGTTCTCGTTACAGGTGACGAAACCCCCTGTTTATATGAAAAATTTTCATTAACTATTTTTTTTAATATATATGTTTATTTTAAACGGCTGCTGGTTTTTTTTTGAATGGGTTGCGATTTTATGGGAAAAAAAAAAACGGTCTGTTTTTACCTTCCCTTACACTTTTGGCAGGCGCCCATGCGACGTTGCGGGCAAGTCAGGGGTAACCGACACAACACCACCCCTCATTCCTTCCTATTTCCCCCCTCCCCCTCCCCCCTCCCCCCCCCTTCCCTCCTTCCCTCCTTCCCTCCTCCCCCCTTCCTCCCCCCCTCCCTCCCCCTTTTCCCCCCCTTCCTTCCCTCCCCCCCCCTTTTTCCCCCCTTCCTTTTCCCCCTTTTCTCCTTCCCCCTCCCTCCCTCCCCCCCTCCCTCCCCCCCTCCCCCTTCCTTCCTTCCCCTTCCCTCCTTCTCCCTTCCCCCCTCCCCTCCCCCCCTCCCCCTTCCCTCCCTTTTCCCCCCCCCCCCCCCCTTCCTCCCTCCTTCCCTCCCTCCTCCCTTCCCTCCTTCCTTCCCTCTTTCTCCCTTCCCCCTCCCTCCTTCCCCCCCCCCCTCCTTCCCCCCTTCCCTTCCCTCCTTTCCCTTTTGGTCACCCCCTGAGGTCAGAATTCCTTTGAATGAATGAGGTGGGAGGGTGGTGATCGGCGGGGGAGTGTGGGGGATGTGGCACCACCGCGGACTTGGGCCGCTTCACCCGCGAGACCAGCCAGGTGGTTTGAGATACCCCGCCCCGGGCCCAGGCAATACTCTCTCGGCCTTGGGCCTGCCCCAGGCCCCTCAAAAATCAGTTTTACTGACAGGTAAATTCTCCCATTTTAGGAATCCTGAAGAACAAGTACGGGGAAAATGCAACTCTGAGTGACACACGGGGGGTTTTAGCGCCACCCTCAGTGACACCGCGGGGTGGGAGCCCACCCCTCAGTGGGGGGCCACGCGGTGGGGGTAGCGCACCTCTCAGGACACGCGGTGGTGGGTAGCGCTACCCTCAGTGACACGCGGTGGTGGGGTAGCGCCACCTCTCATGACACGCGGTGGGTTGGGGAGCGCCACCTCACAGTGGGCACGCGGGGGTGGGTAGGCCCACCTTCGTCCCCAAAAGCTTTGCGCGGGGGGTAAGAAAAATGATTGATCCTGAAGGAGACCTCTGCGAGACAAAGGATCGCGAGTGTAACGCTTGAGGAAACACTGGCGCGATAGACCGGAATTTTTTACCTACTGCATTTTTTCTCGGAAATTTCCCTGGGAAAAAATATAAGTATCCCGGCGCTACGGGAAAAACCCAAGCAGCCCTAAAAAAAACCCCTAAAGCTCATTTCTCACTCAGCGAAGTTTTAGCGGGATTTTCAAAAATTTCCAACTTGTTTTTGAGTTATTTAAAACCCCTAAAAAAGGTTAGTAAATTTTTGTAAAAATTTAAATTTTTCCCCCCCTTTAAATTGGCTACAAATCGGAGAAGAAAACCGGGAAACAATTTTGAGACCTCATGGGTGGAAACCCCCCGGTCAAAGACTGACTCAAGTCACGTGCAGCAAAGCAGCATTTGGGGGGAAGTTCAGCTGTTTCATTAGCAATTAGACCCGTCGTTTTTTCCAAACATCTTTGGGGGCGATTTTCTGTGATGTTTCGGGTCTCTTTTTCTGAAGGACAGACTTTTTGGTCTGAAAAATTTTTGAAGGCTTTGGGCTTTTCATACTCAGTAAATAAAAGTGAGTAAAAACCTGAGATACCTCTGGGAAACACAATTACTCCTAAAAGAACCTGAACAACCTACACCCATCGCAAAATTCCTGTCATTCAAAATGTCTTTACAAGGTAACAACTGAAATTTGACTGCTTGTATAAAATTTATTGTTGAAGTCTAACTTTTTTTCCTTTTAAACCAGCGCTTCATGTGGGGAAAGTTTTTCCCAAAAACAGATTATTTGGAAAACATTTCTCAAAAAATTCTATGACAGGGGACGGGACTGAGTGCCCAACCCGCATCAAATTGCCCGATTAAAATTTGCATTCGCTAAGGAAAAGGGATTAGTTTTGTTTTTTTTGATAAATTTGACAGTCGGAAATGATAATCGTAAGATTAAGTTTGCATTAAATATATTTCTGGCCCAATAAAAAACCCTGTTTTCCCCCTTGCTCTTTTTAAAATTGCTCCTTTAATGTAGCTTTTTTTTTTTCTTTTTTTTTTTTCTGACCCAAAGGGCTGGGCCCAAAGGGCACAAAAAAAAAGGTACCCCAAAGCCCGCTTCTTTCCCGTCCCCCATACAGGAGACTAAGAGAATAAAGAAAGGGGGTTGGGTTTCAATTTATTTCGGGGGGGTTCTTGGAAAATCCTCTCTTGAAAAAATTTAAGTCGTAGGAAGGTGGGAATATAAAAAACAGGGGAAAAGTTTTCCAAAAATTTAAACCCTGAAAAGGGTGAAAGAGGGAAAGGGACCCAAATTTTTTTGCATTAGGAAGAAAAGGACAAAAAGGGATAGAATGATGAAAGGTCTTTTGGGAGCTAGGCCCCCCGGGGAGGGGGGGGGGGGGCATTTAGTTCAAGTTTTAAAGAGCAGTGAGCATGTAAAAAACGGTAAAATAGCAAGAGAAGCAAAATTGCGGCGGGGATTTTTTTAGATTAAAGACAGTCAGTCGAGGAGGGGGGTTATGAGAAAGAAAAAAACTTTTTGGGCTCCCAAACCCCGTTTGGAAAAGCTTTTATGAAATGGATTTGCATCCTCAAATTTCCCCTCGTAAGTTTTTGGGATTATGGGTCATTGGTCCAAAAAAGCCTTTTTTTTTTAATAAAAAGTACCCGAGAGCATGAATTTTTTTACATTTCCAGCTAAGAAATTTTTATGCTCACCAGTAAGGAAAAAAGGATCCCGGACTCCCAGGTGAACTTTTTGTGCAATTCTTTCCCCAATTTTTTTTTGAAAAAGCTTTTTTTTATATATATTTTAATATATTTAATATTTATATAAAATATATATATATATATAAAAATTTTATTATATATATTAAAATATTTATTTTTTGCCCCTATTTGTATAATATAATTTGAATACATTGTTTTAAATCTTTTAAAAAGTATAAAACCCTCCCTTCCTAGGGCCCCGATTGACCCTGGGAAAGGGGCTCGCTATAAAAAATGCTAGGTTTTTACAGCCCCCCCCCCTCCCAGTTTTTCGACCCTCCCAAAATTCTGTTTTTTTCCCCCCCCCCCACTTTTTCCCCTTGGCCCCCAAAATGCCCCCCCCCCAGTTTTTTATTGCTTGAAAAGCCACTCCCCTCTCTCTCTCTCTCTCCTCCCCTCCCATTTTCCTTTCTCTCTCCTCTCTTTTCCTCTCCTCTTCCTCCCCCCCCCCCCTCTCTCCCCTCTCCTTTTCCCCCTCTCTCCTCCTCTTCCCCTCCTCTCTCTCTCCTTCTCTTCCCCCTCCTTCCCCCTCTCTCTCTTCCCTTTTTTAAAAAACCCTTTCCCTTTGCCCTTTTTTGGGTTTTAAACTGTTTTTCCGGGTTTTTCTCCCCTTCTCTTCTTCCTTTTTCTCCTTTCTCCTTTATTTCCCCTTTTCCTTTCTCTTTTTTCCTTTTTTCCTCTTTCCCTTCTCCCTTTCTTTCCCTTCTTAAAAATTCCCTTTCCAAAAATCTTTTGTTCGCTCTTCCCTCCCCAATGCAGAAAAAAGAAAAGAAAAGAGAAAATAAAAGGCCCGGGGGAAAAAAATAATAGAAATTCTAAAACGGTTTGGGGGGTTAAATTTCATCCAAACCCCTTTTTTAATACTGTTTTCCCAAAGGTTTTAACGGGTTCATTTTTCTCCCTTATTCGTTTAAAAGGGGCACTGTTTAAAAGAAACCAACCATATTTCCCCAAATTAAACCTTTCCCCAAAATCAAGGGAAAAGGGAAATTTAACCGGGGAAAAATTTTTAACATAAACTGGGTGGGCAACAATGGGGTTCCCCCCTTTTCTTTCTTTTAGAACCCAACGAAGACTGTTCCCCCACGCGAAAAATGGGGGTTTATTTAAAAACCCCTTTGTAAATTCCAAATTTTCCTGGCTACTTTTTCCTTCCTAAAATTTTGATTAAACTAAAGAGGAAAACAAACATTTTTTGGCAGACCTTCAGGAGGGTTTGGCCGCGGTGGTTAATTAACCCATTTAAAAATTTTTCAACCCGGGGGCCGTTTTGTATTTACTACAACAGGAGGTGGCAAAAACCGGAGTTCAAGGATTGGGCCCGGGGCCAAAATCCCCCACACCCCCGCGTTTTTTGTTAAAAACGAACTGGCCCCGGGGGGTTCAGGTTTGTTCAAACGTGGTAGCCAATACAATGGCCCGCCGCCGGCCTTGGTTTTTAAAAAAAAGGGGCCCATCAATTGTTTAAACTTTTTTAGCTTAATTTCCCAACACCCCTTCCCTTTTCAACTTTCCCTCTTCTTTAAAACATTTGTTTTTCCCTCTTCCCATCCCCGGTCAGCCTCCTTTTAAAATTCCCTTTTTTTCACCCCTTTTTAAAAGGGGTTCAGGGTTGGGGCTTTCTTCCTTGATTCCCGGATTTTTTTCCTTTGATTCTTTCTTTTCCTTTGGCCTTTTTTCCCTTTTTTTTGGTTTTTTGGGTTTGGGGGGAAACCACCACCCCGGGAGGGGGGGTCACAACCCCCCGCTTTAAAACCCGGGACCCAATTTACTTTCTGTTGGGACAAGGGCCCTTTGGGGTTTTTAAACAAAGGGAAAAGGGGACGCCATATAAATTGCAAATCTGCCCACCCCCCCGGCCCCTGCGTGGGGGGAATACTTACTAACTTGAAATTGATCAACAAAGGGATGTCCCGGGCCCTCCTACCACAACAAACCCTTTTTTATTTATCAACAAAAAGGGGGGTGGGGTGGGGGGCACGAAGTGGAACACTCGCCGACGTCGGCGAGAATTCCTATCGGCGACAGTTATAGGTAGGCCCTATGGTTTTGAGCATATATGATATATGAGGTCAAGTGAGGCATACATGAGGCATTCAAGTGGTTAAGGCCCCATCTCCTGCTCACAGGATATTTCTGTACGAAATTGAATGCCTCATCTATATTAATAAAAGCGAAAGTGTGTCTGTCTGTCTGTCTGTCTGTCTGTCTGTCGTGTTCTGTGTGTGTGTGTGTGTGTGTGTGGTATAGGTTCCGCCCCCCGTGGCGCAAACACCTCATATGGCACATTTTTGGAATCGGGTCGACCAGGGGAAGGTCATAAGCCCACTTATGAGATGATCCGATCACTTTTTTTCTTTTTTTTTTTTAGCAGCCTATTAGCGAGAATTGTGAAAACAAAAGTGGGTTGCGAGAATTGAGGAAGCCTTGATGTAGGGTGAGGTAGGGGTAATGGGTGAGTGAATGGGTGGGGTGATGGGTAATGGGTGTGGGGGATGGGTGAGTGAATGGGTGGGGGGTGATGGGTTGGGGGTGATGGGTGATGGGTGAGGGAATAGGTGGGGGGTGATGGGTAATGGGTGAGTGAATGGGTGTGTGGTGATGGGTAATGGGTGAGTGAATGGGTGGGGGGTGATGGGTAATGAGTGAGTGAATGGGTGGGGGGTGATGGGTAATGGGTGAGTGAATGGGTGTATGGTGATGGGTAATGGGTGAGTGAATGGGTGGGGGGTGATGGGTAATGGGTGAGTGAATGGGTGGGGGGTGATGGGTAATGGGTGAGTGAATGGGTGGGGGGTGATGGGTAATGGGTGAGTGAATGGGTGGGGGGAATACATACATTTCTACATCCATGATTTCAGGAAAGTTAAAAGGGGCTATCTGGAGAGTCCATGTTTGGTGGGCCTTCGGCCCACCAAACACAGGTGGTGGGCCACCAATAGCCCTCCGCAGGAGCTAGCCAAAAAGTCCGCCCGGAGGGCGGCTTTGCGGCTAGTATATCATAATGCTCAAAACCATACCTATAACTGTCGCCGATAGGAATTCTCGCCAACGTCGGCGAGTGTTCCACTTCGTGCACCCCCCCCTTTTGTTGATAAAATAAAGACGGGTTTGTTGTCGTAGGACGCCTAGACATGCCTTTGTTGATCAAGTCAATATTAGTAAGTATTCCCCTCAACCCCCGTTTTCTTTGCCTTTGTTAGTAAACAGACTGCACCTCACAAACAGACACTTGCCCACACGACACCGGCGGGTCGAGATGCCGCGCTCACCACTCTTGGCCAATCACCACAAGCGCCTGGGTTTGTTATATGGCCTAATTTCGTTTGTATACTTGCTCTGTTCAGTTCTTGAGTCAGAAAACATCATATATACTCAATTTATGAGTATTTTTATGTACGTAGCTTCCTTAACACCACCCTATAGGCAGTTGCCTTGTTTTAGTGTGTTAACGTCAACTCTGACGTCATCAATCTCCCCTGCGAATACCAAAACAGCTGATGATAGTTGTTAAGTTGTTAAGCATGGACGTTAGCGTCTCTGAATGTGCCCCCTGGAAATGTACGATGTTTGAGTGCACAAGCTCGCATCTACTTCGCAGCAGATAGTCTCAGTGCGTCGTGGGATCACATGCTTCAAGCTCATCAGTACGAGGAAGGAGAAAGGGAGAAAGGGTTACTGAAATTTAAGAGGAATGGGAGGGAAGAAAAAGGTGACGTGACAGAGAGAGAGAGAGAGAGAGAGATGGGAGAAAGGGAGAAAGGGTTACTGAAATTTAAGAGGAATGGGAGGGAAGAAAAAGATGACGTGACAGAGAGAGAGAGAGAGAGAGAGAGAGAGAGAGAGAGAGAGAGATATGGCGAGGGAGGGAGAGATGGCCCCCGTGGGATTAACAACATCCCAGGGGAAGGAGGAGGAATGCATTGTACAGACTTTGAGAATATGAACGATAATTTATTGGAAAATACGAAAAGGAAATGGAAGGAGAGGATCCGAGGCCTGTGTGTTCGCGATTTAGGTGGAGTGACTGTACCTCAAGGAAGCTAGAGAGACAAGGAAGTCTTTATGCAATAGGGCCAGGTGAGGCCAGATTTCCTGCCCTGTTTTCCATCTAGATGGCAGTAGCGTCGGCGGTGAGCGTCGTCTACAACGGAGCGCTGTCAGCGCACAGGTGGCGGTACATGTAAACAAACACTCATTGGCCAGACAACACCGTAGCAATGCCGCCTACGATTTCCCGAAATAAGTGTTGTGTTTGTGGCAGGAGGAGAGATGCACTTCACGGAACAAGACTTCATTTATTTCCCAAGGATTCTAGGAGGTTAGTAACCATGAGTGAATTGAATTTGTATCTAAAAATGACAATACTGATGTCTCAGTCCCGGGATGATCAGCTGGCAAGTATATTTACTTCTACCGTATTCACCTTCTACAGGGGGCTAGCAAGCCTGTAGATCAAATCTATTTGCACATTAAATATGATATTGATCGTGAGTTGAAGGTTATTGTTAGAGGTCCGATTCTCTCATGAACCATCGGTAAATATTCGGTAAACCGCACAGGTATACCGCGCTGACTAGCTACCCCGCCCGGATAGCTACCCTGCCACGACTACGCACGTGCGGCAGATAACGTCACACAAATAAAATTTCAGATAAATTAAATACACGTCAAAACTATTATGAAAAACTAAGTTTCGTCCTCGAAGACAGTGATGCCAAAAAACTAATATTTTGCACTTAATGACTAAACCTTTTAAAGAAACTAACCCTAACCTACGTATTTTTACCAAGGTATTAATGCGTTAATAATGTTTTGATATATTCAAAGAGTATTTTTGGTTGAAAATTGCACTGAAATAATAATATTGATTTCCATACTTAATCTGCATCTTCTCCATGACTATTCTAATGCTATGCTTTTGTCATGTCATTATGCTTAAAGCCAATATAATTGCAGACGGCTGCAGTGGGTGCAAAACCTCAACATCGCCTATGTGAAACACACCCAGGTGGTGTGTGAGGATCACTTTGAGTCTCAGCACATAGGCATGAAGGGGCACCTACTGAGCAATGATGTTCCAAGGCATTTGATATATTAATTGGTGTGACATTGACTGTATTTTATTTTACAGGGGTCAGAAAAATTTAATTGCTGCAATCAACAACACGCAGACTGCGGAATCGTCTGCATGCAGCCCAGAGAGCTGTCTGCAAGATGCCCCACCAACTAATAAGGGCTGCAGCCAAATACTTAGACCCAAAAGTGTATGAATTTTTCAGGACACAGTTGTTGCACAGCTTAACAAAAAAGAAAGGATTCAGATATGGGGTGCATGAAAGGAAATTGCTTTGCTGTTCATGGCAAGTGTCATTAATGCCTGAATTCTGTTTTTATGTTTATTGCAAGTATCTTTATTGCCCGAAATATGTTTTATTTTAGTTGCAAGGGTCTTTAATGCCTGAAATCTTGTTTTATGTTAATTGCAAGTGTCAGTAATGCCTGAAATCTGCCTTGCTGTTCATGACAAGTGTCAGTAATGCCTGAAATCTGCCTTGCTGTTCATGGCAAGTGTCTTTAATGCCTGAAATCTGCCATGCTGTTCATGACAAGTGTCAGTAATGCCTGAAATCTGCCTTGCTGTTCATGACAAGTGTCTTTAATGCCTGAAATCTGCCTTGCTGTTCATGACAAGTGTCTTTAATGCCTGAAATCTGCCTTGCTGTTCATGACAAGTGTCTTTAATGCCTGAAATCTGCCTTGCTGTTCATGGCAAGTGTCTTTAATGCCTGAAATCTGCCTTGCTGTTCGTGACAAGTGTCTTTAATGCCTGAAATCTGCCTTGCTGTTCATGACAAGTGTCTTTAATGCCTGAAATCTGCCTTGCTGTTCATGACAAGTGTCTTTAATGCCTGAAATCTGCCTTGCTGTTCATGACAAGTGTCTTTAATGCCTGAAATCTGCCTTGCTGTTCATGAAAGTGTCTATATTGCCTGAAATCTGCTGTTATCTACTGGTCTGTGCTAGTGCATGTTATACTTGACATTTGCTGTGATGATGTTTTCTTTGTAATGCCAAATCTGGCTGGGCAAGTGGAATTTGCATAGACTTACACCGTAAATTCATGTAGTTTATTTATCTACATTTCTGACGCCTGTTACCAAGAACTACCCAAGGGGATGGCCGCAACAATCTCCTTTTATTCCTGTCCTTACATTCCCTTCTTGCATGCTCTAACCCTCTCATTCTCCTCTCACCCATTTCTTCCAATTTCATGTAGTACAATGTTACTTTTCACCAGTCTTTTTTTCTGGTTAAAAAGAATGCAGTTATAAAATAAAAATATAAATGGAAGGCACACTTTCATTAACCTTAAAGAGTAATGTTCATATGTTTTTGTAAATATGGAAAACATAAAATACAAAAAAGGGGGCATGCAGTAGTCAAATAAAAATACTATAGTTCCCGCTTAAATTCTCTACGTTCTCTTATCGTATCCTGTGTTCGACATAGATGGCAGGACCGTACGGGTTTCAAACTTTACTGTGGAGTCAGATTTCCTTGTTCTCTAGCTTCCTTGCCTGGCCCTATTGCACAAAGACTTCCTTGTCTCTCTAGCTTCCTTGCTGTACCTACAGATGTGTCAGACTGTCAGTCCCTCCTAAGCACCCGCCAAGTCCCTCTGCACTCGCTCCGCTGCCATGGCCTCAGGTAGGTGCAAGTTCTGATAGGAGCGAATGTAAGATAGAGAAAGAAAAGCTTTAGAATGTAATGACTCAATATATCATCAGCTACAATGGAAAAGGGGTTGAGGATATACAAACACTAGGTTTGAGGAGTAACACAGGTGGGGCAAAGCCCGCAGCAGATAGCCAAAAAGTCCGCCCGGAGGCGGTTGTTCAGGAAAAGTTAGAAGGGGCTATATGTGAATGGGTTGCGTTAATAAGTACCATTTCTGCTTCATGATTTCAGGAAAGTTAGAAGGGGCTATCTGAGGTCTGGTGTTGGTGTGGACCGCATTGGTTTAGAGTAATGGGTCTATCTGGAGAGTCTGTGTTTGGTGGGCCGAGGGCCCACCAATAGCCCTCCGCAGGAGCTAGCCAAAAAGGCCGCCCGGAGGGCGGCTTTGCGGCTAGTATATATATATTAACCATCAAAGTAATTCTTATTAAGTACATATATGCAAGAAAGAGAAAATATTAACTGATTATGAGAGAGAGAGAGAGAGAGAGAGAGAGAGAGAGAGAGAGAGAGAGAGAGAGAGAGAGAGAGAGAGAGAGAGAGAGAGAGAGAGAGAGAGAGAGAAAAAAAAAAAAACTAAGTAAAATCTCAAGGGCAGTGCATTAACTTATCTATCAGAAAACACTCCATATTCACATCGGCCTTGAGCCCTTGACAAGTGTTTTCGTTCGTTAATTAACAACGCAGGCACGCCAGGACATCAAGTCACATCATAAGAGATAACTATCAAACATTTTCTGGTCACTTGTCGAGCCTCATGTGCCAGGGAGTAAAGATACATTTTTTTTCTCTCCTTATGTCTCATTTTTGTGACGTAGAATATAAGAAATAGTATTATTTTCTGTTATAGGTTGCATTGTTTTCGTTACATTTTGAAGAATTGATTGATTGTGTGGTTGAACTGGGAGGAAACGCTTGTAATGTTTTCTTTCCTTCTTTCTTTTTTAAGTATCTTAGAAAATAGCGTAACTATTGTGCCACTTTATATATCATAACAATAACGTTACAAGGATATCTTTGCTCACATTCATTGAGTCTTATTACTGACTCTCTTTTCACTGAGTCTCTTTTCTTAGCTCAGAGTGGCAATGTGAGTGTACTTATGTCAGTGTTTGGGAGTCATGACCTTCACCTAAACAAGCAGACATGAGGGAATAGGCAGACCAACCTCGCGCCCTTAAAGTAATCGTCCAGACCCATTTTTTTTGCCTTATTATGTTGAATATACATTCAAAACATCTAATCCACCAAAAATAATTGATTTCCAAGCCTTATTTCCGTAAAAACACAACTTTTGTAAAAAGCGCGCGAATTTTTTTTTCTTCCCTCCAACAGGGCTACGAATATTATTGATAACGTCACACCAGGAGCGGAGAATGTAAACAGCAGTCGTCTGCCTGTAACACCTGTCGGCAAATGTGATGATGAGCGATTGTACTTCGGTGTCAGACAGTGAATCTGTCGCTGTGACAGATCTAGAGTAGTACGATACTCAATCTGAGACAGAAATAAATGACGCTGCTCGGGTAAATGAGGATAACGAACCTCAGATTGTGATGGGCTACGCTACCCCAGCAAACATGGTCATGACGGGCCGGCATCAAATCAGTGTCG
>JACEEZ010018548.1:905374-970374 GCA_016584305.1 Chionoecetes opilio
TCACACTCGTTTTCACCTATAGAAACAGTAGAAAGGTGAAAAATACTTGAATCCAGACACAGTCATGTTCTAAATATTAGCCCAGTAGGGTCAGTACTGCTGTACCAAAGGCTACATCAGACATCCATTCATCACAATCACCGGTAAAGCTGCAGTTTAGTACAATATCCTCTATTGACCAAAATTCTCCTGACATAACTGGGGGGCTGCGCCCATCCAGACCCCCACCCCTGCTAGTTAACTAACCTAGCCTGGGCTTGATTACTTATCCTATTATAACCTCGCTGGGAGGGGGGGGGGTTTCGCCCCTCCAGACCCCCCATGTGTTATATCTCATTTCCGTCGGATTATAGGGATTAGAAATGCTGCAAATTGTCAGTCTATAACTTGAGGACGGTTATAACTACGTGCCTTGTAATGCTTTAAACTGCATTACAGTAGAACCCAATCACCAAGTAAACATCTTCTCATGTGTGACATGACAGGCAAGGGATCGTGTTGTTGACTGGTTTGTGTTGCAGACTGCCATACAAGGCTACACTATTGTGTGTGGCTACGGAATGTGTGGGTGGGTGGGGGGTGATGTGTCCGCCGCACAAATCTCTTCCACAGATTTAACGTCGTCGTATCAGTCGGAAACGTGTGCAAACTTCTCTGGAAAGCACAGCTGTCTTGCTGCACCCATAAAGGATGCATGCATGTGGCATATCGCAAAAAAAAATCAATCAGAAACACCCAAAAATCTTCAAGTACTATATATTTATCTCTTGTGTTTACGTGCTTCTGGGTCAGCGCGGGGAGAGGAGGCTTCCTGCTGTGACGTCACCGAGCCGTGGCGCATCGTCTGCAAGCCTTGAGTGTTTTGAGAGCTCGGGAAATTTGCAGATTTTGATTGCGGATTATTCAAAAACAGCTGACTGGATGCAAAAAGTGACAACATATTGTTGATATACTCGCTAATGGCTACACTTTTATTGCATTAAATCAGGAATGATGAAATGGTCTGGACGATTACTTTAAGAGCTATAACAGTCTGTGTTGGTTATCTAATAAAGAAAGAAATGCGAGTCAAAACTAAGATTCATTTATTCATCTCAAATATTCAATCTCCATCCTCCGTTAGATTGGGAGAGATCAATGCAGAAGTCTTCTTTAACCTGTGAACTTTTCCCTCCTACAGAAAAAGTGGACGTGGCTGTGCTTGGGGCGGGGGTGATTGGCTCCTGCGCTGCCCTCAGCCTCCGCCAGGCAGGCCAGGACACCCTCCTCATCGACCAGGCAGGACAATTGTGGTTTTATGCATCAGCTGGTTGCATATATGATTTTGCTAGTTGAACCCTTGGAGAGTGGGCAGTTCTTATCAGGGATTATAGCATAACTAGGGCTTATTACTCATACTCTCTCATGTTCCCCTATAAGTTTAACGATGTGTTTTTTCCTAACTGTAAGGGTACAATGGGTTTTGTTGGCGTTTCGGTGCATTAAAGAATTTCTCTATTCATGTCACTTGCAGTGAGTTATTTTAGTGCATATACCGCGACCATTCACTCATCTGTTCACTCATATTGAGGTATACTTTTTAACCTCTTATGATAATAGCTCAATCTTTATTATTTCATCTTATTCGATGTCTGCATGATGTTTTTATTGGTCTTCATTGGCTTCCAGTTTCGCTTGCCCCACAACCACGGCAGCAGCTGCGGCCAAGCCAGGATCATTCGTCTGGCCAACACGGGGCCGCCGCAGCTCACTCCTATCATGGACGACGCCTATAAACGCTGGATCAAAATATCAAATATTGTTAACGAGGAACTGATAAGGTTAGTTTTTACATTTAAGCATATAGTGCCTGTAAGCAATATGATCTCCAAGGCTCGGATGGTAGTCCCTGGAGGCTCACTTGAGGGCTGTGATGGTTGGGCCTCCCCCATGGTGGCGCAGGCAGGATTTTTGTAGTGGTGCCTGTGATTTGAGGCTGATGCTGCCCTCTTGTGTCCTCTGATGCATTCGCCGTCGAAGGTATAGTTAATAAGCAGCATGTGGGTGTTCTTAGATCACTAGACGATTGAAGAAAGCTTTTGGCACCCCTCGGGGATCGAACTCGACACTCCGAGCACGTCATTTGTAGACGCCAACTACTCTGCCATCGCCTCTCCAAACATGTTGTTTGTCAATCATGGCTCTACTCAGAACTTTTGTTGCGATATTAATGGTGAACCTCTCGCCTATCCCCCTGGTCACGTACGATGGCCATGAGGTGGGTTTGGGTGGTACCCTCCTGTGTTTGTTACCCTTTTTAGTATGGTTATTTTACGGGTAACGGGATCACACCATGCAGATACAGGTTACTAACCTGTAAGGGTGATTGCCTGATGATGCCCTCTTGACAGGCAGGTAACTTGCTTCGTTGCCCAGAGGTACACATCATGAAGTGGTATTGGGCTAATCGTGGTCGAGCGGTTCCTTACGTAATTTATAAGTATTCTTTTAGTGCCAAAGGATTCGAGTAAGACAATATACTATAAACAATATATAATAATATATATATGTACACTTGTGAAGTTTATACATTAATAATGTCACGCAGTTCGTTAAGTAACGGGCCGTTGAGACTAATGTCTAATAGACAGGGCCTTGAACAGTTAATGTCGTGACAAGGTACTCCACACCTCCCAGGTGTGGAGTACAAACAGACACTCTGAAAGGTGTCGTGAGTTGCAGCGCTCTGTAACGCGTCTCCTCGTAATCTGCCCTCTCCCACTGCATCTGCTGCATATGAGGAAAGCAAGGTGGGCATTTTCGAAGGGGCTCTAAACTACACCCTCTTAGCGTCCTAAGACCGACTTAGTTATACCGGGCCAAGAAGATTACTAAGGAAGCATTTTCGGGCGTCATCTTAGCCTCGTGTAAGGGGACAGAAGGCCAACCCTTCTTAGTGCCACCTAACCAATCAGCGCGCGCGACACAAGTCTGTATTTGGCGGGAAATACGTATACCACGCCGAGTGTCTCTCTCTCTCTCTCTCTCTCCTCTCTCTCTCTCTCTCTCTTCTCTCTCTCTCTCTCTCTCTCTCTCTCTCTCTCTCTCTCTCTCTCTCTCTCTCTCTCTCTCTCTCTCTCTTCTTCTCTCTTCTCCTCTCTCTCTCTCTCTCTCTCTCTCTCTTCTCTTCTCTCTCTCCTTTTTTTTCTTCTATTATTTCTTCTCCCTCCTCTTCCTTCCCCCTTTTCATCCTCCACACACATTCTGTCGCAAATCATATCTATTCCGCCCAGCCCACCCTATATATATATATATAATATAGCCCACACCTATATATATATATATATATATATATATATATATATATATATATACATAGTGTATTTTTACAGCCTAATATACTATATACAGTCTAAAATATATAATATATAACCAATAATATAACCATTGTTGTTATGGTGACGGAGAAAATTGCGGGCTAAGACGACCCCAACCCTGCCTTAGTTTACACTCGCTGCACTGTCTTAGGCGGAGCGAACTTTGCTTCCGAAAATGTCCACCTAGCGCTAATATGGTCTTAGTCCCCTAAGATGGTCTTAGTAGTGTTCCAAAATGCCGCCCCAGGGCCGGAAGCTCAGGTTCCGGTGAGCAGGAAAGCGAGGTGTTTACGTGGTGCTTCCCAACACCAGCTATCCACGTCATCATGATCTGGGGTGGCGTGGCTGCTTGGGTCAGCATAATGTCATCAAAAGGTGTCAGTAACTCAGCATCCGGCAGGCGCCGGTCCAAGCAAGACATACAGACACTCAGACATCCTGTTTTAGTATCGATTAACACATACATATATCTAACCAGTACGCTAATATGTTGAGTGTACTGAAGGTGCATTATTAGCCTAGGACCGTGATATGATTCCCTTTACTTTCAGCCCTACACCACTGCTGATGGTGAGCCGTACAAAAGAGCGTATCAAGAAGGCGGCGGCTTCGATAGAGCTGGGAGGACAGGCCCCCGTCTGGCTCACTCCCGCCCAGACCAACGCCAAGTACTCGTGAGTGAACCATGTGAACCGTTAATTACCTGGAATAATTTGTTATTTAAACAAGAATAAAGTGTATGTGAGGTCGATACGGCAAGGCTGCCTTGATCGCCTTAGGATTGCAAGCGTGCAATTCGTTATGTTATCGTGTCTGCTTGCATGAAATTTGACTGTTTACGCGAGGCAGTGACTGATGGAGTTCCGCAGAACGAACTTCACCGACGACTTCATGATGCTCGAGGATACAACGGCGGGTGTGATGCGGGCGGACCGCTGCGTCGCCGCTGTGCAGGTGGGTCACTTTCATGGTCGCTGCGGCCGTCCATCGGGCCGAAGAAGCGAGGCATTTTTCTCCCCTTAGGCTGGCGCAACCCTGTCTGTGCTGAGCAACAACAAACTTTGGTCTACTAAAGAACTACTTCTTCAGTACTTGGTCTACTTCTTTAGTAGACCAAGCAACAAACATAAGTACCAAATTTTCAGGAAGGTGAGTAATTTTGGAATATTGACGAAAAAAGACCAGTACAAATACCTGCGTGTGTCTCATCATCCAGCAAACAGGTGTGTTAATGGGGGTTCTGCGTGTAGATGAAATAAGTGTATAATTGATGTGTATATAATATAGCTTTAGGACGTGTATGAGTAAGTCACCAAGAGTAAGGTCTGGACTCCCGCAGAGGCTGTACCGCGAGGCTGGGGGTCGAGTGCTGGATGAGTGGCCAGTGGACAAGGTGGAGCCAGGGCGGCCCTTGATCACCCTCAAGGGTCCGCGCGGCGACGTGCAAGCTCGCGCCCTCGTCATCTGTACAGGTCCCTGGGCTGCCACCGTGCTGGAGCCACTGGGCGTCCGCCTGCCACTAAGGTGAGGAAGTCTTTTCGGTCGTCCTTGTGACTAAAGATGAAATTGAGTACCGTGCTGTAACAAATTCGTAATCAGTCACCAGACAGGCTTCGTGAAGATATATAGTTGGTTTCATTGCCCTACTCTGAGGCAGCTTTTGTATTCTTTATATTAAAATTCTACGATAGTTAGGGCCATGGCCGTATTGGTTGAGGCTTCTAATAGTAAACATTCACTCATGTATTTGGGACTTACTGCAGATCGGTGAGGACCCAAGCGCTCTTCTGGAAGAACAAGAAATTTCCCAACGCCAGCTTCGTCGACTTGACCACCTCCATCCAATACTACGGCCTTCCCGCCCTCGACTCTGCTGGCAGTTACAAAGTATGAATTTTTATAATACCAGCAACACTTCAATCTTCTCTCCTAGGACATATGATTATCTCTCACTCTCTCTCTCTCTGTTCACACAATAGGCTACTGCATTATGAAGAATGCACTTGAACCATGATTTGAAATGTCCTGTTCTGGTGGGAATTAGAAGTGTTTCAATGTCAATTTTTTCTCTCCGCGGATGGTGGCTCTAGACCAAGGGTCCATACACTTTTCAGCTCATTGACCCCTTCAGGAAATCCCTATTCGAATATTGACCCCCTAAGCATATATTGTAATTACATTAATTTAAAAACAAGTGAATAAATACAGTACTGCTACTATTTTCTACTAAAAAAAAACTTCAATCCTTGTTAAACTATGTGATTTGTGGTGAAAAGGAAAGTTATGTCTCTCACAAACAGTCAACTGGTCCCACCCCACCAATGGCTATGATTGACAGCCCTACTTCTACTACTACTACTACTACCAGTAGTAGTAATAGCAACAAAAAAACAGAGGTGCAGTGCATTAATGTCAGCTACCAACCCCAAATGTTTGATCAACCTCCAGTCCATTTTGCGGTTTTCATCAACTTCCTTTATACCACAGGCATTTTTTTACCCCCTTTTGACCCCCAACGCATTGATCGACCCCTGGAGGCTGCTATTGACCACTTTGGGAGCCCCTGCCCTAGACGCAGACGCTTCACGCAATAGTATACGCCTTCCCTGTACTGAGTCCTTCACTGTGTAGCAAGTAACAATACTAAAATAAGATAGACTCAAATGCCATCCCTTCATGTTCCTTTATTTATCTGGCTGTTTTCAATTTTTCGCAGCCTTTGCTGTAGTTTTTTTCTTTTCTCGTTATTTTCTGTTGCTTTCATGATTACTACTCTTCTGAACATAATTCTGCACCTAAAAGCTTTCTTCCCTTTCTCCGCTGCACACTGCTCACTTGTCCAACTCACCTACCTAGTGTAGGGTATCTATATGTAAGAGGGTAGCGCCATTCATAGGCCCCATGTTAAACGCTACTGGGCGCCATCTTAGCGCCAAGGCCTCTACGTTCACTCTAGACCCGGGGAAGTTCTCAAGGCATTACTCCGCAGTATATCATGTTATACATGTATAAAGGATAGACTGTTATCTTCGGAAATGCTTGTTCTATAAGATTATCACATAAAACATAGTAAAACACATTAAATAAAGGTCATTATGAGACTGAAGAAATATGATGAACTTAACATTCACTTAAAACTCGTCGTCATGTATAACTTTGTGGGACAGCTTATAAGATGGCAGCTATCAATAGAAGCAGACTTTTATTAGCTTTCCATTGACATATTTAGTTTTCTGATACATACAGTAGTACCATGCAAACATTAGCGTCAACTAAATAAATCGCGGCGTCGACAGCTCTCTCTCTCTCTCTCTCATATATATATATATATATATATATATATATAAATATATGTTGATATTTCAAGATGGCAAAGACACTCGTCATTCTTGGGGTTCTTTATGCGCGTGCAACGTTTCGCCAATGGCACTTGGCATCATCAGGCTAAAATAGTTTATAAATTAATATACTAAAAACTGCTAAAAGCGAACATCTAAATTTTTTTTAAAGCAATAAAATAATCCTATATTATCTAAAAATTAAAAACACAATTTATACTTAACAAACCTTGGTGTGTATGCTGTCTAGGTTGGCAGAGGACTGAATGAACAATAATTTTACAGGTAGCATTTCGGTTCGTATGGGGCAATCGAAACGAGAGTCGGACGATCGAAACAGTGTGATCATCATTTGAGTATATGTAATTGGTATGAAGTGACTTGGTTATTAAGATCAGGGGACAAGTGCTTGATGTGTATGGATTCTAATAATTTAGTGTCACTAGAGAAGTTTGCCTTTGATAGGATTCTAAAGTCATTCATAGAGAATGGGTGATCAAGATCATGGGAGTGTGAGCGAATAGAAATATATATATATATATATATATATATATATATATATATATATATATATATATATATATATATTATATAGATATATATATATATATATATATACATATATATATATATATATATATATATATATATATATATTAATAATTTAAATTTATATATTACCAAACCTTTTCATTCTCTCTCTCTCTCTCTCTCTCTCTCTCTCTCTCTCTCTCTCTCTCTCTCTATTATTATATATATTATTCTTATATATATTATATTATATATATATATATATATATATATATATATATATATATATATATATATATATATATGGAGAGAGAGAGAGAGAGAGAGAGAGAGAGAGAGAGAGAGAGAGAGAGAGAGAGAGAGAGAGAGAGAGAGAGAGAGAGAGAGAGAGAGAGAGAGAGAGAGAGAGAGAGAGAATTATAAAGGTTTTTTGGTTACTCTCTCATATCTCTCACTCACCTCTCTTTCACTTATATATCTCTCTCTCTCTTTCACGGAGAGAGAGAGAGAGAGAGAGAGAGAGAGAGAGAGAGAGAGAGAGAGAGAGAGAGAGAGAGAGAGAGAGAGAGAGAGAGCGCGGTCGACGCCGCCGCGATTTATTTAGTTAACGCTAATGTTTGCATGGTACTACTGTATGTATCAGAAAACGAAATATGTCAATGGAAAGCGAATAAAATTCTGCTTCTATTGATAGCTGCCATCTTATAAGCTGTCCCACAAAGTTATACATGACGACGAGTTTTAAGTGAATGTTAAGTTCATCATATTTCTTCAGTCTCATAATGACCTTTATTTAATGTTTTACTATGTTTTATGTGATAATCTTATAGAACAAGCATTTCCGAAGATAACAGTCTATCCTTTATACATGCATAACATGATATACTGCGGGGTAATGCCTTGAGAACTTCCCCGGGTCTTGGGTGAACGAAGAGGCTCTGGCGCTAAGATGGCGCCCACAAATCGAGTTGTCGCTACTCTATATAATATAGGTACTCTAACCTAGTGTTGTTTGAGCATGAAATTCTACAGTTCATCTTTTTAACCGTTAAGCTCTACTGCGCCTTGGCCCCTTCTGTTTTTCATCATCCCTTATTTTGGATATTCAACTATAGGCAGGGGAGCATCAACACCATCGAGAACTGGACTCTTCCGCTTTTTCTTTTATGGAGCGAAGTTCAGTTTACATTTATAATCAAATATGCTTTACAACCTATGGTCAGGCCCTTCTTATTACATGGAAAAAAAATGAAGGATCCAGACACAAATCTACGTTACCTTTATATGCAGATCTCAAAGGGTTAAGGCCGGTTCCCACTAGCCCGCTTCTACGGCCACCGTTGCCGTACACCGCCCAACAATGACGTCACCAGCATCACCACTTGAGTGGTATTTGTGGTAACTGGGCACAGTTTGCACCTCCGCTCGAGCGGACACCGCCAAGCGGGAGAGATGACTTGATTTTAACTTTGTACGGCAGTCGTACAGCGGTACGGCGGTGCGGTAGACTTTTTTGTGACGTCATTGTGACGTCATTGTTGTTCATTGTTGTTGTACGGCGGCCGTACAAGCGGGCTAGTGAGAACCGGTCTTTAATCTGTAGACTCTGATCCTAAAGTCTCGTCAGGTGGGTCTGCACGGTGGCATTGTGACGATCCCTGGAGACGCCGAACCAGACCTGAGCTCCCTGAGGGAGAGCACCCTCCCCTACTACAACAGATTCTTCCCCTTCGACGGCGACAAGCCAGTGGGAACTGAGGGTTGCTGGTACACGGTAAGAGAGGAGGAGAAGGTTTTTTGGTGTTCGAGGTAACTTGGTATTGCCAAGGGATGCTTCACAATCACTTTGTAGATCAAAGTGATTGTGGAGCATCCCTTGGCAATACCAAGATCACTGATCATGTTTTTGCCGATGATGTAGTAATCTTTGCTGAGTCTCTGGAGGTCCTGGTGATGGCTCTCGAGGCGCTGCACGAGGAAGCAAAGCCCTTGGGGCTTGAGATATCCTGGCTCAAGACCAAGGTCCTGCAGGTGCTTGGAGGCTTACTAGATGAAACAGTATGGTCTGTTCATGCGTGCGGCGAGAACATTGAGATCTTGGAAAGATTTATTTACCCTGGTAGCGCAGTCCAGAATGACGGCGGGTCACGTAAAGAAGTCTTACGGCGGATTGACATAGCCCACAGTGTTATGGCCTCGCTCAGCACGAGTATTTGGCGTTGTCAGTTCCTATGCAGAAGGATAAGGATCCACAGATCTTCAAGTCACTTTTGATTCCTGTCTTAACTCTATGGATGTAAGACATGGACACTAAATAGCGACTTGAAGAGGCGAATCGATGCCTATGGTAATAAGTGTCTTAGTAGAATCATAGGGTATCGCTGGGATGATTATACGTGTCAAATCAGTGATTGCACCGTGAGACTGAATCGAGGCCTATTACCTGCATAGTCCGTCAGCGCTAACTTCGGCTATATGGGCATGTGGCACGCTACCCTGAGACCGATCCTTCCCACAGGGTTGTATCTGTAAGAGACAATCCGGCGTGGGGGAGGCCAAGAAGGCAGGCACAAGGCTCGTGGCTGGGGCAAGTTGATGTTTCCTGTCGAGAGTTGTTTGGTATGGGAAGGGAGCCTGTATGGGGACTCGCGCGTGGTGACCCCCGTGAGTGGCGTTGTAGGGTGGGCGAGGCAACGCGCCCCCCTGCGTATGCCCCCAATGATTGATTGATTGAGGTAACTAAAATCTGTTGAAAATGGAGAAGGATTTTTGTTTGTGTGTGTGTGTGCCAGTTAATTGAGGCTGTTGACATTGGATGAGAAGGCAACTAAGGTGGTTATAACAATGAAATAGGAAGAGGAGGAGGTAGATAATAATTTGAACTTTGAAGAGAAAGTAAGAGGCGAATCAATAAATACAATGGGACAGTTGATAATATGGGAAAATAGGAAAAAAATCGGGCAAAGAGGGGGAGTGTTGGAAGCAAAGTACGTAGCTAGATTTAAGGGCAATGTTGATGAGAAATAAACAAAATACGTATATTCTAGGAAGCCTTTCAGCTCTGTATTCATCCTTCTCTCTCCACTAAAGGTATCACCGGACGAGGAGTGTATCTTGGACCGCTGCCCCAAGCATCCCAACATCATCTTCGCCACAGGGTTTACAGGTAGGTCCCTCATATCACCAGCAGTAGACAGGTAGTAACAGTAGTATATCATAGTTATAGTATAGTTGAAGTAATGGTGAATAATGCTACAACCACTACTGCTAATAAAGGTAATGCTAGTAATGTTACAAGGATGATAACAATGAGACCTATGTCCAGGCTCGGGTTTCAAGTTGGCTCCCACCGTTGGCAACATCCTCGCCGGCATGGTTCTTGGGCGCGACCACGGCTTCGATGTCTCCCCCTTCGGCGCCGCTCGCTTTGACAATTTCAAGACCCAGTATCGCCTTAATAGCAAATACTGACATGCAAACGATACTCTCTTCTTTGCTTTCTCGCACCAGAAGTACCAGATTTGCAAATATTATGTCTTTCGGTTTTGTACGTTATGTCAATGTCTTGCGCTTCCAGTCAATCTATAACACTGGTCGACAAAAAAAAATCGAAGATATGGTTCTGGACTAAATGAAGCTGATTATAGGTAAATCGACCCTGCTAAACTCGAATCTGATGTTCAATTAACTCTATCACGTCCAGTTTTTGAGAACCAGACGCAATTCATGAAAAAATATGGGTAAAATCAGCAGAAATAGGTTTCACCAATGTTTTCATTTTAAACTCTTAATCTTTTCTTTTCTCAAGCCTATTTAGGGCAGTGCAGTGTTTTTGAGTCAGTGTGGTTTGTGCAGTGAGCAGGGGAGGGTGTGCGCGCTGCGTATTGGCGAGGGGTTAGCAGGCTGTGTAGTACATTTTTACCTACTGATCGTACAGCTATTGACATATGTTTAAACATTTTATTTTTCTTTGCAGATATGATGTGTTTGATTTAGTGGAGTCCTAATTTTAGTTGGTTTACCGTATATAGTACCTTGTACCGGGCTGTGATGGAGCGCCGTAACTGTGTGAATGCATCGGACAGTTTTTGTTACATATGTGGAATTTTTACCCCTGACAGTCTGAAGAAACCTCTTACAAAGAATGTTAAAGCAGCTTATCTGCATTACTTCAAGTGCCGTATAGGTGATCAAGATAAGAAGTGGGCCCCTCACGTAGCATGCAACCCCTGTGTGAACCACTTGAATGAATGGATGCGTGGCAAACGGCCATCAGGCATGGCATTCGGTATCCCAATGGTTTGGCGTGAACAAAAGGATCACAGTACTGACTGCTACTTTTGCCTCACTAACATCAAAGGATATTCAGTAAAAACGCGAGCTAAAATCAGGTATCCTGACGTACCTTCTGCCATCAGGCCTGTGCCACATGGTCCTGATCTCCCAGTTCCAAATGTTCCAATTGCAAGTGCTATAAGTGAATCAGATTCGAACGAGGAGGATAATCCCATGGATACAGACTTTCAAGAAATGGCAGACAACAGAGAGCCCAAATTCATCAGTCAGGAAATGCTACATGACCTTGCTAGGGACCTAGATCTACCCAAGGAGAAAAGTTAAGTCCTTGGATCTCGTCTCAAGGAATGGAATTTGCTACAAGAAGGAGTTCTCATCACCACGTTTCGTCGTAGACATAAAGAACTTTCAAGCTTCTTCAAGATGGAACACAAGCTCTGTTACTGCTTTGATGTTGACACACTCATGGAACAACTTTGTGAGTCTCACACTTATGATAAGAGTGAGTGGCGGCTGTTCATAGATTCAGGAAAAAACACGCTAAAGGCCGTTCTTCTGCATAAAGGAAATAAGCTTCCGAGTGTTCCAATTGCGCATGGCCATGAAATGAGTGAAAATTATGAAACTATGAAGACTTTGTTATCTGCTGTTAAATATGAAGAACATCAGTGGAATCTGTGTGGGGACCTGAAGGTAATCTCCTTGCTTCTAGGACTCCAGTTAGGTTACACTAAGCACATGTGTTTTCTTTGTTTGTGGGACTCTAGAGCGGACAGCAAACATTACAAACAAAAGGAATGGCCAGCACGACCGAAAGACTCACCTGGCAGGTTCAACTGTATGTACAAACCTCTTGTTGACAGTGAAAAGGTGTACTTACCTCCATTGCATCTGAAACTTGGGTTAATGAAAAAATTTGTGAAGGCCATGGATCAAAATGGTGCTGGCTTTCAGTATTTGTTAGCAAAGTTTGAACGCACTGTATCTGAAGCCAAAGTAAAGGCAGGTGTTTTCAATGGCCCTCAAATTCGTCAACTACTCAATGATGATGACTTTGTAAAGAGCCTAACTGCCCTGGAAAAAGCTGCTTGGAAGAGCTTTTTGGCTGTTATAAAGAACTACCTAGGTAATGTTCGAGCATCGAATTATGAGGAACTTGTAAATGACATGTTGAAGAGTTACCATGCGCTTGGGGCTCGGATGTCACTCAAAATCCACTTTTTCCATTCACATCTTGATTTCTTCCCAACGAATCTTGGCGCGGTCAGTGATGAGCATGGGGGAACGTTTCCACCAGGACATTGCCACCATGGAAACCCGATACCAAGGACGATTCAGTCCCAACATGATAGGGGACTATTACTGGACGCTACAATGTGAAAGTAACATAATTTAAGTATATTTTTTGCCAGATATGTACATTAGGTCCTAATAAAGCCGCAGGCACCACCAGAATTTAATTACGAGTAATATATATTAACGTAGGGGGATTGTTTCGATTAATTATATAATTATATATACGTATATAATTATAATAGCTATTAAAATGTAAAATGCCGATATTTCAAAAACTATACGTGCTAGAGAAAAAGCAATGCCATTTTTGAAATCAGCAGCAAAAATGCTTTCCAACCCACACACAATGAACTCAAAACCATTTTTGGTGTCGACCAGTGTAATCGATGGGAATGTGTCGTTGAGAATATTATGACCAGCAATGATATGGGAGTTTGTCCAAATAAAGGTTAAACCACTACATCCTATTTATATTAGATAATTATCCATTTTTAGTAATTGTGAACATGCTAGAAAGTGTGGTTAGATCCGTGTTAAGCTCATGGATAGTTCATGTAGATACTTTGATTCTATCTAGACATTTTTATTCCACGTATGTTCCAACAGCGAGGTTATTGACGATATAGATTGTCAGCATGCCACAATGAACTCAAGCAAAGAATTATTTTGGCTCCTGAGCTCCGCTTGCCTAATGCCCCCCCCCCCCCCCCCCCGCTATTGCTAGATACTTAGCTACGCCACGGCTAAGAAATCAATCCATTAACAACCAAACCCACAAACTACGTAGCAAAAACAATAAAAAAGATGATATCCTACCCACAATCCTGTGCGACGCTGTTAATGAGTTCAAAGTACTAACGAACCCTACCAATATAAGTTTGAAAAAATGCTTTAAAACTATACCAACACTATTACTAACATTTAAAACTTAGATAACGTTACAGGTCAAGAATTAATTACTGGTCCAAGTTTAACAGGTAAGGCCGTGGGACGGAAATATGGGAAAGGGTTAGTGTTTCGAAGCAGTGTTGAGTTGCTTGAGTAATCCGGTACGAGCGACAGTCGAGAGTGAGCCGGCGAGGAGGCAGGACACGTGGTGTGTGTGTGCAGTGGCGTACCGAGAGGGGGGGGCCATGCGGCCATGGCCCCCCCCTTTGGCAAAGAATAAATTATAATAAATAATATATTATATTATATATATATATATATATATATATATATATATATATATATATATATATATATATATATATATATATATATATATATATATATATATATATATATATATATATATATATATATATATATATATATATACTGTATATATATTGGCCCCCCCCTTTTCAATTTTCTGGGTACGCCACTGTGTGTGTGTGTGTGTGTGTGTGTGTAGGTAGCCAGGAGGAGGAAGAGGATGATTTTTGGCCAAACAACGCTTCATTTTGGTACTTTTCTTCATATTTCTGCAACATAAGTTAAATAGAGAGAGAAAGGGAGAGAGTGGAAGAGAGAGTGAGAAGAATGAATGGGCAGTGGCGGATCCAAAGCCGAGAGAGAGAAAGCCTTGGGCGGATCTATATGCGGGTGGCCGCGACCACCCCTAATATCCCATATTGGACACCCCAAATCTCAGTCAGAGGTCTAATGAAAATTCAACCATTTATTTTTAATGGCTATGCCATGGTCACCACACACTAGATCTGTGTCCAACCTTGGCCACCAGTCGAAATTTCCTGGTGGTGCTACGGTGAGTGTGAGAAGAAGGGAGGGAGGGATTCCATCGAGGGAGTGAGAGCTTACGTGTGATTTGAGGTTGTTTTGTCCTCCCTTCAATGTAATGGCTGCTACCTCGTTATACTTGCTAGGTTCTACTGCAGGTTAATGCTTTACAAAGCACGTAATTGCAACCATCCTCAACTTGTAGATCTGACAATTTGTAGCATTTTGAACTCCTACGCCGTCGGATATGAAAAATAACACACACAAGGGGGGCCTGGGGGTGAAACCCCCCCACTCCAGCAAGGTTAAGTTACGTAATCTATGTGCAGGCCAGGTTAGTTAACTAGCGGGGGGGGGGGGGGGGTTGAAATGCAGATGCCTCCAAGGGCATCTCCTGCATTTTGAGTGGTGAATATGCCCCCTTAGTGGGCTAAAAATGTATCCTATTTTTACCCAATTTCTTCTGAAAAAGTCAAATTCAAATATGGTTTTTGGATCAAATTCAAATATGGATATTGATTGGGGGGGCATAGGCCCCCTAGGCCCCCCCTCTGACGCCAGTGGTCTGGGGGTGTTGCGCCCCGCCAGTAATGTTAGGAAGGTATTAATTGTTCAATAGGGCGTATTGTACTAAACTGCAGTTTTACCTCTTTCTACCTGATATAACGGCAGGTCAGCTATAGCCAGGGCGTAGCTACGGGGGGGGGGGGGCACGTTCCCCCCCTGAGAATCAGTAGCCCTTCCACTGGTCCATGGCTGCTGTAATCTGCTTGGACCTGTGACTGACGATATGCACTAATACCCTTCTATGTAGCATCAGAATGCCCCTGAGCTCCACCTGCTATAGTGCCCCCTCATGCAACAGTCGTTCCCCCCTAGAGGTGCACCCACGTTGATAGATACTGTTATGCATGAAGTGGTGATGGTGGAGGTTGCGGTGGTGGGGAAGGCATGTTGGTGTAGTTGCGTGTCTTGTGTGTATGTGTGTATGAGCTGGGAGGAGGTGGCGCGTGAGGGTGCCTGGTAGGTACGACCTTGAGACACCAGCAGTGAGGCGAGGCAGCGCGGGTGGGGTGTGGGGAGGGATCGGGGCCAGGAGGACGAGAGAGTGGGTGCGGGGTGCCTGCTCTTGGCAGTGGGCACAAAGGACACACGCGAGAGAGAGATTTCAGGCGTGGTTGAGTGCGGGTGTGCCGTTCCGGGGGAGGAGGAGGCACGGTGGTTGTGGTGTGGTGGGGGGACTGTGTGTTGTGGTGGTGGGACTGTGACTGTGGTGTGGTAACGTCTCTTGTGCTTTCCGACAGTCTAGAAGCGACTGGAAGCTGGCGTACCCACCTGTAATCTGTTTATTGTACTGTGCTTTGTGGCTTGTGGCTTTCTCATTAAACCAAGAAATGCCTCAGTGTTTTCCTTCGCCTGTGTGTTGATCTCGTGATATATCTTAGCTCGCCTCACCCTACACGCCGAACTATCGCTGCAAGTAAGTCAAGTAGCAGTGGTTATTGTAACGTAACGCCTCTTCTGCACAGCCTTTCACCTGAGACACCTGCACTTGCAGTGGTGTGGTGAGGTCCAGGAGAGGAATAGCGTAACAATACCTACTACTGTAGCTACGTCACTGCACGTTAGGTATTTCTGTGTTGTACATTCTTATCTAAAGTTCATTAGTATTGGTGACATCAATGGAATTACTCATAACCCTGTCTAAGACTTGAAAATTGTCTTCCTTGAGGGAGGAGGAGTGGAAAGGGTAGTTATGGGTGGTAATGATAATGATAATCTCCAAAAGACTGCTGACTGTCTACGTTAGGAAGGATACATATCTACACACAGTTTATCATGATGAATGTACTTAACTATATTTTAAGTGACAAACCCAATTTATCATCATCCTATTTCTGTACTTGCTTCAGTTATGTAATCCCTTACCAGTGTGTGATATTCGTGACGTCACCCGCGGGAACGGTGACGTCACGAGCCATTCAAAACAAGTGGAGGGCAGCACAGTCTCATTCCAAGTCATGAGGTGATTTAAAGCCTATTCACGCGTGTTCCTCCTACATCCTCGGTGTTGACATTGCTTTAAGGTGAGTAGCAGTGACATGGTGTACCTGTGGCATGGTAGAGGCGTGTGTAAGGCGATAATGAGGCAGAAATAAGGAGTTACCGATGGCCATTCGAGGGTGGTGGTGGTCTCTCATTATTCCACGTTATTTGCTCAGATAACTACTGTTCACTCACTGAAATATCAACATGAGAGACTAGTGTTCCTGTTTTGACCCATGTTGAATTCCATTTATGAGAGACATGATGTTCGCCCCTGGAATAGCTGGAGGGCAGGGGCGACCAGGCGAAGTTGTGGGGTGGTGTTAGACGGCTCACGTACCAGCCGCCTGGTCCGGTCAGGTAGGGGAGGATGTAAACACCATGGCCGCTCGTTCCAGACTGACTTTATTTCACACTCGCGCTCAATATTACACTTAGTGAAACGAGTCTTAATTATCCTAAAACTATCAAAATAAGCAAAGCAAATATAAATGAATTAAATAAACCCCAATGGTCCAAAGGCACAAACCCATTCCCAACATTCTCCCAACCATAGAGTATAACTAAATATACTCCTTATACTAACAATGGTTTGAAAACCCCACAATACATAAATACAGGCACACTTCAGCACACACACACATATACCATGACTCAAACTCTACCCTTGTGTGTGTGTCACATACACACACACCACAACTCAAACTATATCCTAGTGTGTGTCACATACACAAACACCACGCCTCAAAACTATACCCTAGTGTGTGTGTCACATACACACACACCACAACTCAAACTATATCCTAGTGTGTGTGTCACATACACAAACACCACGCCTCAAAACTATACCCTAGTGTGTGTGTCACATACACACACACCACAACTCAAAACTATACGCTAGTGTGTGTGTCACATACACACACACCACGCCTCTTCAGCACACACACACACATACCTCAACTCAGACACAACAGATCGCCTCTGCTTGCCGCCAAATAATCACCTCTGTAACCCTCAAAATGATCACCTCTGTTTGCCACAAAAATGTCAGTACCAAACCAGGCACAAAAGACTACCAACAGGCACAACAGACAGCACCACTGGGCCACTCCTACGTCTCTAACTCCTCAAAACCAACTCCTTCTCAAACTCTTGTTTCAAACTAACACCTCTACTACATACCAAAGGTGACTGCAAGGCGAGTCATAACTAGTAGTAAGAGTGACTGCAAGGTGAGTCATACGTCTCAAACTAACTCCATCTCAAAACGAACACCTCTACTACATACTCCTCAACTACTACAATCTACTCCACCTTACTACTACCAATACAGGGCTCGCCAGAGGTGGTGGTCCTCCCGCACTGGTCTCAAGAGTATTGTCCATCCAACGACACCTGGGCTCGACAGGAGTTAGGTCCTCCGCCACTGGGCTCGACAGGTGTGTCCTCCGCCACTGGTCGAAGGAGTGTTGGTCCTCCGCACTGGGTCGACAGGCAGTTGGTCCTCACTACTCCATGCTCAAGGAGTGCCCGACCACTGGCTCGACAGGAGTGTTGGTCCTCCCCGTCCACTGGGCTCGACAGAGTGTTGGCCTCCCCGCCACTGGGCTCGACAGGAGTGTGGCCTCACCCCACTGGGCTCGCAGGAGTGTGTGGGTCCTCCCCGCCACTGGGCTCGACATGAGTGTTGGTCCTCCCCGCCACTGGGCTCGACAGGAGTGTTGGTCCTCCCCGCCACTGGGCTCGACAGGAGTGTTGGTCCTCCCCGCCACTGGGCTCGACAGGAGTGTTGGTCCTCCCCGCCACTGGGCTCGACAGGAGTGTTGGTCCTCCCCGCCACTGGGCTCGACAGGAGTGTTGGTCCTCCCCGCCACTGGGCTCGACAGGAGAGTTGGTTCCTCCCCGCCACTGGGCTCGACAGGAGTGTTGGTCCTCCCCGCCACTGGGCTCGACAGGAGAGTTGGTTCTCCCCGCCACTGGGCTCGACAGGAGTGTTGGTCCTCCCCGCCACTGGGCTCGACAGGAGTGTTGGTCCTCCCCGCCACTGGGCTCGACAGGAGTGTTGGTCCTCCCCGCCACTGGGCTCGACAGGAGTGTTGGTCCTCCCCGCCACTGGGCTCGACAGGAGTGTCCTCCCCGCCACTGGGCTCGACAGGAGTGTTGGTCCTCCCCGCCACTGGGCTCGACAGGAGTGTTGGTCCTCCCGCACTGGCTCGACAGGGTTGTCCTCCCCGCCACTGGGCTCGACAGGAGTGTTGGTCCTCCCCGCCACTGGGCTCGACAGGAACTAAGGGCCCCGGCAGGACCAAAGGGCCCCGGCAGGACCAAAGGGCCCCGGCAGGACCAAAGGGCCCGACAGGACTAAGGGCCCGACAGGAACTAAGGGCCCGCAGAACTAAGGCCGCAGGAACTAAGGGCCCGACAGGAACTAAGGGCCCCGGCAGGAACTAAGGGCCCGCAGGAACTAAGGGCCCCGGCAGGAACTAAGGGCCCCGGCAGGAACTAAGGGCCCCGCAGGAACCTAAGGGCCCCGGCAGGAACTAAGGGCCCCGGCTGGAACTAAGGGCCCCGGCTGGAACTAAGGGCCCGGCAGGAACTAAGGGCCCGACAGGAACTAAGGGCCCCGGCAGGACCAAAGGGCCCCGGCAGGAACTAAGGGCCCGGCAGGAACAAAGGGCCCGACAGGAAGTAAGGGCCCGGCAGGAACTAAGGGCCCGGCAGGAACTAAGGGCCCGACAGGAACTAAGGGCCCGGCAGGAACTAAGGGCCCCGGCTGGAACAAAGGGCCCCGGCTGGAACAAAGGGCCCGACAGGAACTAAGGGCCCGGCAGGAACTAAGGGCCCCGGCACAAGGCCGAAGAACTAAGGGCCCCGGCAGGAACAAAGGGCCCGACAGGAACTAAGGGCCCGACAGGAACTAAGGGCCCGACAGGAACTAAGGGCCCGACAGGAACTAAGGGCCCGGCAGGAACAAAGGGGCCCGGCAGGAACTAAGGGCCCCGGCTGGAACAAAAGGGCCCCGGCTGGAACAAAGGGCCCCGGCTGGAACAAAGGGCCCCGGCTGGAACAAAAGGGCCCCGGCTGGAACAAAAGGGCCCCGGCTGGAACAAAGGGCCCCGGCTGGAACAAAGGGCCCCGGCTGGAACAAAGGGCCCCGGCTGGAACTAAGGGCCCGGCAGGAACAAAGGGCCCGACAGGAACAGCCTTTTCTGAAGCACACAGTGACGGTCTCTTTCCAAGTCGAGTTATAGCGCATTTTCGTGACGTTCACCGCCCTGGTTCAGTCCAGTCCGGACCGGGTCAGGGTGGACTGATGGTCGCGAAAATACATCGAGACTGGCCCCGTCCCATTCGTCGTTCCTATTGGCTGGGGGATCGAGTGGGCGGTACTGAACTGAACTGTGGAGGCGGCAGGCGTCCATCTTGTCAATATCCTTTTTGTCGTCCGCCTTTTAACCTGTGCTGAAGACTTTACAACTACCACGCCTGTGATACTATAGTCTTATGGTCGGCCATCATGGTGTTTCATGTCTTATCAGCAGCACGAGAAGCTCCTGGTCGCCTTCCCCGCTGACTGTAGTGCGCATGCGCCAGTTCTCCCCACACTGGTCCAAGGTGGTCCTGGTATGTGGGTCGGACCGGACTGGACTGGGCTAGCCCGTTCTAGACTGCCTCGCAAAAACAGTGACCGCCCGGGACTAGCCCAGTCCAGACCGGGCCAGAGCGGTCGCGAAAATACGCTATAATAGCCGGCCCTGTCCCGGCAGCCATGTTAGGCTCACCCTCCTCGGCCAGCTGACCGGCTGGTCATCTGTCAAAGTTGACAACTTTTCGTCCACTGACATCTTCGCCAATTATTACGTACGGGATCACTTGAACTCACAGTATCCCGGGTCTGGGCACCATGGTGCCCCTGGAACAGCTGGAGGGCAGGGCGAATAGGCGAAGATGTGTGGAGTGGTGTAAGGCGGCTCACGTACCAGCCGCCTGGTCCGGTCAGGTAAGGGAGGATGTAAACACCATGGCCGCTCGTTCCAGACTGATGGTATTCCACACTCGCGCTCAATATTACACTTAGTGAAACGAGTCTTAATTATCCTAAAACTATCAAAATAAGCAAAGCAAAAATAAATGAATTAAATAAACCCCAATGGTCCAAAGGCACAAACCCATTCCCAACAGGATACATATCTACACACAGTTTATCACTTATGTACTTAACTATATTTTAAGTGACAAACCCAATTTATCATCATCCTATTTCTGTACTTGCTTCAGTTATGTAATCCCTTACCAGTGTGTGATATTCGTGACGTCACCCGCGGGAACGGTGACGTCACGAGCCATTCAAAACAAGTGGAGGGCAGCACAGTCTCATTCCAAGTCATGAGGTGATTTAAAGCCTATTCACGCGTGTTCCTCCTACATCCTCGGTGTTGACATTGCTTTAAGGTGAGTAGCAGTGACATGGTGTACCTGTGGCATGGTAGAGGCGTGTGTAAGGCGATAATGAGGCAGAAATAAGGAGTTACCGATGGCCATTCGAGGGTGGTGGTGGTCTCTCATTATTCCACGTTATTTGCTCAGATAACTACTGTTCACTCACTGAAATATCAACATGAGAGACTAGTGTTCCTGTTTTGACCCATGTTGAATTCCATTTATGCTATGAGAAAGAGAAAAGGAAGGGGAATTAAGGCACCGACCCGATTTTGACGTGTGCCCGATTTAGCCCGACAGTGGTAATGCCAGTGTTGATTATGCCCTGGGTGCCCGGTGACTTGCTGCCCCAGCATTACAACATTGTGGATGCCTTCATACCTTCCACCGGAACCACCGTGGGTTAAAGTTGTTTCCATTAATTTCAGGACGAGCAGCTCAACGCGTGACGTACGTAATGTAAAGAGTTGGGTAAAACTGCATAATCACCGCTCCAACCTTATCTGAATGACATTACAGTAGCATATAGGGTAAAAATGGACGAGGACTGCGTGGTCATTTTCTGAGACACTAATTTTTCCTGGCCAAATAATTAAACTTTTTCAGATGGAGATATTTTGCTTTTCCGGAAACTTGTTAAAAAGTTTTGGTAAAAATGGACGAGGACTGCGCGGTACCCCCGTTACCATTTACGTTTTCTATATCATTTATTGCTCATTATACTGTGCAGTATTAATCCACTTCCGCATAACTTTCAAAACTTATATACATATTATAAAAATGATATAGTTGTCTAATAGCGCATACAGACACACCCTCCCGTCCGGAGGCCCCCTCACCCTTTAGGAGGGTAGGTTAAGGTTTGGTTAGGTTAATAATCTAAATGGGGGGGTTGAGGGGGGCGGAACCCCCCTTTAGGAGGTTCGGTTAGGGCAATAATCCTCCCGGCAGGGCGAGGCAGAGCAAATATCTCTATCTGCAAAAACGCCAATTTTTGGCAAGGGAAAGATTACTCAGTGTCACAGAAAATTATCTTGCAGTCCTCGTCCATTTTGTTATATATTTTTTTCATGGAAACCCATTAAAAAGTTTTATTTGTAATTTTCATCTCCAAATCCTAGGGTCACCGTTTCCATTGATAACAATGTATCTCCATCACATAAAACACAAACTTGCTAAGGGCAAGTGGTCATAGAGGGGATAACGGGGGGGGGGGGGGTTCCGGGAGGCTAGGAGATTAATACGCCAGGTTAGGCCAGATTAGGTTTAGGTTAGATTAGATTTTTCCTTACCCCCGTTATCTTACTTCACAGAGACTTACAGATACTTCATATCTGCAAATGATTAACACTGTGGGAAAAACGTTAATTGGTACCAGAGCCTTCAGACAGTTTACTCTTTTTTGCTCTTTTGGTGGCTTGAAATCGCATTTTTTTTTCTACCACTCATTATTGAATACTAAGAAATTGAAATAAAGGTAACCTAATAAATAGTTTCTTTTATCTTCATCCAAAGGGTTAAATTAGTAAGGTGTGTGGGATTGTAAAAGATGATAGATAGAAAAGTTTTGGAAGGGGGGGAAACATTTGTCAAATGCAAGAATATGGCGACGGTCCCCAAATATTTAGTGTTTCCTAAGCTGGAAACTAGTTGTTAGATGAGAGAATGTGGTCACCAAATGGGAATTATAATTATAATTTATTTACGTTTGCCAAATGGGAAGTTGCCAATTCCAAATACCAAATGTGAGACTACTATGCCTAGTTACATATTATGGGGAAAAAATGGTTTCTTTTGCTTATCTTTCTTTTGAGTAGTGTGTGGGATTGTAAAACCATTACCATACTAACATCTAACATTACCATAGAAAATACGAAGATTGTAATTCGTGGAATATTTAGGGCCATGGCCTGTCAGGAAGAAGACATTGTGTCAATTTTTATGTGTTCTTAGAATAATTGTTCTTCATTATAGCCTTTTCTATTTATAAATAATGTGAATAAAACCCTGTCAGTTGCAATTATTGTGAGTTATTGTATAAAAGTATTATGCACCATAAGTGATGCAGATTAAAATGTTGAGCATGTGATAATTATCAATTGATACGTATATCTTTACACAACTTTTTATAAGTCACCTCATACCTCTGATCATGATTATGACAAAGTGTAAGGGGTTAAAGGTTCAAGTTTATCCTGTTTCCAGATGACACAGACTGTGAGAAGCTTGACAGATGAGATCCTCGGCAAGGTGGGGGCCGCCTCCCTCACCCAGCTGGTGTCCACCCTGCCCAGCGCCCTCACTACAGGTGGGTCTCCTAACCTAAGCTTACTTTGCCCCACCCCACCCCACCCCACCGCAGCATGTGACCACAGTGTGTCTTTTCCTGTTTAGTTACCTATGGAGTGAAATATTTAATGAGTAGCTTGATGTAAAGTGTTCAAAACTGAACAGCATGGACAGCTTCTGGGGCTGTTGACATACAGTGTGACGCCAGTTTATGACTAGACCAAGCTGCTGGCTGTGTTAAGTACTTTTTAGGCATCTGAAGTCATTCCATTTTCATAATTTCTTTTTTGTTCTTGTTGTGTTTGCTTTGATTGAACATAAACTAAGCAAGTGTTATGTCAAAGATATTGTCACTGAATGGATATAGAAATTCTGAGTCCGTGTGAGTGCTGGCTGCCCACCTGTGGGGTAGGGGGGGGTAAAGGCAGACCAGTCAGCCCCACTTACTGGACGATGGTGATGTAACCCCTGTCAAAAGAATGTAGCTAGATGTTATTATGGTTAAATGTTTGTTGAGCTATCCCTCAATAAAAAAAATTATCACTCAATCCTGCCGCACAGGTGAAAAATAATAGACAGAATAATTGATGGATAAAAACCATGATGCACTACACTTACTTCCAATACTTTGTGGGTCGTCCTTGGTTTTTGTTTTCCGCCTTCAGCCTAGATTTCTCCACGGCTAGGAGGAGAATTTGCCAAATTTTCAAGAGTCTGAGGGGGAATATTAGCCCACAATTTTTTAATGGCGGCCTCAAGTCTCATAGGGAGCTCACGCCGTGCCCTTGTCAATCTTTCTTGATCAGGTGCCAGAGGTTCTCCGTATCCATATACGTATTTGCAGAGTTTTGGTTTGTCTTCCCCTTTAGTGGTGCAAGCAGGATTTTTATAATAAAGCCTTTTATGATTAGAGGCTCATGCTGCCCACCTGTCTCGCCCGATGCACTCAACATGAAAGGCAGGGTTGATGGATAGAATGTGGTTAATCTTAGTTACTGTGCAATTGCCGAAAGAGTTTGCTCCTAGCGGGACTCAAACTCAGGACCCCGAGCTGACCACCTCTAGGCGCTAAGCACTTGGTCACCGCCTCCCCTTGCATGTTCTTGGCAGTCACCTCTGCTGTCTGAGCCTTTGAGCCTGAAATGGATGAGGGTGAGGGTGCCTTACCCTGAGACACTTGGCTGATTGTGTGGGGTGCTAGTTTACCTATCCTGGTTTTTATGTCCCTTAGTGAGCAAACTTGTTAGAGAGAATGATCAACTTGATGAATGTACGTATGTAATGGAAAATAAAAAATAAAATACACTGGATTTGAGTCATGACATCTGATCTGAAGTTGTTCAAGAAAAGGCAGATGTTTTAAGGTAAGTGTAAGGCAGTGATGATGCACATGTCTTACAGGAGCTTATCTGCATGAGGCAAAGGCAGACCTTGAGGCAGGCAGGGAGGAGGAGGCCTTCCACCAGCTCTCCCTCACCCACAGCACGCTCCTCCATCACCGCTTGTCCCAGAGATTCTACAGACCTAAGTACATTAATTTTTTATGCTCTTTATTAAATGTTGCAAGCTCCTTTGTGTCACAAGTGCAACCCCCCCCCCTCTCTCTCTCTCTCTCTCTCTCTCTCTCTCTCTCTCTCTCTCTCTCTCTCTCTCTCTCTCTCTCTCTCTCTCTCTCTCTCTCTCTCTCTCTCTCTCTCTCTCTCTTTTTTTCAGGTTAGACATCAGAAAGCAGTAATCAGTTGTTTATCTATGTAGTGGTAATGTCCATGGCCCTTTCATGCACGTCATTAAATAGATGATGAGGCACTTTGCTACTTTGTTTCCGGGACATTGCGTAGTTATTGGTCTTGGTGGAATGATAAAGAAGACATGTCATTTGATATCATTAACCCCTTCACGCCCAGATCTTTCCTTTACTATATAAAATTGTCTGTTGTTAGCCATAAAATTACGAAAAGTAACTAAATAAACCAATTTAGCTAGTGGACAAGGATACTAAACATGTCATATCTATAAAACACTGCTCATATTCACTAAAAATCGTCTAATGGTACCCAAATTACAATAGAAATTACGTTCTGGGCCTCAAGGGGTTAAATAGCAAACCAAGTGATGATGTGTTTGATGCAGAACTTTCACTTGAACAGGCAGCAGGATGAGGATAGTGTGGACTTGCCTGCAGACATGCTTGCAGGGAAGAAGACCATCCTGTATACTGCCAGCAAGGAGGAGACCGTCAACCTCCTCAAGAAATTACCTGCAGGTGAAATGTGCATACACACGTACACACACACATACACAATTAGAATGGCATTAACCCTCACAGTGGCGAGATCAGGTGGAGAGAGGGTCGTGTCAGATTGCACTATTTTCCTATCTATAATAATATAAGCGAAAGTGTGTGTGTGTGTGCTATAGGTTCCGCCGCCCGTGGCGCAATCCCATCATATGGCACAGTTTTGGAACCAGGTTAACCAGGGGAAGGTTTTAAGGCTATTTTGGTGATGATCCGATAACTTTTTTTTCCTTTTTTTTAGCAGCCTATTAGCGAGAATTGTGAAAAAAAAGTGGGTTGCGAGAATTGAGGAAACCTTGATGTATGGTGATGGGTGAGTGAATGGGTGGGGGGTGATGGGTGAGTGAATGGGTGGGGGGTGATGGGTGAGTGAATGGGTGGGGGGTGATGGGTGATGGGTGGGAGGTGATGGGTGTGTGGTGATGGGTAATGGGTGAGTGAATGGTGGGAGGTGATGGGTAATGGGTGAGTGAATGGGTTGGCGTTAATACATACATTTCTACATCCATGATTTCAAGAAAGTTAGAAGGGGCTATCTGGAGAGTCTGTGTTTGGTGGGCCTTTGGCCTACCAAACAGAGGTGGTGGGCCGAGGCCCACCAATGGCCCTCCGCAGGAGCTAGCCAAAAAGTCCGCCCGGAGGGCGGCTTTGCGGCTAGTATTTTATATAGCCCTAAAAAAATTGCCAAAAGATTTTTTTTTCTTTTTTTCGTGTATGTCTTGATGTCAGGTGATAATTTAAAGGCTCTTCTCTCAAGTTATATTGAAAAAAGAATAAAATGTATTGGAGAGCGGACACATCTTAACAAACTACTTTCCATGATAACCAGAGTGGACTGTGGTTCAGATCACGTCTGTGCAGGATGGCAACGAGCTCTTCAGGGCGGTGGGGAGTCCCGTCACCACGCCGGCCCTCTACCTGGCCCGCTGCGTGTGTGGCCCGAGCCCCTCCCTGGTGGTGCAGGTGGGTTCCTCCTGGCATCTCTCAGCCTCATGTTTAGGGGTGTTTATGGCATGAGTTTCTTAGATTTTCTATCTTCATTGATTAATATAATATACATGTTCTTACCTTTTCCATTAGTTATGATTCTAAACATCATCTTTAATATTTGTATTTAGTTTCATCCCTTTTTGTCACCTGGAATGTGTGGCATAAACTTCAAGACTAACAATACTGATCAGTATATTTTTGTTCATAGTAGCTTTAATTCCCTTAGCTTGATAACCTTAATCTCACTTTCCTGATTTCCTTTATTGAACTGATTACCTGATTCTAACTTGCCAGAATAAGTCTCATTTTGACACACAAACTCAAGCTCCTCCTCCTTGGCTTGACTCTCAACACTGACTAACTCTAACTTATTACGACTAGTCAACTAACTCTAACTCTGATCCCATTATTTCACACTCCTTCTGTGCGTCAATCTCATCTTCCTATGACATAAGAGCATAAGACAATAAGGAAGCTACAAGAGGCCGTGAGACCTACACGAGGTAGTTCCTGTTACTTAACACTACCTACATCCACCTTTCATCCCCATCCATGAATTTATCTAGCCTCCCTTTAATAAATGACTCCGCACTAACTACCTGTCTACTGAGTCCATTCCAATCATTTACCACCCTATTTGTGAACCAGTTTTCCCCTATTTTTTTTTTTATATACCCTTTTGACATAGACGCATACTCCCCTCCTCCGCCACACCCTGACTCCCTGCTCCCCCCAGGCCGTGGCGGCGCCCGCCAACATGAGCGTCAGCAGCATCCTCCAGGAGATGACCAACATTAAGAGTGAAATCAAGAGTTCGTTTATTGGCTCAAATCCAGGACACCCCATGCCGAGGGTCAATGATAAGAGGGAAGCCATTAATTTTAGGATGAAGGTGGGCTGAGAGTGAGTCAAAGAAACTTACACACATACATGACTATTATGTTGTTCTCTCTCTCTCTCTCTCTCTCTCTCTCTCTCTCTCTCTCTCTCTCTCTCTCTCTCTCTCTCTCTCTCTCTCTCTCTCTCTCTCTCTCTCTCTCCCTCCCCCCAGTGCCTTCACCCATGGCATTGGGTGAGAGTTTAAGAGCGAATGTGTAGGAACAGATGAAAAAAGAAGGTTATCTAGTTTAGTGTACTCAGTTTATGCTTGATGCTGTGGATGTGTATGCCTTTATGATCACATTTTCATAATATGTAATTAAGGAATATTTTAATATCTTCTTGGTGGCTTTTTTCCTCTATGTAAATTCCAATGAGATCCTTCAAGTCAACTATTACAGAAACATCTATTTACTGATAAATTCTTCACTCTTTTCTCATTGCTCAGGTGCAAGCCTTTGTTTGCAGTATTTATCCTGTATACATCATGAACATTTTTCTGGAGGTTTTCCATCATGCACAGGCATTGTATGTATCATTATCTTTATTTTTCTTTCATGCTAACCCTTATGAATGGTATGATAGGTTGTATGGAAAGATGACATTTATTCATTTAATAATTTGTTTATTTATTTATATATTTTCTTCATGCTTCCTCTCCTTCACTAATGAATGATAATGGTGCAGTAATGGAGTACAACCTTGCAGAACCTAGTGCGGGGCATGGAGGTAGCCTGGCTGCGGCACTGGTGCTGCCTGCTGGTGGGCTCCCTGCACCCTAAGGAAGAGAAAGCCTTGGAGAAGGTCGCTGCACACCTCGTCTCGGCCCACCAGCTCACCCTGACGCCCTCACAGAAGCAGCGCCTCAAGGTGGGGGCACCGCAGGGCGTCTTTTGATCTTGTGATGCACAGAATAAGTTGATACTTTCTTTCTAAGTGTTCATCCCATTATCTGTTGTAGATTTTTTTTTTTTTTTTTTTTTTTTTACATCACAAAGGACTGGTCAAATGCAAAAAAAAAAAAAGAAGTAACAAAATGCCCGCTTAATTGTCAGTCCCTATAAAGAAGATAGTAAGAGAATATAAAAAGTGGGGTGGGGGGGGGGGCAATTTAGTTCGGAAGGTGTCTTGTTACTCTTCTCTTGAAAAAATGTAAGTCATAGGAAGGTTGAAAAATAGAAACGGGAGGAGATTTGCACACTACTCTTGTTAGTGACACAGGTGTGTAGTATGCAGGATTTTGTCTAATCCATTACATAAACAGTGTTAATTTATTTACTCTCTTCTTTCCGGCAATTTCTTGTTCCTGTATCATGGATTCCTGAAATAGTAGACCAGTAGTACACCTCTCGGACCAAATAGTACACCTAATAGTAACTCTTAACAAAATTGTAGACCAGTAGTACACCTCTCGGACCAAATAGTACACCTAATAGTAACACCTAACAAAATAGTACACCAAATATTACACCTCTCGGACCAAATAGTACACCTAATAGTAACTCCTAACAAAATAGTACACCAAATATTACATCTCTCGAACCTCTTTAACTCTGACCCACTGCGTCCCCTCCATTGTTCAATTCAGTTCCTTTCTTATTGTATGTAGTTCCTTCCAATGTAATCTTTAATTCTCTTTATAAATCTCACTCTGCTTCCTTCCAAATTCTCATCCACTATAGCATTTTGTTTTGTTTGATCACCCATTCACTCTTTTTACATTCTACATGCAGTATACAGTAAAACTACAACTCGGCAAGGCCAAAATATTCATTTAAAAAATTTAAATCCAAAATTGTGATTGAATTCTAAACAAAAAAATATCGGCAAAATGTTCCTCGTTTTGGCCAAATGCCGAACCATGGGCTATTTTCGTAGAAGCGCTCTGCAATGAAACACGGTTAGCCACCTTTAACTGCTTAGTGTTAAAACTTTGACTCTTATTCAATATCTTTGGTTTTGTGTGTCGGGGTGGAAAGTTGAAGTTGAAGAAGTAACTAACCTAACTAACTAACTAACCAACCAACCTAACTACTAACCTAACTAACTAACTAACTAACCCTACAACTTGGTAGAATGGCTAACTCGGCAAGACCTGCACATAAGTATATTATGCCGAGTTGTAGGAGTTTTACTGTATAGATAAAGTTTTTGGGTGTAAGTCTCATTTGTATAATAGCTCATTTTCAAGCAGATAATTAATAGTAGCCTAAAACCCATAAAATTGTTTCATGAAGAGAGGGACTAGTTAACCTGTTTCCCTGGTGCCCCTGTCAGTGTGTGATCAGCTGTCCCGTGATTGAGTGGGAGGGCGAGGTCGAGGAGAGGATCCGTGCGGGGGTGACAGGCAGTGCTGGGCGAGGGGCCGAGGAGCAGCGTTGTCAGGGATGTGTGCTGCTCCATCAAGAAGGCAAAGGATGTCCTCGCTCCTCTCAGAAAGGCCACGAGAAACCCTTTAATTCTGTTGCTTGACAAGGTATGGTGTCCTTCACTTATGCCATTATCACACCAGCCTTCATTCCTTCCTTCACTTACTGTTGGCGAGTCTTTCCACACCATATAGAAATAATGAGAAGTATTAAGAGATAGGATTTCAATACAAGCCAAAATATATAAGATGAAATACTAAATGAAAGCCTTACATATGCAGTCATTGTTTATTCACTTTCATACATATTGAAGTAGCCCATTTTTTTTCCAGTCGTGTGCACTTCTAATGCAATACTATCCTTTACCTTTACTTCAATCAAATTTGCTTTATTTGTATAATGTTTTCTTTCTATATACATCATAAATATATACATACTATTCAAGAAATTAAGAGTACTTTCAATGGCAGTTTTTGTTCCTGCCTCGTATCTGATGTACTACGTATTTCTGTAAATTATTTGATGATGGTTATGCAGCTATAAATGACTTATTGATACTTTGATACATTTGGATGCCTAGATGGCACATAAAGTAACCTTTCAGAGTTGCATCATAGCTAACATGATGCGAGTGAGAACTTTAGAGTATTCACGAACAGTTTGTTTTGCGCCAGAACACAGTGTTGCTGCCGTGGGAGATGATGGGCGTGCTGAGGAACCAGCCAGTCACCAGGATGCCAAGCCTGCGCATGCTAGTGCTTCTCTATGAGGTGAGGCACTTGTCACCAGAGGGATAGGGATACTATATTGGCCACACGCTAAGTTGGTGAAAATGGGACCCCCTCACACCCCCTTTCCGAACGCATGGGATTGGCTGAGGTGTTGGGGCTTTAGGGCAGAACTTAGAGTAAGGAATTCTCACCTAACACCCAAAATCTCAGGTAATCCCGTGCATTCGGAAGAAGGGAGTGAAAAGGCTCCATTTTCGCCAACTTAACGTCCGGCAAGTAAAATAAGATCATAGTGGTTTTTTTTTTTTTTTTTTTCTAGCGTGAAGTTAGTTCGTGCGATGTTGTTTATGGGGGGGCGACTCGCTGCCAAGATCTGATACCTTAAGCAGTATTTAGTGTCTGGGATAAATCACTGGTTGTGGAGGAATCTTTGGCTGACTGATTTCAAACAGGAAAACAAATATATTGATATTAAGAAAAATACTATTAAAAAAAAAAAAATAAGAACAGGTGGGTGATCTGGGTCTGGATATGCTTCTGGAGGGTGGCTTGGGAGTGATGATAGGATTTGTGTGAAGCATGTGGTGGGTGTTGTTTTAATGATCATTGGCGTGTGAGTGGTGTGCCATGCAGTGTAGTGGGTGTGTGGAGGCTGCGGGAAGTGTTTGCGTGTGTTCGGTGAGAGTCATCGATGCTGCAACTATTGTGAGTCTTCATGTTTCAGCTTTATCCTGCTGCTTAATTGTGAAAAGGTTATGATTTTGTTTGAATTACCTTTAGAAACTTAAATGTTAATCAGTGGATATTTTTGAGAAGGATTTCTTCCTAAATGTATCATATCAGGTAACTAAAATGTTCAGTTATGATTGTTAGTTGTCAAACAGTTTGTTGCTCTTATTTGTCCTGCTTTGTGGCTTCATCACCACAAAGCACAGGCGTGACAGGTAACCTTTGGTAATAAACAACAATGCTTTCATTTGAATGGCATTTGAGTTTCAAGAATCCAAAAGGGTTACATTTTTTTTTAAGACAGACATTATTCGAAATATATTTTGAGTGAAGCAATAGGCACATATTTGTAGCTATCAACACAGATTGATTCCATGGGGCCAGGCAGTGGCTATTGTTATTTGTCTTTTTGGTCGTCTTTCATAGAACAAAATTTTAGATTTGTGCCTTATTTCCTCCCTGACAACTGTTCAATTTATAATTAATGAAGGACCATATTGCAGCACCATTCCCACCTGGCCGACAGTGTGCTGGTGCAGGGGGTGAATGTGAGGAAGGGCTTCTACCTGCTGGACCCCGAGGGGAACCTGCCCCGGACACAGGAGCGCCTCAGAGGGTCACTGGCGGGCACAGGCTGGCCGGGCATCACGGCGCGGGTCCCTTCACACCAGGAGTTCTCATCAGCTCTTGTCAACAATGATGTGTTTTTGTGAGTATCTTTAAAGTTCAAGCCTTCCTTCCATAGAGGGTGACCTGATCATTGTGGCCTTTAGCTTCTCTCTCCTGCTCTCAGTTCTTTCATCCTGACTGTGATGTTTAGCTTCATATGCTACGTAACTTGTCATCTTAGCTAGTTGGTCAGGAGAAAAAAGCAGCTCAGGTAGTTAGTTAATGACAAGAATGATAAGATGTGATAAGAATGACTCCAACAAAGAGAGGTTGATAAAATCAAATCAAAAGTAATAATGAGAGAAGCAGAAGTGGACTCCTTACAGAGAGGAGTGAAGTGTACTGGTGGAGGAATATATAGAGATAACAAAAAATTGGTTGACTTGTGTATTGAAGAGAATCAAGTGTGGAGATTGGATGGAATCACATCAGACATTCCTAGGAAAGGAAGAGTTTGTATGGTAAAGGGGTTTGTCGGATTATTCAACATATACAGGAGAACCTCATTTAACCGGCATTTAAAACAACGGCACTAATCGACCCAGGCATTTTTTTTTTTTTTTTTTTTTTTTTTTCTTTGTTTCGGTCCTCCAGCAGGGAGGACCACGGGCTAGCTTGAGCCCGTCAGAGAGATCCTGTGAAAAAAGAGAGGAGAGTGTTCGTGGTGCTGGCGTGCGGCACGAGGACTGGCTTGTCCATCCTGACGAGGAGTGCGGGGTAGAAAGGGGCACTCAGCAGGATAACCCAGGCATTAATCAGGTATCATTATTTCAAAAACTGAGAAAATTGGCAGAAATTTAGTTCAAATTTGGCGGGGTACGCAGGGTTGGCAACCCTTTCATCCCTTTCACTGGTAAACTCTGGAACTCTCTTCCTGTTTCTATTTTTCCACTTTCCTATGACTTCAATCTTTTCAAAAGAAGAGTAACAAGACACCTCACGAACTAAATTGGCTCACACCTCTTTTTTATTGTATTCTCTTACTGTCTTCTTTATAGGGACTGGCAACTAAGCGGGCTTCGTGTTACTCATTTTTGTTGTGCCCTTGGCCAGTTCCTGGTGATGTATGAAAAAAAAAAAAAAATTGTTTGGATTTTGGGCGATTCCATAAGAGTAACTTTCAAAACAACGGCAAAATGAGTTATCCGGCATGCGCTGCCCCCGAGGGTGCCGGATAAACGAGGTTTTCCTGTACTGGGAACAGTGTGTACTGACAGACGGGTTGGAGTTCAGTATTGTACCGCTGTATAAGGGCAAAGGCAACAACAGGGATTGTACTAACTACAGAGGAATTAGTTTACGAGCATACCAAGAAAGATTTTTTGATAGGTACTTATTGAAAGAGTTATTAAGAAAACTGTCGGATAGATTTTCTGGATTCGGGAATGGGCGAGGCTGTATGGACTAAATGTTTGCGTTAAAGGAAATGTGTGAAAAATACATCAGAAATGGAAGAAACCTGTATGTGGCATATATGGACCTAAGGAAAGCATATGACAAGATCGAGAGAGAGGCCACGTAGAAAATATGGAGTAGGTTATTAAGGACTGTGGAAAGTTTCTATATGGAAAGTAAGGCATGTGTGAGGATGGGTCGAGAAGAAGCTAAATGCTTCCCAGTCAAGCCAGGGTCAGGGATAAAGAGATTGGTTCATGGAATTCAGAGGCAGTGGGAAGGGAGTCAGTTAGTGTTTGCAGATGATACAGGACTTTAAATTGCAGATAGAAGCTACAAAGTCTAATAACAGAATTTTGGAGTGTGTAACAGAAGAAAGCTGAAAGTTAAAATAGGCAAGAGTAAAGTGATGGAATGCAGTGGAGAAGGAAGTATAAAAGGAGCCGAAATAGTGCTTAATGGCGAGAGGCTGGAACGGGTGGAAAAGTTTGTATGTTTATATTTGGGAGTGGATATTGAGGCAGGTGGGTCCATGGAGGCTGTGAACCATGGGACGGGGGAAGGAGCTGAGGTTTTGAGAGCAGTGAAGGGAGTTTTGAGTAAGGATATCTCTGTGAAAGTAAAGATGGCAGGTTTGAGGGATTGTAGCTCCATGTTTGAGGGATTGTAGCTCCATGTTTGAGGGATTGTAGCTCCATGTTTGAGGGATTGTAGCTCCAAGTATTCTGTGTGGCTGTGAGGCAAGGGTGATGAAGGCAGAGGCAAGGGGGGGAGGCAGCAAATCATGTGCTGGAGATGAAATGCTTGAGGACAATATCAGGAGTGAGATTGTTTGATAGAATGAGCAACAACCGGGTTTTATAATAGTGCGGAAACCAGCGTAACCTACTGGAGAGAGCCGACCAGGGAGTACTGAAGTGGGTGTTATTAGTATGGAAAGAATGATTCGAAAATTAGATCAATCATGTGTAGAAGGTGAAATGTTTTGAAAAAATTATGGATGACTTAAGTAAGACGAGTACAAAAAACGTAAATGCAGGAGGATGAATGTGAGCAAAAGGATTCTATGAAAATATTGCAGAGGATTTTGTAAATTTACGTTTTCTCTAAATATAATTTGATAATCTTATAAAATCTTTTGAAATAGATTTTTTGTACAATTTAAATTTTTTGTAAAAGAAATTATCAATCTTCATTTAATAATTTTCTATATTTGGAGTGGGTATTTAGGATGTAAATTATCTGCTCTGGGTGTTGTGGCATCCCACATGTTTAGGAGAAGCTCTTGCGTGAAGAAAAACTGATGTATAAATAATTATAATTGAAGGGAATTGAATGGTAACTCAGTGGGTGACCTGACCCTCCTTTTGCAGGTATGCGGGTCACGGGTCGGGGAGTCAGTACCTGCCCGGTGACCTGGTGGAGAAGGTGGTGTGCCGGGCGCTGGTGCTGCTGTTTGGCTGCAGCTCCGTGCACCTGAAGCCCCGGGGCCGGGTCCCAGACCCCTGGGGCGTGGTGATGCACTACTTCATTGCTAACTGGTGAGAAATGTGTGAGAGCTTAAGCCATTTCCTGTTGCATGTTGGGTGCATTTGTCACATTTGGCTTGGCATAATTTATATAATAATCTTCATGAAAAAATAGTATTTATTGTTATTGTAAATTGAGCCGTGAAAGGGTTAGTGTTCACAAGAGGACTTTAATAGCTGCAGAAAAGATGGGAGGCATAAATAATTATAATAATTCACCCAGGCACCAATATATGCAGTCATGGGAAGGCAAAACTAACCCTTGTTTAACTTGCAGCCCATGTGTGGTGGGAATGTTATGGGAGGTGACAGACCGCGCAACAGACCAACTGACCACCGAGATGATCCAGGCTCTGCAAGCTTCTCCCAAGGACTCCACATCTACCTCCAATCTGCCCTCAGACGTGGCGCTCCTTGTGGCCCGCGCTCGTGTCCTTCCCAATGATTACATCATGGCATCAGCCCTGTGTATGTATGGCCTTCCCCTTCACCTAGTCAACAGTGATGAGGCTGCCGGCGACTGACCCTCCACGTATGCCCTACTGACCCACAGGTAATGATGCCAACTTGATGGAATGCAGTAGTTTATAGGAGTGACTTTTGGCACTATAGGCTATTCACTTAAGCTGGATCCTTAGGAGCTGCTCGATTCCTAACCGAGTATGGAAGGACGTCGCTGATTGGCTGATGCACTCAGGCTGGGTGGTGATGGTGGTGGTATCTTGCCTTGCCGCTAACCAACACCTTTGCGTTGCCCGAGAAAAATATTCATATTTCTTTGCTTAACTCACCTCTTACAGAAGATAGACATATTTTGTTTGTATCAGTGAATCAGGCAGTGATTGTTCAACAATAACAGCATTCAAAACTAGATAGGGTAAAATATATTAAGTCATGACTGGCCTGGATCTTGAGTTGGCGTCACCAGAGTAGGCGGGTTTTCAGGTACTGGGACCAGTCACACCCTAACGTGGGTGACACTGCACGCAGAAAGGCCTCCCGTGCCAGGGGTTCTTGTTCCTTGTTAGAAGCCCGGGGAATTGCCTGACCGGCTAACAGAAGAGCTCGGTTAGTTAAGTTGCGCGCACTGTCTCTTGTCTCCAGGCAAGGCCCATCAGCCAAGCCACGGAGTCGTCTTGTGGCTGAGCAGTGTCGAGGGCCTAGGTCAGCTTTTTCTTCATGGCGTCCCATTGTGTGGGGGATTGGCCAGAAAGGATTCGGGGCAGATTCAGAGACAACACCACGTGGTTTTCTCCCTCGCCGATTTTTAGCGCTCAACAGTGAAGCTTGATAGTCTTGATCCAGTCGTGGGTAGTTTGCTGGGTGGCACTAAACTTTTCCGGTCCTTTGCTATCCATCCTGTTGTGGGAACCTGCGGAGGGAGAACTCGTCTTTTGACATGATCCTAACTCCAAAATAATAGCAATTCATATAACATAACAAGCAGGAACACAAAATGGCATGACAGGGCAGATGGGTACGGGAAGGTCCCCGATGATGTTCTTGATCCATGTCTTATGCTGGTGAATTCAATTAATCAATCATTGGGGGCATACGCCGGGGGGCGCGTCGCCTCACCCACCCTACGACGCCACTCCCGGGGGTCACCACGCACGAGTCCCCATGCAGGCTCCTTTCCCATACCAAGCAGCTCTTGACAAGAAACATCAACTTGCCCCAATAATGCCCCAGCCACGAGCCTTGTGGGCGCCCCCTTGGCCTCCTTCACGCCGGATTGTCTCTTACAGATACAACCCGATGGGAAGGATCGGTTTCAGGGTAGCGTGCCACATGCCCATATAGCCGAAGTTGGCGCTGACGGACTATGCAGGTAATAGGCCTCGATTCAGTCTCATGGTGCAATCGCTGATTTGACACGTATATAATCATCTCAGCGGTACCCCATGATTCTGCGAAGACACTTATTACCAAAGGCATCGATTTGCCTCTTCAAGATGCTATTTAGTGTCCATGTCTCACATCCATAGATTAAGACAGGGATCACAAGCGACTTGAAGATCCGGATCGTTGTCCTTCTGCACAGGAATCCGACAACGCCAAATACTTGCGCAGAGTGAGTCCATAACACCGTGGGCTATGCCAATCTGCCGCAAGACTTCTTGACGTGACCCGTTGTCATTCTGGACTGCGCTACCAAGGTATGTAGAACTTTCCAAGATCTCAAATGTCCTGGCCGCACGCATGAGCAGAATATTTCATCTAGTAACCCTCCAAACACCTGGACCTTGGTCTTGAGCCAAGAGACCTCAAGTCCCAAAGTCCTCCTTGTGCAGTGCCTCGAGAGCCATCACCAGGACTTCCAGCGACTCAGCAAAGATTACTGCATCATCGGCAAAAACAAGATCAGTGATCTTGATATTGCCGAGAGATGCTCCACAATCACTGATCTACAACTTTGCCCAAAACCCAGTCCATAAAAGTGATGGGGCAAGGACGCACCCTTGTCTCACTCCTGTATTCACAGGAAAAAAGCTGGATACACCTCCCTAACACTTCACAGCACTCTCAGTCCCAGAGTTCAGGCCAGTCATCAAACCAATAGTCCTTGCAGGAATCCCGCGAAGTCACAGAAGATCCCAGAGTGACTCACGATGCACCGAGTCAAATACCTTCTTGAGATCAACATAGGCTGCAAGCATCCCCTGTCGAAACTCATGTCAGCGTTCCATCAGGACACGAAGCACTAGGATACGGTCCGTTGTTGACTTACCAGGCGTGAAACTAGACTGCTGAGGTCTGATGCTTCAGCAGATGGATGCGGATCCGTGTCAGCAATAGATGGGCAAGCACCTTGCCTGGCACGCTGAGCAGTGTAATAACGCGGTAATTGTTTCTATCCTGATGGTCCCCTTTCCCTTAACAGATAGGGACGACCAGCCCCCTTTTCCAGTCAGGAGGAATGGTACCCGATTGCCACACGGCAGTCAGGACAGCATGCAACCCGCGGATCATGGCCTCACCCCCAGGTTTGAGGAGCTCTGCACTGATATTACAAACACCAGCTGCCTTTCCACCCCTCAACTTTTTTGCTACAGCCTCTCTGACTTCGCAAGAGAGGGTGCGGTTTCGTTAATGGGAGGATCAGCATCCACTGCCCTTAATCCAGTGGTGTGAAGCTGCCAAATTGGAGGGTTCACCGTGAACAACTGCCCAAAGTACTCAGACCAACGAGCTATCTGCCCATCCATGTCAGACACGAGGCGCCCATCTGCTGCTCGAGTAGCACTCGCCTGAGATGGAGACTTGGAAAGGAGCTTCTTCAGGGCTCGGTAGGCGGGTCGGAGGTCATTAGTATTCATATCGATTTATCTGATAGCTGGTGGATTGATTGCGTTTTAACCCCGCCGAGTCTACAGGGCCTGAGCTGTCCTGCGTTCTCTTTCCTCTTAAGGAGTTTTAGAGAGAGAGAATAACAAACTGAAATTGTATGATAGTTGAGACTAATCGGTTCAGCGTAATCGAAGTTAAGTTTTGAGTTAGTATTTCAGGGGTTATCAAAGCTAACCGTATGATTAGCTATGCCCACCATTGCAGATTTGTCTGCTATTAATCTTTTCAATCACACAATGATTTTCATGATCATTTTCTCTCCTCAATATTGTTCTAATTTAATACTTTTTTCTGTCTTCCACCCAGGCAGGTGTGGTGTTCATCTCATGCTTGGTGGGCAGTTTGTAGCCACGCCATCAGGTCGCGGCGAGGCAGGGTGTGTGCTCACGGTTGTAGTCTTCAACATTTTTTGTTTGAATACTCAATCCTGTAAATATGGGTATTATATAAATCATCATTGTTTTATTATGGATGATTAACTGTGCATAGATAGTTTGTTTCTCTATTTTTGTAAAGAAGGAATTTTATTAAAATTTTCATTAAATATATAAACATCTTTTCCTTCATCCATGTTGACAGTTAATGTGTCAAAAGAGCAAAGTGATATTGTACAGAGAGGGGGATCCGATCATCCGAGGTGCTGATGTATTTTTGAAAAGTAAGAGAACAGGTGGGATAATGGAATTTCTTTTAGGTTTGAGTAGGGTACAGGACACCAATAGAAGAATCATTGAAGGGGTTAAAGTATTTCTAGAAAAGGCTTGGGTAAAAAGAGCAGAGAGTTAGGGCCTAATCCTACAAGCCCTCAGGGAGCCAGCCGGAAAATAGGCTTTGAACTGCGACTGAAAACCGTGGTTTAGCTCCCCACCTAGAAAGAAGAAGAAGAAGAGTGGAAAAGCCATAGATAGCGTGGTGAAGAAACAAAGGTTTAGGGAAAGCTGGGGGATTATTGGAGTAAGACGGTGGAGGTGAAAATGGAAATGTTGGAGAGTACTGTTGCTCTGACTTTGGTGTGGTTGTCAGGCATGGGTACTGGAAATGACGTGCTTTAAGAACAATTTTATATGTGTAATGTCTTGATAAAACTGAGGAAGAACATTCAATAGATTTATAGCTACCAGCATTGCTTGTTGGAGAAAGCAGATCAGGGAGTGTTTTAAGTGCAATGGTCAGAGAAAAAAAAGGAAGAAGCAGAACTTAGCCGAAGTAGGTGAACAAAATTGGGGAAGACAAAGGGATGGGTTGGATGGGGTCAAGGAAGTGTTGAGTGACAGGCGCCTGAGGAGGGTGAAAGACGTGTATGGGTCTGATTTGGCGTGATGTGGTTCAGAGAGGATGATGCACTGCTGAGATCTGGGCCATGGGGCAGATAAGGTAAACCATAATGGCACTGGGGCCAGGCTGAGGACAAGAAAATGTGGTAAGTGGGGGAATGTGAGCAAAAGGAGAAAGCTGTGTAAATACATATCGAGAGGATCTTGAAATTTTTAAATTTCATAAAGCTCCAAGTTACACTGAATTTGTAGATTGTGAAAAATTCGAATGTGTAAATTATTTGGACCATTTTTTAGCAATCTACATCTTGATATGTGCCACCCTACTTGCGAGTGTGAAGGCTAATTTAGATCAGAAATTAAACATGAAACATGAAAATGCATTTGTAAAGCATAATAACATACAAAATGAAGAATAGCTGATTATAGCTGATATTTGATGCTGATGAGCTGGTGCTTTTTATAGCTGATATTTGAAAAAGCAGACATATAAAGAAGTTATTAGCCAGCTCAAAAGTAATCTTACCAACAAACCACAAAAGTAATCACTCAAGGTTGCAGAATGAACGCTTCCCAGCCATGAGCCACCATGCACCAGGGTCTCTCAGGTATCCGTGCACAGCCTCACACCCTCAGAGGCGATGCTGCAGCGTCCCCTCAGTGCCAGCAGGGGTATGTGCACAGGACTTGACTGTTGCCTCGTTGTGACTGGGGGCCTGAATCTGTTGTGAACCTGGAACACATTGTGAATGGCTCAACTTTGGATTACTATAAATGATCTTACTGTTATGTTTAATGAGAAAAATGAAGAAAAAATTACATAAGCATCTGATTGTGTGTAGGCTACGTGTGTGCAGTGACTTATCCAGAAAATTGAAAAGGGGGGTGCCAATATATATATATATATATATATATATATATATATATATATATATATATATATATATATATATATATATATATATATATATATATATATATAATATATATATATATATATATATATATATATTATAAATTTTATATATATATATATATATATATATATAAAACTTTTTTTCTGTGCCGAGGATTTTTGCAAGCGCAGTGATCCCATACAGCTTGGGGATTCGGGTTAGGCTAATTTTATGAGTTTTTCATACATACATGCATTGATACATACATGCATTGATACATACATGCATTGATACATACATGCATTGATACATACATGCATTGATACATACATGCATTGATACATACATGCATTGATACATACATGCATTGATACATACATGCATTGATACATACATGCATTGATACATACATTCTACATTATAGAACTTTGTTGGTAGCATATAAATACAACATAAACCTGGGGGATTTAAATAATCTGAAAAGTACTAATTTTATGTTATTTGAGCGAACATTGTCTTTAATCTTGTTCATTTATGTAATTCTGACTGCAAAAATTAACCCTCAAAACAGCACTACTTACTTAAGAACTACGTACATGTTAAGAAAAAAAAGTAATATATTGGCAAGGAAAAAATATATATATATTTTCGTAATTTTTTTTTTAAGTATATTTTCTTCGTTTAATAAATATATATATTTATTATTATTTATTTTTGCAAAAGGGGGGGGGGGGCATGGCCGCATACCCCCCCTCGGTACGCCACTGCGTGTGTGTGTGTGTGTGAGAGAGAGAGAGGTTAGTCATTACACAGATGCATAGATGAAACTAATGAGTGTAATTGCAACTGATTATCTACTAATTCTACAACATAAAGCTAATTGAGATTATGTAAACAAAGGCAGGATATGCCCTACAATGTAGCTTATCACGTAGATAACAGTCAAGTCGCCACCTGCAGTCATGTCGCCAGGCGCCATAGATTACGAATTATAGCATTACTACTGATTTTTATGTGCCACTGAAGATAATACACAGTAGTTTATATCATGACTGTATAATCTACTCTGTTTCAGCGTTGTTTTATGCTTTGTAGCTGCAAGTATAGACGGTTTCAAATTTCACTACGCGTTTTTTTTTCGGGCGACGACGACGGCTGGAGGACACTCAGTAAATAAACACTAGATGGCGACTTGACTGTTGGTGGCCACTTTGTAGATATTTTTGTCATTTGTCCATTTATAGCCATACTATGACACAGATGAAGACACAAAATGACACAGACTCTCCAGATAGCCCCTTCTAACTTTCCTGAAATCATGGATGTAGAAATGTAAGTATTAACGCCACCACACGTCTGTAAACAGAAAAAAAAGTTGTCCTGGCGACTTTACTGTTATCTACGGTAGAGATCGGATAAAAGATTTATTTAGGCCATTTTAGTATTTTTTTATGTTATGTATTTTTACCAAAATATGTGATAGAAAAACTAAAATTTGTGGTTTTAATCAGTGCTTTATTTCCGTGAAAAATGCAGGTAAACAATCAGAAATGATACACAACCAATCCTGCACCCAGGGGGGACAGGGGTGGATTCCCCCTGAAATCTATTGACGTTTCAAAACACTAGCCTTAAATAATACTGAATGATCAGCAAGCCATAAACTGAAATTAAGTACATAGAGCTAAAAAAATGAAAAAATGGAAAGGAACATATGATTAACTTTTTGAATTAGCTAACGATTCCCCACGAAATGAAATTCTGGCAACAGACCTGTATACAAAACATTGTACAATAAAATATATATAGCTCAGACTCCTGAACGATTGTAAAAGCAATTTGTAACCATGATTTTGTTCAGATTTTCTTCTGTAAGACGCTTGGATTGAGAATCCTTGCAAAATTTGCAGAGATTGGATGAAAATGTTGTTATTTAGGCCATTTTAGGTGCATCTCTAGTAGAAATCATATACATTTTTTTTTTTTTTGCAAAAAACTAGTTTTCTGTGAAAAAATATTTTGTATGTACTTCACATATTTTCCCGATCTCTGCTTATCACGGTGTGACATCCTACCAACACAAATCAATCAATGCAATTAAGCAGTGGTGTAGCTAGGTATCGATCAATGGGGGGGGGGGGGGCACAGCTGTGTAGTGGGGGGCACGTTGGCAAGCGAAGCTCAGGGGCACTCTGATGCTACATAGAAGGGTATCAGGGCATATTGTCAGTCACAGGTCCAAGCACGGCAGATTACGGCAGCCACGGCCAGGGGGGGACTCCTAGGGGGCTCCGGATTCTCATGGGGGGGCACGTGCCCCTCCGTAGTTACGCCATTGGCTATAGCTGATCTGAGGTTATATAAGGTAGACAGATAACGAGGCAACAGCCATTACTTTGCAGGGAGGACTATGCAACCTCAAATCACACGTAAGCTCTCCCTTCCTCCCTCCCTCTCCCACTCTGGGCCACTCATAGTAGCGCCGCCAGGAAATTTTGACTGGGGTGGCCAAGGTTGGACACATATCTAGTGTGAAGTGGCCATGACATAGCCATTAAAAAGAAATGGTTGAATTGTCATTAATCTGACTCAGATCTGGGGTGGCCAACGAGATTTCAGGGGGGGCCGTGGCCACCCGCTATAGATCCGCCACTGCCCACTCATTCCTCTTACTCTCTCTCCCACTCCCTCCCTTTCTCTCTCTACTTAACTTACCTACGTTGCAGAAATATGAAGAAACGCAAAAAAAATTAAGTGTTGTTTGCCCAAAAAATCAACCCCTTCCTCCTCCCAACTGCCTGCACACACACGTCCTGCCTCCTCGCCGGCTCACTCTCGACTGCCGCTCGTATACCGGATTACTCAAAGAACTCAACACTTCTTCGAAACACTAAACCTTTCCCTTATTTCCTTCCCATGCCCTTACCTGTTGACCTTTGACCAATAATTCTTGACCTATAACGTTATCTAAGTCTTAAATGTTAGTAAAGTGAGTTAGTAATAGTATTGGTATAATTTTGTAGTATTTTTTTAAAGTTCCTATTGATATGGTCTGTTAGTGCTTCGAACTCATTAACAACGTCGCAGAGGATTGTGGGTAGGATATCAGAAAAAAAATTTATACGTAGTTTGTGGGTTGTTAAAGGACTGGATTGCTTTGTTAACAGTGGCGTAGGTATAGATATCTATCAATGGGGGGGGGGGGGGGGCACTAGGCAAGGGGAGCTCAAGGGCCACTATGATGCCACATAGAAGGGTATATTCTATGATCAGATCAGTGGTGGGTATTAGAGCATTATAGAGAATACGGCAGCCATGGCCAGTGGGGGGCACAGGATTCTCTGGGCCAGTGTGTGACTTCCCCTTTCTGACGCCTGCCTGCCTCTCAAGGTACAGCAAGGGCGACTTGGCAGGACGAGTGATAGGAATAGAAAGAAAATCAATAATGAAACTTATGATGTCCTGCTCAGCCTTATAACATTATCATCATGCATACCTAAATAAGAATTACTTGCTTTCATTTGAATGGAAACTGTTGTCTCACAATGTCTAGGTAGGTACTTGAGAAAGTTTGTCTAGATCCTGTCAGTAACAATTAAAATTATGGTCCTCTTCTGTTTGTCTGTTGGTTTTTATGGCCCCCCCTTTTTTTTGTCTCTGTCTCTGTCTCTGTCTCTGTCTCTGTCTCTCTCTATCTCTCTCTGTGTCATTACTAACACTTATCGGATGCTGACTCATGCTTACTCTTTAGTGTCATAACAGATAATAATCTCTAATCAATAAGGACAGAGGCTTATCTCTCTCTCTCTCTCTCTCTCTCTCTCTCTCTCTCTCTCTCTCTCTCTCTCTCTCTCCTCTCTCTCTCTCTCTCTCCTCTCTCTCTCTCTCTCTCTCTCTCTCTCTCTCTCTCTCTCTCTCTCTCTCTCTCTCTCTCTCTCTCACATATCATCGTCATCATCTATCGCTCAGATTCAGTCGCAATCATCAAAACTGTTGGCGTCTCAATTTTTTGTTTATTCTTTTTACCGACTGACAGTCCTGACTTGGAGGCTAAAAAAAGACATTATATTATGTTGTAGAAGTTATCATAAGCAGGGGCAAAGAGCACAGAGGTCTTCGTAAGCTCAATGAAAAGCTAATTTTGTTGAGATCACACACACACACACACACACAGGCAGATAGAGTTTGATACAGATAAGTTTCAATGCTACCAAATTATGAAAGAAATATAAAAGATCAAAGTGGGTGCATAAGTTAATTAAGAAAAAATATATTAGAGGAATCAGAAAAATAAAGAGATTTGGGTGTAATGATAAATAAGAAACTAACTTCAGAGGATCACATATATGAAAAAGTGAGAAGTACTATGGCAAATATGAGAGCAGCCTTCACATTATGTAGGTAAGAGATGGTAAGAAAAATCATATCATTCATAAGACCCACATTAGAATGTGCAACAATGGTAAGGAATCCACATTTGAAGAAACATAATCATGAAGCAATAGAAAGTGCGAGGTGCGATCAAAAAGTTCCCGGACTATACCTATACCTATACCTATACCTATAAAAGCGGACAATGTACTGGATTCACATTTGGCCGCCATCCCCTGCGAGGTAGTCACCTTGTACAGCAATGCACTGCTTTCAGCGCTTGAACCGTGATTGGAATGCTCTCTTGAAGTCTCTTTCTTTCTGCTTGGTAAGCATGCACCAGCGATTCGCGCTGGATCTCCTCAACAGTGTTAAAACGGCGACCCTTCCGCTTGATTTTCATTTTTGGGAAAATGAAAAAGTCACAGAGAGCCTAATCCGGCAAGTAGGGATGCTGGGGACACTAGGGAGCAATGATGCTGTTGGTGTGGGCCAAAATCTCGCCTGTTTTCAACGCACTGTGAGCGGAAGCGCTGTGATGTTGGAGCACCAAATTGTCATCACGCCAAATTTCAGGCCGTAACAGTACTGTAAAACTCTGCATTGAGAGTCTGGCCCTGGGGGACCAATTCACTTTGCACAACCCCGTGAATGTAAAAAAAAAAAAAAAAAAAAAAAAAAGGCCAAACATACTTTTGGTTGCCCTCCTCACCTGCCTCGCCTCCTTCGGTCTTGGAGATTTTGGGCTTTTCCACTGCGAAGACTGCTGTTGGGTCGTAGCGTAGACCCAACTCTCGTCCCCGGTGATCAGCCTCAACATGAAGGTTGGGACAACCTGAGCCTATTGAAGGAGATCCTTCCAAACTTCATCACAGTGCTGCTTTTGCTCTCGGGTCAGGAGTCTAGGCACACAAACCTTGCAGCAACGCAGTGAATGTTCAAATTGGATGTGAGGATTGTCTGAACTGATCCAAAAGACTCACCGAAGATGTCAGCAACTTCATTGATGGTGATTAGATGATTCTGACACACAACCTTTAACGTTTTCAGGTGCGCAAAAGTCTCGTTGAAGGTCGCCCTGACGGTCTGACCTCTCGTGACCCAGTGATCCAGTGACCCAGTGACGTTCTCCGTGTCTTTAGATACGACAGATTCGGCTGGCCTTATGATAATTCTGGATGGCAAGCGATCCGGCGCTTTTCATAATTGTTTGATCTGTTTACAAACAAGTTTTCATCTCCCTTTTAATCTTAGTAACCGAACAGCAGTGTAAAATATTAACAAAATCTTCTCGGCCTTTTTTACATAAGTGTTTCTTCACCTCCCGTAATAGACGCAGGCTCGAGAGGGCAGATATGTTATCCCACCGTTATCTAGGTGACATATAACATAGTGACGTGGCGCGGGGGGTAAGGAAGCGGTGGGTCAAAGGTGAAGAGACCACTTGACCAATCATGAGTCAACTAAGGTGGTGCAAGATGATATTACCAAGATGTAGAATGCAAGGTCTGCACGAGCTATATACTCGTGTGGTCCTGTCTCCGTATCAATATAGTATATCTTGTTTACCCTTTAAAATTGATGTACACTTCTTGCTGCCACCACTTCTAGTCAATTCCATTATTTGTATGGGGAAAGTTGTACTTCAATGTGTTATTCAAGCATCTTTCTTTAGGTTTTTCCTTGTGTCCCCTCAAAAATTCAGCCTCTTTTTCATCTTTTGATAAAGAGACTTTTCCGTCAATGTCTTCCAAGTCATTATCAATCTATATATGTAATACGTATATACATACTTTAAGACACCTGATAGGCAACTCTTCTTTTATCAAGTGGTGGCAGTGTCATTTCATTTGTTTTTTCCTCGTAGGTTAGATCTTTTAGCTCGGGAATAATCTTAGTTACTACTATTTGTATTTTCCAATTTCTTAATATTTTTTTCATGTGTGTGTGTGTGTGAAGGGTAATAATGAGTCGGTGTTGTGTGCGTGTGTCGTGCAGGTGGCGTGAGAAGTGACATCAAACACTCAAGAATACTACCGTAGATAACAGTAAAGTCGCCACCTGCAGTGATGTCGCCAGCCGCCAAATATTACGAATTATAGCATCACTACTGATTTTTATGTGCCACTGAAGATGATACACAGTAGTTTATATCATGACTGTATAATCTACCCTGTTTCAGCGTTGTTTTATGCTTTGTATCTGCAAGTATAGACGGTTTCAAATTTCGCTACGCATTTTTTTTTCGGGCGACGACGACAGCGGTACGACACTTAGTAAATAAACACTAGATGGCGGCTCTACTGTTGGTAGCCACTTTGTAGATATTTTTGTCATTTGTTCATTTATAGCCATACTATGACACAGATGAAGACACAAAATGACACAGACTTTCCAGATAGCCCCTTCTAACTTTCCTGAAATCATGGATGTAGAAATGTAAGTACTAACGCCACCACACGTCTGTAAACAGAAGAAAAAAAGTTGTCCTGGCGACTTAACTGTTATCTACGGTAAACAAGCGCGCGCACGCACGCACGCACGCATAATCCAAAGGTTACTTCCTCTCATGACTTATCTGTAGTAGTTATTGACTCGTTATCTAGATTCTTGCAATTTTTTCTTTACCCAGTCAGATAATAATTTTCCTTTGTCTCAAGTGGTGCAAGTGGTGACCATGCTAACAAGAGCTTCCTGCTGGCGGGTAGGATGAAGTGGTGGGGTCTGATGTGTGAGATGTTATACTGTGTTAGTGAATGAATGAACGTGACAAACTGTAGGTGAGATGAACGAGGTGACAAATAACCCGACCAAGTGACAGACAATTCCTCGCTGGTGTTACATTGGACTACTCATGCGACCATCAGAGAGAGAGAGAGAGAGAGAGAGATAACACTGATAATTAGAAGAAAAAAACATCTAGTACCATGCTGTCCTCTCGCCACTGCTCAGACGGACTGCAGTTCAAGGCCTGTGAGGATGGTGCGGCGAGGGAGCGTCTCTGTAGGGGTGGTGGTGGTGGTGATGGTGGTGGTGGTGGGGCTGCTGACGGAGGCGCGGGCGGAGGATGTGGCGACGGCAAGGTCCTTCTGGCCCCCGCCGAAGGACACGAAAATCAACCTTCAGGACATGTTTCACACTCCTCCTGAAGAAGCGTCCCGGAGGCTTCATGAACTCTTGGTGGGATCTAAAGACACAAGGGCGTAAGGTAGACTCTCTCTCTCTCTCTCTCCTCTCTCCCTCCCCTCTCTCTCTCGTCTCTCCTCTCTCTCTCTCTCTCTCTTCTCCTCTCTCTCTCTCTCTCTCTCTCTCTCTCCTCTCTCTCTTCTCTCTCTCCTCTCTCTCTCTCTCTCTCTCTCTCCTCTCTCTCTCTCTCTCTCTCTCCTCTCCTCCTCTCTCTCCCCCTCTCTCCCTTTTCCTCTCCTCTCTCTCTTTTCTCTCTCTCTCTCTCTCTGCTCTCTCTCCCCTCTCTCTTTCTCTCTTCTCTCTCCTCTCTCACTCTTCTCTCTCTCTCCCTCTCTCCTCTCCTCTCCTCTCTCTTCCCCCTCTCTTCTCCTCTCTCTCTCTCTCTCTCTCTCTTCTCTCTCTCTCTCCTCTCTCTTCTCCTCTCTCTCTCTCTCTCTCTCTCTCTCTCTCTCTCTCTCTCTCTCTCTCTCTCTCTCTCTCTCGATATAAGTTCAAGGCTTATTATATAACTATTCTCAAATGTAAAAAAAAAAGTGATCGCAAAGGAAACAGAACAACGATGAAATTAAAGCTAATCATGGTGACCCATTTACATTTGGCTGACGTGAAAAAAGAAATGATGGAAAAGTAACTCCATAATGCTACATAACAAGGAGGAACGAGCTCTTTCTTCTTTCTTTTTCTTCATCTTCTCCTCCCCAATTATGTCTCCCTTCCTCATCCAGTCGTGCTTAATATCTCCTTTTTTCTCTTCTTTCTTCATACTTTCATGTTCCTCTCCCTATCATATGTTTGCCTCTTTTCTTCCTCTTCCTTTTTTCTCTTCCTCATCAGTTTCTTTCTCACACTCTCCCTCCTTCGTCTCTCACCCACATAACTCTCCCTCACACAGTCCTCCCTTCACACCCTTTCCATCCTCCCACACCCTTCAGCACCCTCGCTCCTCCTCCTCACACGCACTCCCGCCCTTCAACAGAGGCGCAGAGAGCATAGTGGGCATGTATCTTCCCTCGCTCAATCCTATGGTGACGAAGAACCTGCAATGTATAAGGGACGTGCTGGCAACTATCCAGCTCATCACCAGCCCTAACCTGACGGCGATCACGTTGGAGAAACAACAATATTGGCCAATATTCAGTGAGTAGTGAGTTGGAGGACTGAGTTGTTTTTTCCGGGCGGGGGGTGGGCGGTGGAGTAAAATTATTTCTTTGATACAATTTTATCTCTACGTATTCATTTTCTCGTTTAGTTAGCCGTGTATTGGTTAGTTCGTTTATTGGTATGTTGGTTGGTTGTTTATTGCTTGATTTGTCCTCGACGGCCGCGTTTTCAAGTTTATTGTTATCTTCTTCCTTTGTCTTTGTCCGCCTCTGCTGTCTAGCTTTTTCCTAGTTTATTTTTTCTCTTTATCATCTTTGGTTGGTGTTGATGTTGTTATTATTGTTGTTGCCTCTTTTTCTTATTCTTTTGGCTTCTTTTCTTTTCTTTGTCGCGTTGCTATATTGTAATTGTCTAGAATATCCGTCCTCTTCATCTACATCTGATATCATTATTACAATTTTTCTTTATGTTTTGCTCTTCTTATACTCCTGGAGCCAAGGGGTGTTTTCATGTTTGAGAGGGCCCCGAGATCACTCACCTGATTTTGATAGAGGACCACCTGGGGCATAATATTAACAAGAGTAGCTCATCTGAAACCTGGCAATAATCTCATAAATCACGGATTTGTCAAAATTGTGCTTGCCGGAAATGACCCTCCGAATGACCCTCCGATTTAGAGAAACATTTTAACAAACCAGACTACGTACAACCAACAAAGTGGACGCCACTTAATACAGCACACATCATATTCATATTGATATTCATATTCATATTCATACACATCATCATCACATTGATGTCATGGGAGGCCTACGCCGCATGTGCTTATCAAAGGTAGAGACATTTGGAGAACTTTGCTCACAGTTCCTAGATGCCACATATGGAATTTGCAGGGACTCAGAGCGCATTGACTTTGTCTTTGACACATATGTGGATGGCTCATTTAAAGAAAGTGAGAGGATCAGGAGATGTAGCATTAATCCAATCGACCTGAATGAAGTGAACGCAGAGATACAGTTGCCAGTGAATCCTTCTGGGCATCGGCCATAAATAAAACCAAAGTACAAGGGCTACTTCGAAACTTTATCATAGGAAACCCAAAACCAATGAAAAATGTTGTGGTCAGCTCGATGGGTCTCTCCAATGATAGTGAACCATGCAAGGCAATATACAATAAATGGGCTGCAGCTGTTCCTGAATTAGATCTCAGCATAGAAGGAGCTGATGTGAGGATCATCCCCCATGCTCTCTATGCAGTATGTAGTGGGGCAACAAGGGTAGTTGTGCTGTCTAATGATACAGACGTCATGGTCCTTGGGTTAAATTACTGGGATCTCCTAAAGAGCCATGGTTTAAGGGAATGTGGATTAGAGCTGGTGTGGGAAATACTTCCAGATATATTCCTGTTCATATCTTGGCTGAGAGGTTAGGCACGGAAACTTGCAAAGTACTTGTAGCCACTGCATCATCTCACAGGTTGTGATTCAACAAGCAAATTCGGCACAAAAGCATCTGGACTGAAAGCCAATCCGTGTCACTACCTCCAAAACTTCGGAAAGCGCCAAAATGAGATTGACTTTCCATTGATAGAAGAGTTTCTGGTTAATGTGTACAAGTCTGGAACACAATGCAAAACAATGGATGAGCTAAGATATCACCTCTTCCAACACTGCAAAAAGACTATCCTTGACAGGACAAAAAGACTATCCCCCAGCAGTCGTTCTATCAAGGGGCATATTCTCAGGGCATTTTAAGGGACGTACATGCAACTACACTGTCTGGAGAAAGTGTACCTTGATCCAAGGAATTTTGGCTACAGCGCGGCTGATGGCATCTTTGAGCCGGAACGATGTCAGGTCTTACTGCCAGATGACTTCCCAATGCCATTATAATGCACGTCCTGTGCCACTAAGCGATGTATTTGTAGACAATATGAACTAATTTGCTATCAGTACTGCAGCTGCCAAGCTTTTGATAAAGGATGTAATAATCCAGCTAGTTAGATAAAGGATAGGTGCTGGATGACTATGTACTAAGTGACCCCAGCCCACACGCCTCGTGAAAATTGGACTCATCATTTTCGTAAAATGGAACAATTTTCCAATTTATATTACATCCTTTTACTGTTGGGAACAAACAAACAAACAAACAAACAAACAAACTATTGTAAGATTCATTCATTCAGTTTCTCAGTGTAGAATCGAGTTAGATTTTTCCTTTTGTACTTAAGAGAGTGGACATAAACATATTCCAATTTGGTCCCCAAGACCATCCTTATTCATCACTACTACCCTTAAAAACCTACTTTTCCTTCAACAAGGAAGCCAAGATAAGCGAGACTTTTCTGTTTGTACTTCTCATGTCCTAAACTTCAGAGAAAGTGTACTGGTATTTACCTCAGGTTTTAGTAAATTCATAATTTATTTAGTTTGACCCTAAATGTTCACATGGACCGACATTATTTTGTTTGGTAGTTTTAAAAACTTCCCCAATGTGTAATAAACTAGTACAGACTAATAAACAATGAGATTTTTTACTCCATATATTTTATTTTATTTTTTGTGTATTACAACCCTAGATTTTTCATTTTTTTTTATATAACTTTGTATTTACAATCCTACTGAAAACGTTCATTGTGTAATCAAATTCACTTTAGCTAAATCTTGTAGCAGATAGATTAAGCTTTCTTTTGAGTGGTAATTTATTTCCGTAAGTGTCTTTGTTTAGGTGCTATGGCGATCGAAAAGAGGCTCATCCGTCATTCGGAGGGTCATTTCCGGCAAGCACAATTTTGACAAATCCGTGATTTATGAGATTATTGCCAGGTTTCAGATGAGCTACTCTTGTTAATATTATGCCCCAGGTGGTCCTCTATCAAAATCAGGTGAGTGATCTCGGGGCCCTCTCAAACATCAAAACAGCCCATGACTCCTGGACTATTAATATTATACTGTCCATTATCCAATTTGTTCTTCTCCCTCATTCTACATGGTTCTTGTAACTATTTCCTTACTATTTATAACTCTTGTATACATCTAAATCTTCATATAATCTATGTTTATTGCTTTACGTGCATGCTCGCTATCACTCACACATCTGCCTTTACCCTGCTCCTGCCCCGCCCCTCGCTCCGCAGTGCCTGACTCGTGGGGAAAGGTGCCTGACGGAATCCTCTACGGGAACGTGATGCCGTGGGGGATGCAGGAGGAGTGCACCATGATCAACGCCGACACGCACTTCCCCTACCCAGACGCCGTCCCGCCCATCGACGCTGTGTTCCGCGGCCGCTACTGCCTCGTCTCCGTCAGGTAGGTCACGCATAATTTTTTTTTTTATATTTTAGGGTCATGACTTTAAAAATATCTAAAATATGAAGAAAAGAGAAGACGGGTATTTTCCTGGCGTATAGAAGTGGAAGACATGTCAAAAGGACTTATATGACTAAAAGAATGATACAAAAGTAGAAAGGACCGATTCATCCTATCGGGTACATTTTTGCCAGACTATCAAAGGGCTGAAAACAACCGAAAGTGCTATAATAAACGAAAAGACCGGTTTTTTTTTTGGTGTGCGTACATAAATAAATGTGGCGAAGAGGCAAAAATTACTTAGAAGGACTAAGAAAAAAGGAAAAACCCACATAATCGCAATCTCTTAAAACTATGCAATGATAACAGCTTATATGATTACAAGGCTGGCCAAGGGAAAACAATTATGAAAATTTCAAAAGATAAGGATTATAAAGATCTTTATAATCACAGATTCTGAAAAAAAAGATTAAAAAGTTCCAAACGTGAAGGCCAGTTTAGTTTTATATGCGTTTTGATTGTTTTAGGTTCCTTTGGTTAAACACTTGAAAAATTATGAGGAGATAATGAATGACTCGTTTGACACCTTCGTCGAGGCAACACAAGAGGGAAGTAGCCAGTCCATTTCCTTAATAACCCCTTCACGCCCAGAACGTAATTTCCATTGTAAATTGGGTACCATTAGACGATTTTAATGAGCATGAGTAATATTTTATAGATATGACCTGTTTAGTATCCTCGTCCACTAGCTAATTTGGTACAGTCAGTTACTTTTCGAGATTTTATGGCTAACAACAGACGATTATATAATATCAAAGGAAAGATTTGGGCGTGAAGGGGTTAAGGACCATGTGGACGTTCAGGTTCAGCTGTATTATATATTATCTTTGATTAATAACGAATGAATGACCTACCAATGACCATGTGTGGAGATTAAAAGTAGAGAAAGAACCTGTCCTATGTCGTCAATGAATCGTCAAACCAAATGTGTCACTAATTTTACGAGATTTATATCACACTTTTTTTGTTTATGGTCGTAGCAGATTGATTCATCATCGAGTATAACGGCTTACATGTCTAACTCAAGTAAATTGAATGAACAACAACAACAAGAAATAACTTTTTTTCAATTCACCCTAGTAAATGCCATCTTCATGAATAATTGCAATTGTAACGTTTTAGATAATGACGCACGCACGCACGCACACACGCACGCACGCACGCACGCACGCACGCACGCACACACGCACACACGCACACACAGACAGACAGACAGGGGAACTCCGTAGTGTAAGGGATAGCACGCTCGGCTCACAACCGAGAAGTCCCGGGTTCGATCCCCGGGCGGAGCGAAGATAGACGGGCGGTCTTCTTAAAATCCGAGCCCCTGTCCACCCAGCAGTGAATGGGTACCGGGTGTTAGCCGGGGGTTTGTGACCCCCCTCCCGGGGTGGTGGCTTCGGCCAACACTAAGCACTAAGGATGAATGATAAAATAAATGTTGATATGGAGACGGGGCCATACGAGCGTTGCTCAGGCCCTGTAAAATACAACTAGATGAATACAACTAGATGAATACACACACACACACACACACAGTGAAGAAAAATCCATGTTCCGCTTTGAATCGAAATTAATGATAAAAAAAAAAAAAAAAAAAAAAAGCGGTCAAAACAGATGCCTCCCCAAGTCTATGTCCCTTCCCTATACTCCTGCAGCCGAAGTGACCCTGAAGAGAGCGACCCTGAAGAGAGTGACCCTGAAGAGAGTGACCCTGAAGAGAGCAGAGGCGGCCTCGGCGTGCTGGACGAGACCTTGATGCGGCCTGAGGTGCGGGTGGGCATCGCCATGACCATCAAAGAAGTGCCGCCCATATTCTCATACGGAACCTGCATGCCTTCCTCGTGCACGGCCGAGGACCTAAAGGTTAGCGCTCTCTCTCTCTCTCTTCTCTTCTCTCTCTCTCCTCTCTCTCTCTCTCTCTCTCTCTCTCTCCTCTCTTCTCTCTCTCTCTCTCTCTCTCTCTCTCTCTCTCTCTCTCTTCTCTCTCCTCTCTCTCTCTCTCTCTCTCTCTCTCTCTCTCTCTCTCTCTCTCTCTCTCTCTCTCTCTCTCTCTCTCTCTTCTCTCTCTCTCCTCTCTCTCTCTCTCTCTCTCTCTCTCTCCTCTCTCTCTCTCTCTCTCTCTCTCTCTCTCTCTTTTCTCTCCTCTCTCTCTCTCTCTCTCTCTCTCTCTCTCTCTCTCTCTCTCTCTCTCTCTCTCTCTCTCTCTCTCTCTCTCTCCTCTCTCTCTCTCTCCCTCTCTCTCTCTCTCTCTCTCTCTCTCCTCTCTCTCTCTCTCTCTCTCTCTCTCTCTCTCTCTCTCTTCCGTTTCTTCGCTTCGTGTTTCTTGAAACAATGATGTAGGTGTTGTAGCAATCTTTCAACGTTCCTCTTCCTCATTTCTCCTTCTTTCTCACTCTTATTCATCATCGTTATTATCATTACCATAACCTCTATTATCATCATTGCAATAATCTTCTTACACTAAACTATTTTTTTTTCAATTTCTGCATCTTCTGGCTCCTATTTTTCTTCTTCGTTTTATTCTTCTTTACTCCATCTCCTCATCTTCTCGATTGCTTATTTGCTTGCTAACATATCCGCCAAAATAATTACAAACAAACCAAAAATAAATAAGCCTTTGATATTTCGTATTCTTCAGTCATGTTAAAAAGAAATAATGAAAACAAAATCAAAACCTCAAAAAAAAAAAAAAAATCTAAACGACCACGTCTTCGTCTCAGGCCAGCGTCGACAGCTTTCTCAACCCCGTCGGCAAAAAAGCGAAGTTTGTCGACTGCCACGTGGAGGATGAACCCAACAACCTCAACGCGGGGGACATCGTTTTCGTGTGAGTTAAAAATTGTGACTGACAGGATGGATAGATTGATGGATGGTTGGTTATATGGATGGATGTGTGGATGGTTGATTATATGGATGGATGGTTGGATGGATGGATAGATGGATGTGTGGATGGTTGGTTGGTTACATGGCTGGATAGATGGATGGATGGATGGTTGGTTATATGGATGGATGTGCGGATGGTTGGTTGAATGGATGGCTGAATGGATGTGTGGATGGTTGATTATATAGATGGTTGGATGGATGTATGGATGAATGGCCTGCTGAATGGATAAGGGGATAGATACGTGGCTGGCTCAGTGCAAGGACGAATGACTTGCTGGCTGGCTGAATAGATGCATGGATGAAGAGTGACGCATTATTTCAAGATACCGAATTAAGAGAGGAAATCCGTCCACCCGGAGAACGTCCTAAACACTTGGGGAATATGCAGCGTTTGGGGATTTAGCCTTTGTTTGACATCCTATTATCACCCCCACATGCCCTCCACTTTACCCTCCCCCTTCCAGTCACTTCAACAAACCCTCCTTCATTCCCTCCTTCCTTGCCATCATCATTGCTTTCTCCTTCAGCGTCATCCTCTCAGTGCTCGGCGTCATCATGTTCTGCGCCACAACAGTCGACCTTTCCATCAACTACTCCGAGAAACACGAACTGCGCAAAGGTGATCACTAGTCAAGTTCTCCTTCGTCAGCTGCATAAAACACATGATGAAAATTAATGAAATACAGAGGTGTTTTCCTTCTTTCGAGTCTTGCATTCATTCCCACAAGTAACTTATATATCATCCATTTTTTTCCATTGTTTCTTAAGTTCTGTTCTTCACCAGGTCCTCTCAAGTTCTTGCTGGTGTTCTCAGCGTACACCAACATGAAGAACACGTTTGCCATCAAGCTTAAGGAACATCCTGACGTCATCTCGTGTTTGCATGGCTTCAGGTGGGTGGGGCTCACACGCCGCTCTTTGGCTGTTCCCTGAGGCAGCTTGGTTAGAATTCACGATAAGCCACTGTGGGAATGGTTCTGTTCTTCTACTCAGATAAATAACGGTGACCTTGACGTGATTTTTTACATTCTTCTCCCATGAACAGGGTCTTCACCATGGCGTGGGTGGTGTGGTGTCACGGCTACATGATGCAAGCGCCCGTCACCAACAACCTCGTGCATTACAAAGAGGTGGGTTGTGAGGCTGCAGTGTTGAACCAAGGTGTTGAATGGCTGCTGAACCAAGGTGTTGAGAGGCTGTTGAACCAAGGTGTTGAGAGGCTGTTGAACCAAGGTGTTGAGAGGCTGTTGAACCAAGGTGTGGAGAGGCTGTTGAACCAAGGTGTGGAGAGGCTGTTGAACCAAGGTGTTGAGAGGCTGTTGAACCAAGGTGTTGAGAGGCTGTTGAACCAAGGTGTGGAGAGGCTGTTGAACCAAGGTGTGGAGAGGCTGTTGAACCAAGGTGTTGAGAGGCTGTTGAACCAAGGTGTTGAGAGGCTGCTGAACCATGGCGTTGAGAGGCTGTTGAAGTAATCTCTTGAGTCTTCTCTTCCCCCTCCTCTTGTCTTTTTTTAATCCTCATTCTTCAATCAATTCACTTTGCTCTCGTCCTCGCCTAACAGTTCCTTACCCTCTTCATCCTCTTTATTTTCCTTTACTTCTCGATAGCTGAGTGCTGGCGCGTTGAACCAAATCGTCGTCAACGGAACCTTCTCCGTCGACACGTTCCTCTTCATGAGCGGCCTCCTGGTGGCGTACAGCGTCTTGATGGAGAAGGAGAAGAGCCACCGCATTAACTGGTTCCTGTATTACATCCACCGCTTCATCAGGTAAGGAAAGAGAGAGAGAGAGAGAGAGAGAGAGAGAGAGAGAGAGAGAGAGAGAGAGAGAGAGAGAGAGAGAGAGAGAGAGAGAGAGAGAGAGAGAGAGAGAGAGAGAGAGAGAGAGAGAGAGAGAGAGAGAGAGAGAGAGAGAGAGAGAGAGAGAGAGAGAGAGAGAGAAAAAAAAACTGAACGGAGCTTCGAGAGGCAAAAGATCAGTAACGCGCGAAGGATCTCGATTTTTAATTGTAATTCTACCACAGGACTAACTAACAAATTGACTAACTGAATAATAGTGTTGATGTAGACGATAAGGATGATAGTGATGGTAATAACGCTGTCTTCTGGACCATGATAGAGGTAAAAGGAAGTAAACGACTCTGATGAAAATGACATTGATATGGCTAATGAGTCTCCCGAGGCTGGTGATGGTGATAATGACGAAGGTGTTCCCTCCAGGTTAGCTCCGCCTATCATGTTCACTGCCGCCGCTGCCGCTACAGTTTTCCGCTTCGGGTTGGGGGGTCCTTATGCTGACCACATCAACAGGGGTTTTGTGCAGAATTGCAGAGACAACTGGTGGGCAGATTCCTTCTTCATCGGTAACTTATTAAAACAAAAAATGGTAAGTTTATCATTGGTAAGGCAAAACAACACATAGATACGCACGAAAAATACCCATACACGTACGTACATGAAAACAATGACACACCCACAAATGAATAGCACCTCGCACCGTTAAAACATGAAGGTGAAAGACAAACGACGTGACTAAGGAAGATATGATACACGAAAAAATTCACACTGACGCGGAAACAATCAACAACACTATAAGAAAAACAACCCTTGCACATCGTTGATCCAATAATGACAAACAAAACAATGTGCAGCGAGGAACACATGATAGCCAACAGCCTGTCCTTAAGCATCCCCACGACTCCCTTCCTCAGTGTCTGCCGCAATGCTGGTACACAAGCGTCGACTTCCAGCTCTACGCGGTGGCGCCTCTGGTTCTGGCGCCTCTCCTCACCCGGAATAAACTGAGTGAGTACGAGTGTGAGACGAGATAGGGCGAGGTGTCAGAGAGAGAGAGAGAGAGAGAGGAGAGAGAGAGAGAGGAGAGAGAGAGAGAGAGAGAGAGAGAAGAGGAGAGAGAGAGAGAGAGAGAGAGAGAGAAGGAGAGGGGAGAGAGAGAGAGAGAGAGAGAGAACAGAGAAGGAGAGAGAGACGAGAGAGAGAGAGAGAGAGAGAGACAGAGACAGAGACAGAGACAGAGAGAGAGAGAGAGAGAGAGAGAGAGAGAGAGAGCTACAGCTACGAGTAAATACAAATAGAAAACGCACGAAGACCTTTTCCTCGCTGCCCTAAAAAGTTGCAGGACCACTGTAAAGAAATCCAGCGAGTATGTACAAAAAACCCTTTTCTTTCTCCTCCCGCAGGCCTGGTGTGGCTGGCCCTCGTGACTCTCGCCTCCGTGGCCGTCCCTATGATCAACGTCGCCGTTTATGACCTTGCCCCGGTTGGAATGACTTTCACGTGAGCACGCCATTCATACATTAATATACAGGGTGACTAAATCGTAGCAAGAATCTTTACTAATGCAATATACAGTTATTTCTTATTGTATCGTATTATTTTCTGTATTATTTTGGTTTTTAATTGCATAAGGGGGATGATATAAAGCTAATTTGTTATTGATATCGTCTCGGGGGTTACAAAATCATAGATTCTTAACTAATGCAATATACGGTTTATTTCTTATTGTATTGGTTAATTTTCTATGTTATTTTGATATCGTTTAATTAAGTCTTGCTCCCCACCTCATTCTTGCTTCTGACATCATCTCTTTATTTCAGTGTCTTGATCCCGCTCTCTTCTGCCTTCCTTCTAAGAACCTATTGATAATAATTATTGCTCTTGGTTTTTTCATGTGACCCCTACAGGAGAACCGAGTTTAAGGCCAAGGCGATGGTGGACTTGTACATGAAGCCTTGGGCCCGCGCAAGCACTTACCTAGTTGGCATTTGGACAGGCTGGCTCCTCATGCAAGTCCGCGGCAAGAAACTGAAAATACACCCGGTAAGAGGTTCCAGTATGTGTGTGTGAGTGTGAGTGTGAGTGTGAGTGTGAGTGTGAGTGTGAGTGTGAGTGTGAGTGTGAGTGTGAGTGTGTGTGAGTGTGTGTGTGTGTGTGTGTGTGTGTGTGTGTGTGTGTGTGTGTGTGTGTGTGTGAGTGTGAGTGTGAGTGTGTGTGTGTGTGTGTGTGTGTGTGTGTGTGTGTGTGTGTGTGTGTGTGTGTGTTCGTCTACCAGCCTCACCCACGCTGAAAAGAAAAATCCGCCACTTCACTTGTATAATTCGGTGTGTAATGCAGCCACTGTCTTGTCGTTCCTTTCTATCTTCTACATTTTCTTCTTTCTACCCCTTCTACTCTTCATGCACGTTATCTCATCGTTTCCCTTCATCTCTTCCTCATCTACCTCCTCCTTCTCTTCCTGCTCCGTCAGCTCTTCCTCCTGGTCCTCCTCCTCCTCTTCTTCCTCCTCCTCCTCTAGCTTCCTTATGTTCTTATTATAATCTTGTTATCCTCCTTCTGCAGGTGGCGGTGGTGTTAGGGTGGGTCGTGTCCGCCGCTATCGCCCTTGCTGTGCTCTTCGGTATGACGGACTACAATGTTCTGAAATTCTCTGACCCCAAGTACGTCCCTGAGGCCGTCAGTATCGTGTACAGTGGGCTCAGCAGACTGGCGTGGGGCGTCTCCCTCATGTGGGTGGTTTTCGCTTGTCACACTGGCTATGGAGGTGAGTGTCTGTCTGAGGGATGGAGATGCAGTGTTGTGTTACCTCGGCCCGTTTTCTATTACTTAGTTTACTTAGTAGAATTTCGCCTCCCAGGGCGCAGCTAAGGTGGGCCTCCGCTGTGGCCAGGCAGCTCCGCTTCTCTGGTGGTGTGGTGGCACGCCAAAGAGTTGCTTCCGGTGCTGGGGTAGCCTGGTGTTGGGGGCTCGTCAGGCACTGATGCCAACCATTTGTCCAGCTGATGCTTGAAGGAGTCAGTGGATACTCCAGTCAGCTCCCTGATGGCCTTTGGCACAGCATTGAACAAACGAGCCCCATTTCTTGTAAATGAGTTATGTACTACTGTTGCTACTCTTTGAGTGGTGGCTTGTGTTCTCCTGATGTAGCACAGTCGACCTTTCCTTGGATGATGGTTTATTTGCAGGCCTACGTCAGGTACCAGTGTCTCTAGGGTCTTCCACACATAGATTACTAGGTACCTCTCACGTCTTCTCTGCAGGGAGTACAGTCTAAGGTGGCGTAGACGCTCCCAGTAATCCATATGCTGGGAGTCCCAGATTTTACTGGTGAAGGACCTCTGTAGAGCTTCCAATTTTACTATGTTACTTTTATCTATGTTCTCTTTAGTAGCTTCCAATTTTCTTTCCGTCACTGACACTGTTTTCTTTGTTCCATCCTTGAAGTTCAGTGTTCGAATGAGTGAATAATGAATACTAGTGCCAGGCAGCAAATGTCCTTTAACACCTCAATAACAGCAGGAACTGTAACTAATAAGACACTTGGTTTATAGCGTTACCTCTAAAAGACCTCTGAGACCAATAAACGCATCAGACTAATGCTCGTATTCGTAGTCACATACCATGATTGCTCGTGGTAATTGCTATGATTTTGTTCCATTTCTACTCAGTCAAAATTATTCACTTGATCTTGTAGCTGCCATGGAAAGTACTAGAGCAATCATACAATACTCCTATTGCAATCACAACAGAGCTGGCATGACATATTAATTTAATTAGGACAAGACAAAAAGTGAACAATGACCACGTACAATGATGGTATGTGACTACGAATACGGGCATAAGAACTATATGATAAACAAACAGGCACACTCGAGAATACGATTAACATTAGAAAGTCAAGATATGAGACTTTTCAATAAAGAATACCTACATTTCATCTCATAACCTCATAATAGGGTTCCTTCCTCCATACTCAAGGCACCTTAGTATCATCGTAATTAATGCCCTTAAGTAAACTCCCTTAATCCTCAACGTGTTACCTGTAGTAGTTCACCTGTCGTCCAATACTCTTCTTTGGGAGTTTAGTACTACAAGGGGACGGTTCTCCATTTCTCCCTCAGGCATCGCCAACTCCATCCTGTCCCACCCCAGCCTCCAGCCGGTCAGCCGCCTCACCTACAGCCTCTTCCTCGTCACCATCCCCGTCCAGATCATCTACACGGGCATCATCTACGCGCCCCTCTATGTCAACCATTTGAATAAGGTTGGTTCGTCACATCATCTCCCTCTCCCTCTCTCTCTCATATATATATATATATATATATATATATATATATATATATATATATTATATATATATATGAAATGAATAATTCCCAATTTCAAATACGCACCAGCGGGCCATCTGGGGGCTTATGTAAGGTTGCCGCTGCTTGTCACCACTGATGTAAAACTACATCAAGATCATCATATAACTGTTGTTTCAAAATGTTTACACATAGAAATATTGAATTCTTCAAACTCTGTACATTGATTTTCAATATAGTAAATTTTCCTGTCTGAAAATACACCAGCGGGCCTTCGGCGGGCTGTCGGAGGAAAATTTGCCGCTGGCTGGCGCCGTTCGCCGCTCTAATGGCTACGTTGGCCCGCCGGTGATGGTTAGCTGGGTATAATTTCTGATTAGGGAACAGCAAACCATGCTTTGTTCATTGCATAAAAAACCCAATTTCTTCATATATCTACTCGACAAAACCTTCCAGCTCCTATGAAGTTAGGTGTCCCGTGGCGTCTGTGTTCTTTTTTTTCTCCTTCCCAGCTGCTTGCTCTGTACAGGGTCCTTATCCGCCCATGTATGGAGTATGTCTCACATGTTTGGGGGGGATCCACTCATACAGCTCTCCTAAACAGGGTTGAGTCAAAAGCTTTTCGTTTCATCAACTCCCCTCCTCTGACTGACAGTCTTCAATCTTTAGATAACTAAATAAAAAATAAAATAAAAAGGGGGGGTAACAGGGGCGGCACAAGGGGGTGGCACACGGGGGGGGGGGCACTCACTATGATTAATTAATTTATATGAAGTTTGAGAATCACTTTCGGGGACTTGTGGCATGGGAATACTGCTCTCTCTCTCTTCTCTCTCTCTCTCCTCTCTCTCTCTCTCTCTCTCTCTCTCTCTCTCTCTCTCTCTCTCTCTCTCTCTCTCTCTCTCTCTCTCTCTCTCTCTCTCTCTCTCTCTCTCTCTCTCTCTCTCTCTCTCTCATTCATAAAATAGCTTGAACAGGATATCAATGCTTAATCTATATTAATGTACGGTAAATTTCCAGATGAACACCGAACTTCCTTTGGTGGACGAAACTATTTTTTTCTTGTAAATTTTGATGAGTTTTGAATTAGTTCGCTTCTGTCGCAAATTTTCGTTTTGCAACAAAAATGACAAAAACAAACAAATTGAACCTAACCGAACCTATACCTAACCTAACCTTTACCTAACGTAACCTATACCTAACCTTATCTATACATAATCTAACCTAACCTAACCTTTACCTAACAAAAAAAGAAAAAAGATTTGCGACAGAAACGGTTAGCAGATTAATTCAAAACACATCAAAACTCACCATAAAAAAATAGTTTCGTCCACCAAAGCGAATTCTCATCCCCTCGCTCACTCATTCTTCCATTACTTTCCTCTTCCTATACTTACGTTTTCCCCTCCTACCCTGTACCTACTCGTCCCCTCACGCCCTCGTCCCCTCACTGCTTCATGGGGCCTTGTGTTCCTGGCTGCCGTCCGTCCCCTCACTTGAATCCCATCTATTTTTGGCTCACGCTTCTCCCATTGTTACCTGGTTCCACTTTTTTTTTTTTGCCCTATTGTTTTCCTTAAGAGAGAAACACGGGCTAAATAGAAAGCCCATTAGAGTGTTCGGTATTTATAAATGTTAACTGGGGGGAGGGTAGGAGGAAACAAGGGCAGCGAACGTAGGTAAAGGAGAGGAGGCAACGACACGTGCAGCCCGTACATAATCCCGCACTTTCACCCTGATGACAGAACGTTACCCACACACCCTACGTCCTTAACAAAAAAACTTAACTAAAAGTTGCTAACGTAACCTGACTAGAACCCCCTAAAAGTTACCTAACCTCACTATAACCCCTAAAAGTTGCTAACCTAACCTCACTAGAACCCCCTAAAAGGTACATAACCTCACTAGAACCCCTAAAAGTTGCTAACCTAACCTCACTAGAACCCCCTAAAAGTTACCTAACCTCACTATAACCCATAAAAGTTACTACCCTAACATCACTATAACCACTAAGAGTTTCTAACCTAACCTCACTATAACCCACTAAGAGTTGCTAGCCTAACCTCACTATAACCCACTAAGAGTTGCTAACCTAACCTCACTATAACCCCCTAAAAGTTGCTAACCTAACCTCACTATAACCCCTTAAAAGTTGCTAACCTAACCACACTATAACCCATAAAAGTTGCTAACCTAGCCTCACTATAACCCCTAAAAGTTGCTAACCTAACCTCACTATAACCCCTAAAAGTTACTAACCTAACCTCACAATAACTCCTATAAAAGTTTCTAACCTAACCTCACTATAACCCATAAAAGTTACTACCCTAACCTCACTATAACCCCTAAAAGTTGCTAACCTAACCTCACTATAATCCACTAAGAGTTTCTAACCTAACCTCACTATAACCCCCTAAAAGTTACTACCCTAACCTCACTATAACCCATAAAAGTTACTAACCTAACCTCACTATAACCCCCTAAAAGTCTCTCACTCAGGAACGAATTATTATAGTTATCTTTGTTTTCATTCATCTGTTTTCCATCTTCTTCCATTCTCTTTTCCCTGCTCCTCACCTCCGTCTTGGCGCCCTTACAGATCATTGAGACGTGCGGGTACCTCTTCATCGGCGGCCTGGTGGGCATTCCCTTGACGCTGGCTGTGGAGCGACCTATCATGGGCCTCGAGAGATTCCTCCTCGCACGTCCCGGTAAGTCACAAAGAGCCTCCTGCGGGTGGCTGACGAAGTGATAATGATGAGCTGACTCCGCGGTGCTCTTAGTCACAAACTATACCGGCAGGACTAGACTGTTACATCTGGATGAAGTACAAATATACGAACTGTCTCCCTTTTTAACGGTGCAACAACTTTAAGGAGACAGTAACGTGCTAAAACTTATCTTGGGAGTCGCTAAAACTAACACAACTAATACATATTAACTTTTATTATGGATCGCTTCTTTTCCTGCTATTGAGTCATGTTTCTAACTCAAAAACATTAACTAGAGGGAGAAAGATATCCATTAGTGTCTCTTCTGGACCTCTCTAGTATAGTATAATTTCCTATTTGTAACGCTACGAACATGAATTCTTTAGCTTATAAAACGACAGGAATTACGTGTTACATCGCGTTAAGAAGTCTGTAATGATATTGTTCTTCTCCAGCTCATAACACGACAGGAGAATTAAGTGTTACATCGCGTTAAAAAGACTGTTATTATGTTGTTCTTCCTCCTGCAGGCCGAGGATTGGTGGAGCAGAAGGTGGAGCAAGACAAGAAGGAGACGTGAGGGTGCTCGCTACTGACGCAGGACTGACCACATCGCCACCATCCCGCCGGCGGTGTTCACTAGAAAAGCGGTTCAGAGAGGTTCCTGAGTCTATCCGCACCTCCCCCACGGTCGTGTGTGTGTGTGTGTGTGTGTGTGTGAATCAATAATGCTACGAATATATATTTAAATGTTGTATATTGGATAATAATAAAAAAAAAAAACCATGTATAACCATACACCTCACTAATATAACTTCGCTGCTTGACAGTAAATAATACCACGAATATACTA
>JACEEZ010018548.1:975374-1012874 GCA_016584305.1 Chionoecetes opilio
TGTGTGTGTGTGTGTGTGTGTGTGTGTGTGTGTTGGCTCTGTGAGATTGTTTGGTCTCTGGTATATGTCAGGTTTTTTTACTTCAATCCCTCACATTCTTTTTTCTCTTCTTCCTCTGAATTTTTTCTTCTGCATCTTCCTCTTCTTTAACTTCCGCGTCCTTCACCTCCTCCTCCTCTTCTTCTTTATCTTCCTTCTCCTTCACCTCCTCTTCTTCTCTTTCTCTTCCTGTGCTTCCTCCTTCTCCATCTATTTCTTCATCATCATCATTTTCCGCAGCCCTACAGTTAATTCTTTTTCATTTTCATCATCAGTATCCATTTTTTTTCTTTCTTTCTTCTTCATCCTTCTCTTCGGCTTCCTTCTTATATCAGGGTTGTAAGGCGTGGCCACAGAAGACCTGCCACACCTCACACCTCCATCAGGCAATCCCAGCAGGAGCAGCGGGGCACCTATACATTTTAAGGTAACGTAACATTTTAAAGCAGTCAGTCGTTTTTCTCCCCTAAGCTTATACACAGCTCGTTCTTGGGGTTCCGGGGTCTCAACACACTTATGGGATTCACCGACACCATATTGGGTTTTATAGACAACAAGCTCTTCACATTTATATAGACATTGCGAGTGTTTGGGGATTCTTTCTGGTTGAACAGTTATTTTTCTTACCTTCTTCCTGTTGATTGTATTTTATTTTTCTATTTCATCGCCACTAGGAAATATTCTTTGAAGTGTTAGTCTTGCTTGTGAATTATGGCGCCGGTGGGTTGAGAGACGAGATTCCACAGACAAAGTTAAATGATTAAGTATATATCTTAATCTCAGCTTAGTAAAAAAAAAAGCCTAGTATATGGGTTTTTTGTATTAAGAATACCCTATTTTGGTACATCTGTATTTAGTTTTATATATACATTTACTTTTTAACATTACCTTTCTTTTATATTTAATCTTTTCACATTTATATTCACTTTTATTACATTGAATTCTATCTATTTTTCTCTCGTTTCGTGACGGTCGGTGGTGGTGGTGGTGGTAGTGTCGGGTGTTACCTCAGAACCATGTCATTGTGTCACCCAGTCACAGGGACGCGGCAGTGATGGGCATGACAGGCACACCCGATGACTCGCCCTTCGTACTGCGACAACAAGCACCCCTTCCTCTACATCTACACCTTCCTCCTCCCTACACCTCCACATCACCTCTACCTACAATCGTCGCGTCGTCCCCAGCCTCTCAGCCACCCTTATGATTACGTCGTTGAGGTGTGAGGCGAGTACTGAGGCGTTGGGTTCTGCTGGGGGCGGTAACCATTGTTGTGCCGTAGAGTGAGGAGTCCCCTAACGGCAGCACCTATTGAAGGGCGCCTATTGTTACGTGGTGTAGGGGAGAGGAAGGGGTAAGGTGAAGAGATAGGAGAGGGATTTAAAGAGCCACACTCCCTCCTTTTTGAATAGTTGGATCGCGAGTTGGAGCAGCAAAGGAGCTTCTCGCCGCTATGAAGGTAGTGTGATGGGGAGGGGGGGCGCCTTGACACGATAGGAAGGTTTTGAGATATCACCCAAGGAAAGCAGCAAATAGAAAATTCTCATATGAAATCACGAAAAAATGTTCACTTTCCGCATTAACGTACTCAAAAACATCACGGCAGATAAAATAGCATTGCAGAGGAGCGTGAATGACTACCAAGACAGATTTAGTGGTGATGTTCAGAACTTCGGTACCATCGGGGGCTTAGAGGAGGTCAAAGGCTTGTATATAGTAGAAGTAAACAAAAAGTAACGTGACAATTTTCACATTTATCAACGCCACTCCGCCGCTGAGGTCATGGTCGGTGTGTAATGGTTGTTCCTTGATCATTCTTGGTCACGTTTCTGGCCTTGTTAATGTTACCTGTGATGTGGTCAAACATGTGTTACTTTAGTTTGTATTGTTCAATTTAGTGATACTTTGTTTTTCTTTTATCATTTCGTGTGTTCTTTTATTGTTTTCATAAAATTTGTTTATATTTTAATTATAGACGACTTATTTTGAATTTACATTGTTAGCCTCACAGACGCCTTTTTTTCGCTTTTCGCTTTTCAGACCTACTATATTACATCGGTAATGATATCTTGTTTCTACATATAAAAGGACCAAATAGATAAGTTATGGCTGACATCTTTTATCCAGTTTGCAATGGCTTTTCTCTCATCAGCAATAGTAATGACAGTTTTTTTCTCTGGTTAAGGTACATAGTACCCGTGGAAAAATTACAAACGAAATCTATCATACGAACACGACCGTTTACGTATGTTCATGTGGCAGCTCCAATAATTCACGATCCCTCTAATCATCGCTCTTATCTGATAACAAGTAATAATCTACCACCGTTATCAGCGTCTCATCATACAAGCATCTAGTTTACAGGTGAAGGCCACGATGGTATGCTCCTCGACACTTGTGTTCACAACGTCCTCCTGGAGGACGTTGTGAACACAACGATGCGATGAAAATGTCACTCAAATATCTTTTTCTTTGGTGTGAGGAGCATTCTTAGCCTCGTTTTCTTTGGAGTGAGGAGCATTCTTAGCCTCGTTTTCTTTGGAGTGAGGAGCATTCTCAGCCTCGTTTTCTTTGGAGTGAGGAGCATTCTTAGCCTCGTTTTCTTTGGAGTGAGGAGCATTCTCAGCCTCGTTTTCTTTGGAGTGAGGAGCATTCTTAGCCTCGTTTTCTTTGGAGTGAGGAGCATTCTTAGCCTCGTTTTCTTTGGAGTGAGGAGCATTCTTAGCCTCGTTTTCTTTGAAGTGAGGAGCATTCTTAGCCTCGTTTTCTTTGGAGTGAGGAGCATTCTTAGCCTCGTTTTCTTTGGAGTGAGGAGCATTCTTAGCCTCGTTTTCTTTGGAGTGAGGAGCATTCTTAGCCTCGTTTTCTTTGGAGTGAGAAGCATTCTCAGCCTCGTTTTCTTTGGAGTGAGGAGCATTCTCAGCCTCGTTTTCTTTGAAGTGAGGAGCCTTCTTAGCCTCGTTTTCTTTGGAGTGAGGAGCATTATTAGCCTCGTTTTCTTTGAAGTGAGGAGCATTCTTAGCCTCGTTTTCTTTGGAGTGAGGAGCATTCTTAGCCTCGTTTTCTTTGGAGTGAGGAGCATTCTTAGCCTCGTTTTCTTTGGAGTGAGGACCATTCTTAGCCTCGTTTTCTTTGGAGTGAGGAGCATTCTTAGCCTCGTTTTCTTTGGAGTGAGAAGCATTCTTAGCCTCGTTTTCTTTGGAGTGAGGAGCATTCTTAGCCTCGTTTATTTTGGAGTGAGGAGCATTTTTATCCTCGTTTTCTTTGAAGTGAGGAGCATTCTCAGCCTTGTTTTCTTTGGGGTGAGGAGCATTCTCAGCCTCGTTTTCTTTGGAGTGAGGAGCATTCTCAGTCTTGTTTTCTTTGGAGTGAGGAGCATTCTCAGCCTTGTTTTCTTTGGAGTGAGGAGCATTCTTAGCCTCGTTTTCTTTGGAGTGAGGAGCATTCTTATCCTCGTTTTCTTTGGAGTGAGGAGCATTCTTATCCTCGTTTTCTTTGGTGTGAAGAGCATTCTTATCCTCGTTTTCTTTGGTGTGAGGAGCATTCTTATCCTCGTTTTCTTTGGTGTGAGGAGCATTCTTATCCTCGTTTTCTTTGGAGTGAGGAGCATTCTTATCCTCGTTTTCTTTGGTTTGAGGAGCATTCTTAGCCTCGTTTTCTTTGGAGTGAGGAGCATTCTTAGCCTCGTTTTTTTGGAGTGAGGAGCATTCTTAGCCTCGTTTTCTTTGGAGTGAGCAGCATTCTCAGCCTCGTTTTCTTTGCAGTGAGGAGCATTCTCAGCTTCGTTTTCTTAGGAGTGAGGAGCATTTTTAGCCTTGTTTTCTTTGGAGTGAGGAGCATTCTCAGCCTCGTTTTCTTTGGAGTGAGGAGCATTCTTAGCCTTGTTTTCTTTGGAGTGAGGAGCATTCTTATCCTCGTTTTCTTTGGAATGAGGAGCATTCTCAGCCTCGTTTTCTTTGGAGAGAGGAGCATTCTTAGCCTCGTTTTCTTTGGAGAGAGGAGCATTCTTAGCCTCGTTTTCTTTGGAATGAGGAGCATTCTCAGCCTCGTTTTCTTTGGAGAGAGGAGCATTCTTAGCCTCGTTTTCTTTGGAGTGAGGAGCATTCTTAGCCTCGTTTTTTTTTGGAGTGAGGAGCATTCTTAGTCTCGTTTTCTTTGGAGAGAAGAGCATTCTTAAGTCTCGTTTTCTTTGGAGTGAGGAGCATTCTTAGCCTCGTTTTCTTTGGAGTGAGGAGCATTCTCAGCCTCGTTTTCTTTGGAGTGAGGAGCATTCTTAGCCTCGTTTTCTTTGAAGTGAGGAGCATTCTTATCCTCGTTTTCTTTGGAGTGAGAGCATTCTTAGCCTCGTTTTCTTTGGAGTGAGGAGCATTCTTAGCCTTGTTTTCTTTGGTGTGAGGAGCATTCTTAGCCTTGTTTTCTTTGGAGTGAGGAGCATTCTTAGCCTCGTTTTCTTTGGAGTGAGAAGCATTCTCAGCCTCGTTTTCTTTGGAGTGAGGAGCATTCTCAGCCTCGTTTTCTTTGAAGTGAGGAGCATTCTCAGCCTCGTTTTCTTTGGAATGAGGAGCATTCTTTGCCTCGTTTTCTTTGGAGTGAAGAGCATTCTTAGCCTCGTTTTCTTTGGAGTGAGGAGCATTCTCAGCCTCGTTTTCTTTGGAGTGAGGAGCATTCTTAGTCTCGTTTTCTTTGGAGTGAGGAGCATTCTCAGCCTCGTTTTCTTTGGAGTGAGGAGCATTCTTAGCCTCGTTTTCTTTGGAGTGAGGAGCATTCTTAGCCTCGTTTTCTTTGGAGTGAGGAGCATTCTTAGCCTCGTTTTCTTTGGAGTGAGGAGCATTCTCAGCCTCGTTTTCTCTGGAGTGAGGAGCATTCTCAGCCTCGTTTTCTTTGTGGAGTGAGGAGGATTCTTAGACTTGTTTTCTTTGGAGTGAGGAGCATTCTTATCCTCGTTTTCTTTGGAGTGAGAAGCATTCTCAGCCTCGTTTTCTTTGGAGCGAGGAGCATTTTTAGCCTCGTTTTCTTTGGAGTGAGGAGCATTCTCAGCCTCGTTTTCTTTGGAGTGAGGAGCATTCTCAGCCTCGTTTTCTTTGGAGTGAGGAGCATGCTTAGCCTCGTTCTGGATCAGGCTCCCTACATTTTCCGAGCCCTTGTTGTAGACATATTATACAAGCCGACTGACACCTTCAACTGATACAAAATTAAAGTTGTTATAAAGATACAAAAAACTTACGTAGATTAGATAATGTCGAGGATGTGATTAGTAAGTAAGTATAGTCAATGACAAAATATGATGAAGACTGAAATTAATCACCCTTCGCGAAAACGACTCATGTGGTATTCCGTGTTATAGCCTAAGGGACTTTATATGTTACGCTTCGTTTGATAAGAAATTAGATATTTTACCTTGTATGACGAATTTATTTTAGTTATTTAGATGAAGATGCTTTTTGGTCGTAGGATGGCATTTAATTAGAATACTCTCTCTCTCTCTCTCTCTCTCTCTCTCTCCTCTCTCCTCTCTCTCTCTCTCTCTCTCTCTCTCTCTCTCTCTCTCTCTCTCTCTCTCTCTCTCTCTCTCTCTCTCTCTCTCTCTCTCTCTCTCTCTCTCTCTCTCTCTCTCTCTCTCTCAACTTTGTGGCAGATTAACCTTGACTCACTATTTGTTCTCAGATAATAACGATAACAAGTGGCTTAGTGTTGGCGATGGTGCTCTTGGGCGTGGTATCAGCGGCGCCCTCGGAGTCTGAGAGCCAAAAGGGCCTAGAGGACGAGGAGGAGGAAGGCTACGTGCGAGTCACCGAAACAGACAGGCACGGCAAATGTGAGTTCAGTCTCTTCCTGTGACTTTTTGACTCCTATCTCGCTGAGTCGATTACTTTTTATTCCTGACTACACTGACACTAGTGACTATACTGCTGACTCTATGACTACACTGACGCCTTAGACTCTCTCTCTGGTGTCTAGGATGTTGACTATTCACTCCTCTACAATTGACTTCATCTCCTCCAGTTTTTGTATTCCTGTGGAGGATCTCGCAGGATTCTTGCACGACCAATGACGCCACGCTGACGGAGGGCACCTGTCTGCCCTACAAGGACTGCAAATTCAACAGCGGCACCACCTCAGGGGCGTGCGCCAAGGGATTCGCGTCTTGCTGTCTGCGTTAGTGTCCTTTGTGACGACTTGTACACATAACTTTATCACTCCCACTGTTATTGATATCATTATCATTAGTTTTCATCATCAATATTAAGGGTAAAATTTCAACTTTTTCCATTTTTTTCTTATTCCTGGCATCGCTCATTCTCTCCTGCTCATTAACTGATTCATTTGTTCGGCAAATGATACTAGTTTTCTGCTTTCTTTCCCTAGTACCATCTCCTCACTAGCTCATTTTTGCTTGTTCTATTACAGGAGGGCCATCAGGTGACTCACATTTGACCTTGACTTATTATTTTCTGGACATACGCTAAAAAATCTCATTGACTTTTTGACAAGATTGAAGATATGACAGTTACTGCCGAATATGTGTATATCTGCCTGTCTGTCTATCCATAATGTCTGTCTCATTTAAAGTATAAAACCAATAGATAAGTTCCTACATTTCGATATATAATAAGAAACACAAGATAGTTAATAGAATAGGCATTGTATCATATTATATTTCCGGGATCCAAAACAAAGCTAACAACGTCTTCTTCCCCCTTTGTTCCCTTCCCTCGACGCCATGTTCTCGCTGGCTCCTCTCACGTCACCAGTCCAGCGAACTTGCGGGGAGACAACACGCTACAACAACACCTACTTCGTCAACCCAGGATACTCCGGCACCGATACGGGGACGGGGACGTGTACCCTCAGCGTTAATCGTATCAACAACAACATTTGCCAACTCCGCCTCGATTTCCTTGACTTCGAACTCGATCAGCCAAACGAAGACGGGATCTGCGCCACTGATTACCTTACCGTCACGCCCTCCACCTCCACCGTGCCTCAGATCTGTGGCTCAAACACAGGACAGCACAGTGAGTCTCCAGAGCAGGGTCTTGGTCAGAGGGGGGAGGGGGGGGGGGGTCCGAACAAAAATAACATCGAAGTAAGGTTGGAAATGGAGTAGAGAGAATATTTTGGTGCTTTATAGTAAAAGATTGTAGGTAGCAGACTAGTACAGTGAGTTTCCAGACCCGGGTCTTGGTCAGGGTGGGGGACTAACCTAAAAACACCGAAGTATGTAAGGTTGGAAATGGTGAAGAGAAAAGTTTTTTATGTGTGTTTTATAGCGGAGAATTGTATTGATGGGAGATAGGAAACGCAGGGGAAGGAAAAGATAAGGCGAAAAAGGCTAAGAGATAGAACTGTGGAAAGGAGGAAGATAAGGTAGAGTGTGAGTATGTCCTTGGAGGATGTACTGAAGAATGATGATAAGGATGAGGAAGAGAAGAATGTAAAGTAAGAAATATAAAAGATATAAAGGAAGAACAGAGAGCAACAGACCTGCTGGGCCAAACGGGGCTATCTGTGTCACTACTTTCTATCATTAAATAGTTTTTAAAAGCTAAAGACAAAAGAATAGTAAAGTTGCATTGGAGGAGAATGACGATTATGAGGAGGAGGAGGAGGAGGAGGAGGAGGAGGAGGAGGAGGAGGAGGAGGAGGAGGAGGAGGAGGAGGAGGAGGAGGAGGAGGAGGAGGTGTACTAGGAGAAGGAAAATGAAGAAAAGAAGGTGAAAAAGGAGGAAAGACATCAAGCTCATGAGGTCCTTCCCTTGTCTTCGCAGTGTACATCGACGTGCAGCCCAACAGTGGACCCGTGCAGCTGCGTGTGGAGCGCTCCACCGCCTCCACCACCAACCGCAAGTGGAACATCAAAGTGGCTCAGATTCCATGCAACTCCCAGTACAGAGGTGTGTGTGTGTGTGTGTGTGTGTATGTGTGTGTGTATGTGTGTGTATGTGTGTGTGTGTGTGTGTGTGTGTGTGTGTGTGTGTGTGTGTGTGTGTGTGTGTGTGTGTGTGTGTGTGTGTGTGTGTGTGTGTGTGTGTGTGTGTGTGTGTGTGTGTGTGTGTGTGTGTGTGTGTGTTGATATAGGTGTTTTGTTCAACGCCGTTAGTTATCATCATTACTATCATTATCATTATTACTATCATCATTATTGCCATTATCGTCCCGCAGCCCCATCTGGATGTCTCCAGTACTACACAGAAAATTCGGGCACCGTCAGCAGCTTCAACTTCGACAACGCAGTGCCGACCCCTGCGTCAGGTAATGCTCCCCCTCCTCCTCCTCTTCCTCTTCCTCTTCCTCTTCCTCTTCCTCTTCCTCCTCCTCCTCCTCCTGTTCCTTCTCCGCCACGTGATTTCCGTAGTCGAGTTATAAATGACGTTTTGATCCTCGCACACAGGGACGCGGCAGATATCAAACACCGACTACAGCATCTGTGTGGCGATGACTGACGGCTCCTGCGGCATCGTCTGGAGTCGTAACACCACGGGCGGCAACTACGGCTTCACTGTCTCTGGGAACGCTGACAGCAGTGTTATCTCGCCCGACCTCGTGGGTGAGTACCGAGGGCGTGATGGGAATTACCGGCTGTGAGGTTAAAGGAGTCGTTCTGGGGCGCCGTGGGATAAGATAAGATTCGATACGTGGTACGATTGATAGTTGTAGAAGAAAATGATTGAAAATTATGTAATACAAGGAACGGGTAATTTAGTAATATTAAATAAGCTATAAGCTTTTTGTTTAGTTTAAAGGTTGAGAAGAACATTTAAAAGTGATGCGTACGAGAAAGCGGTATTTTTGTAGTAAAGAAATTGTTTTTTTTACTGAAGAAATTGTGAGTTTTTCTTTTCGTATGTAATCCGTCTACACTATCAGTGGGCAGCTGTGGTTTTGGAGCATGGTAACGGCGAGTACCCGGAAAATGATAGTGTAGACGCAAACAACTGAAGCACCATCCCTGACCGAGGCAGTTCATGAACGAGCTATATATTCGGGCGTGGCCACCTGTGAGCTACATCCCAGCAGTGTTACCAGATGCACATAAACGTCTGCGTTGAACTAGACAGTTAATTTCCATGCCAGACGTTCCGGTGTATGGGTTATACAGTGTGAAATTAGTAGAACTTTGTTAGTTATGGAGCATACGGTCTGCAAATCCCTGGGATGTACCTGGTACGTATGTACGATGTACCTTATTATTCCACAGAGTTGATAATGGCCCATGTTATCTGGCACAACTGGACGCCAGTACCTATCGCTCAACCAACACGGGCAGCAGCTACCCGCACACTGGATAGGGGAGAACGTAGGGGACTCAGTACAGTGTGAACGGGCAAACTGCTGGTCGGTGGTCTCTGCCATCCTTCACCACCATCCCTCAAAGCTGCTGAGCTGCGTGCTCGAGCACCATAGGTGGCCACTGATAGTGTAGACGGGCCTTAATTAGACGGTCACAATCTTATCAAACAAGGCATCAAGACCACAATTTCTAGACATTGTTTTCCTAACCAACGCATCACAGCATTCAGAAAGAAGGTTTTGAGATACAGACATGCAAAAACACTAGTGGTCCTCACCTGCCATGAACCCGCCAGGGTGGCGCGGTTGGTAGAGTCACGGATTCGCGTGCAGAGTCCCTGCATTCGGTCAGCGGTTCGAGTCTACCAAGTTCGTCCTGGCGTGGTGGTGCTTTGTATAGTCAATAATCTCGTAGTTGGTACTTGCAAAGTGTCTAGATAGGATCAAAGTATCTTATCTTATCACCTGCCATGAACAAGACACAGGTGATCTCAAGGGCGCTAATCTTTCAGGCAATCCAGCGGCCTCCTCGACCGGAACCCAGTGCACCGGCGATTACGTCATCATCCCCGGGGGCGTGACGGACGCAGGGGCGCAGACGGACAGGTTCTGCGGCCTCGGCTTCCCCAACACCGTCACCTGTAAGGCAGACGTGGTGATAATGCTCCAGTAGAAGTAGTAGTAGTAGTAGTAGTAGTAGTAGTAGTAGTAGTAGTAGTAGTAGTAGTAGTAGTAGTAGTAGTAAAAGTAGTAGTAGTAATAGTAGTAGTAGAAGCAGTTGTAGTAGTAATATCAAAATAGTAGTAGTACATAAGAACATAAGAAACATAAGAAAATAAGGAAGCTACAAGAGGCCGCGAGGCCTACACGTGGTAGTTCCTGTCACCTAACACTACCTACATCCACCTTTCATCCCCATCCATGAACTTATCCAGCTCCCCTTTAAAGCTCCCTAATGACTCCGCACTAACTACCTGTCTACTGAGACCATTCCACTCATTCACCACCCTATTTGTGAACCAGTTTTTCCCTATTTCCTTTCTAAATCTACGCTTTTCCAGCTTGAATCCGTTACTTCTTGTTCTACCCTGGTTAAAAGCCGTAAGAACTTTTCCTACCTCTCCTTTATTAAATCCCTTTATCCACTTAAAAACTTCTATCAGATCGCCCCTTACTCTGCGTCTCTCGAGTGAGTGTAATTTTAATAACTTCAATCTCCTCTCATAACTAAAGTTACGCATCCCTTGTATCATTTTGGTCATCCTTCTCTGCACTTTTTCTAACAACACTATATCCATCCTGTAATATGGAGACCAAAACTGAACTGCATAGTCTAGGTGAGGCCTGACTAGAGCCAGATAAAGCTTTAGAATAACTTCCGCACTTCTACTTTTAACACTTCTGGTAATGAATCCTAATACTCTATTAGCTCTATTTCTGGCCTCAATACATTGTTTCCTAGGTCGGAGGTCTGGGCTCACCCTCACTCCAAGATCTTTTTCACCTTCTGATCTTTTCAGCGATACATTGCTTATGGTGTATCTATTACCAGGGTTTTTTCTACCAACATTCATAACGCTACATTTATCAATATTAAATTCCATCTGCCATCTGACTGCCCACTCGTTAAGTTTATCTAAGTCTCCCTGCAATATGTTTACGTCAGACTGTGATCCAATAGTTATACATTTAGTAGTAGTAGTAAAAGTAGCAGAAGTAGCAGCAGAAGTAGCAGTAGTAGTATAGTGATTTGATTTCCTTATCTATATTTTCCTACTTTACGTTGTCACATTGAAATCATTCAGGAAAATAAAAAAAATGTAAAGACTATAAATCAGTTACAGCTAAAAAAAAAAAAATTATAAAGCGATCATTTAGTTTGGAAAATTGTACAATGAAAAAGAATTACAGGTAAATATCTTAGCATTATAAATTTCTCAGGTTCTTAAATAAGAACACAAAATAAGGAAATTGATCAGAACTTTCAGAAGATTTTTAAACTCTTGACTTCCATCACTAATAATTTGTTCCACCGTCTTTCCCTTACTCTTTCATTTACCGTTTTTCCTTCCTACCGTTATTTCTTCTGTGCTATATCCTTCCTTGTCTTTCCTCCGTCTCTTTTCCATTCTTTCTTCCCTGCTCTTTCTACCCACCTTTCCTTTTCCCCTTACTTCTCACCCTTCCTTCCTTCCTTCCTTCCTTCCTTCCTTCCTTTATTCCTCTTCCTTCTGCCTCATCATTCCTTCCTCCTGCCAGCCACCACCAAGCCTTTCGTCCTGAACGTTAAGACCGATGCTGACGAGGACGGCCTCAATGACTTCGGGAACAGAGGCTTCAACTTGGACTACCGCCAGATCACCAGCTGCTAGACGGCCACGCCCACACCAGGATGAAACTCACGCCCACACTCACCCCTCGCTCCCATTCCCACGCCCTTAAGAGCATAGGTCTTAGGTCATAGGTCATAGCTTTATATATATCGTCGGGGTGATTTTTTTTCTTTTTACACTTTTTGACATGTGTGTGTGTGTGTGTGTGTGAGTGGTGAGTGTGAGTGTGAGTGTGAGTGTGAGTGTGAGTGTGAGTGTGTGTGTGTGTGTGTGTGTGTGTGTGTGTGTGTGTGTGTGTGTGTGTGTGTGTGTGTGTGTGTGTGTGGCGCCCCACTAGTACCGATGGGCAATCAGTGACAAAGTATGTGGCCTGAAAAAGAAACCTACACGCAATGTTTTCATTCCGTGCAAATGTAAGAATTTTTTTTTACCAAAGTTGTACAAGTTTAGGTTAAGTCCCTTCTCCCCTGTAATCATTATTATTATCATTACTATTGTTATTATCATTCTTATTACTATTATTATGATTATAATTATTATTATCATTATTGATATCGTCATTATTATCATTATTATTGTTATCGTCATTATAACCATTGCTATTGTTACTGCTATTATAATTATTGTTATCATTATTCCTATTATCATCAATTATATAGACTGTTTGATTTGTAAACGAAAAATCATAAACATTGTAAACGATTAGAGTCCTTATGATAAATTAAATAAATCCAATTTATTGAGCTTCCCAGTACATTTGAATCCCCACCCACTCATCTGCCCCCCCACCCCAACCCCTAGTCCCCGGACCCAGCAACTATGCTGGCTGAGGCAAGGCAACATTGAGTGGATATGCAGTAGAAGCAGAAATATAAGAAAACAAACCAAACAAACAAACACAAACACACAACACACAAACACACACACACAACACACAACCAAACACACAAACACCAAACACAACACAGAACACAACAACACACACACACACACACACACACACACACACACACACACACACCACACCACACACACACACACACACACACACACCACACAACACCACACACACACATCCACTAACACAAACATAACACAACAAAACACAAACAACACGCAAAAACACCACCACAAACTACACACACATCTACCACACACACATCACAAACACACACTTACACACAACACACAGCAAACACGAGGAACACCAAATGACCACGCACCTCACACAACTACACCACGAAACGTTGCTGTGTTAATTGTTAGTAGCAGAAAATCCAGTAGAACACGTAAATTGTCTAAATTAAACTGTTTTTCGGATTTAAATTTTTGTGTTGATAGTGACGTAGTATAGGGTTACGCGGAGGATATGTGATTGGATCGAGGGTTTGCGTAATAAGCTGTAGTGTGGTGTGTGTGTGTGTGTGTAGTGTGTGTCGGGTGTGGTCAGTGGGCACTTCCGCAAACACTTCCGAAAACGCAACTTCAGCAAATTGCGGAAGTCCGAATTCGTTTCGGATGTGCAAATGTTGCGGATTCGCTTTGGGACGTATTCGCAAAGTAAATATCCGCAAATTTCCGTAGTTCCTTATAAAGATTTCTTAAGCTATTAGCCTAAGAAAACACGCTAGAAGAAAGTTGTAAGCTAAGTGTTACCAATGTCATAAACAGAAATCAATTATCTCTTGTAGATATTGAGATATTCAATAGTATGTTAAAAATACACCAATACAATTTTCTCACTTATTTAAACTCTAAATTAATTTTCCTATCGCTATCAGAAAGGCCTGCTCAAGTTCTATCTTTACTCATTCCTAAAAATTTCCTGTAAACCTCATAGTGTTCGAATTATTTAAGAAAATATGATTTTTTACCGAAAATCAAAGGTGTACTCCTTTTTTGAGAGACCTATTATACCAGAAGGTAAAACACCTCATGCTTAACGTTTGTTAGTTGTTACTTGTTACCCTATTAATGTTTCCTCTAGGGCTAATAATTTCACTGGCAAAACTAAATAATCCAAACCTAACCTAACCTCACCAAACCTATATATAAGATCCAGGTATTTTCACATAATTTAATAAAGTATCTCTTAGGAGATTATTAGGGGTATATTATTGTACCCCTATTAAGGGTATATAATATACTACCCCTCTAATTATATACATATACTCTTAATAAGGATTATTAAATAGGTTATTAACATCAGATAAATTTCACCCTAATTTTCCTTATAAAAGCATTTTACTCCGTAACTATTAGGCCGAGAGCTAAAATGCATGGAAGCAAAGTTGTTAAAGTTGATGTGTTCTATCCAATGCCATTATCAGAAGTCAATTATCGCTTGTATTTTTTGAGATATTTAATAGTATGTCAAAAATACACCAATACAATTTTCTCACTTATTTAAACTCCAAATTCATTTTGCTAGAGCTCATTAGAAAGGCCTTCTCAAGCTCTATCTCTACTCTATCATAGAAATTTCCTGTAAACTCCATATATTTCGAGTTATTTAAGAAAATATGAATTTTTACTGATATCAAAGGTGTGCCCCTTTTTTTAGATACATATTATACCAATAGGTAAAAACACCTCAAACTTAACGTTTGTTTGTTGTTACCCTATTAATGTTTCCTCTAGGACTAATGATTTCATTGGCAAAACAAAAATATTTAAACCTAACCTAACCAAACCTATATCTAGATATTTTCACATCATTTATTAAAGTATCTCTTAGGAGATTATTAGGGGTATATTATTGTACCCCTATTAAGAGTATATAATATCCTACCCCTCTAATTATATATACTCTTAATAGGGACTATTAAATAGGGTATTTACATCGCATATATTTCACCCTAATTTTCCTTATAAAAGCAGTTTACTCATTAGAAAGGCCTTCTCAAGCTCTATCTTGACTCTATCATAGAATTTTCCTGTAAACCTCATAGTTTACGAGTTATTTAATTAAGAAAATATGAATTTTTACTGAAAATCAAAGGTGTACCCCTTTTTTGTCACATAATTGGTTTGCGGATTTGCGAATTTGGGGTTGCGGAAGTGTGAACTTCAAGAAATTTGCGGACTTGCGGTTGCGGAACGTAAGGATTGGGGTTCGCGGATTTGCGTTTGCGGAAGTGGATAATTCGTTTGCAGTGCCCATCTCGGGTGTGTGTGTGTGGGGTGTGTGTGTGTGGTGTGTGTGTGTGTGTGTGTGTGTGTGTGTGTGTGGTGTGTGTGGGTGGGTGGGTGGGTGTGGGTGGGTGGGTGGGTGGGTGGGTGGGTGGGTGGGTGGGGGGTGGGTGGGTGGGGGTGGGTGGGTGGGTGGGTGGGTGGGTGGGTGTGGTGTGTGTGTCTCGTGGATTCAGTAGATTTATTGGCCAATGAGATGCGCGTACTCATCTTACTTAGGAAAATGTTTGCTTGAGAGAGAGAGAGAGAGAGAAAAGAGGAGGAGAGAGAGAGAGAGAGAGAGGAGAGAGGAGAGGAGAGAGAGAGGAGAGAGAGAGAGAGAGAGAGAGAGAGAGAGAGAGAGAGAGAGAGAGAGAGAGGAGAGAGAGAGAGGAGAGAGAGAGAGAGAGAGAGAGAGAGAGAGAGAGACGAGGAGAGAGAGAGAGAGAGAGAGAGAGAGAGAGAGAGAATGAAAGCCAGATGGACACTGAAAAATAAGAAACAAAAATCTTTGACAGTTATTTGCATGATAACAAAACTATTTCACCTCATCCAAATCACACGAGATAATGTAATAAATGAATAAAAATAGAAAAAATTACTTTTAAACAAGTGACTCATTCAGACTCAGTATCAAAACAATATAAATACGGAGAAAATGAGAAGGTTCTTATTTATATCGGTGCTTTAACCCCTTCACGCCCAGATCTTTGCTTTGCTATAATAAGTCTTCTGTTGTTAGCCATAAAAAAACGAAAAGTAACTGAATATCACCAAATTAGCTAGTGGGCAAGGATATTAAACAGGCAATATCTACAAAATATTTTTCATACGCATTAAAATAGTCTAATGGTAGCAAAGTTACAATATAAATAACGTTCTGGGCCTCAAGGGTTAAATTGATAAATAAGTCATGACATTTTCCAGTGACAACGCAAATAGTTTTAACTAGTGCACGCATCTGCCTCACTTCGCTCACGCCTTCCAATATTACAGCTCAAGACATTTAATAGCTAGTTATTAAAATTATACACCACCACATACTTGTAGTTTTGTTTAGTGTAAAATGACACCTCGTAATCGTATAGAAAACTCATGGGTTTTGAGTATTAATTTCCAGGGTTAAATCAGTAATGAAAAAGAATGCATTTTGTCCCATAAATGTACCACGTGCAAAGAAAGACTGAGAGAAGCGAATCATTTAGTGTTGAGTGTGAGGTTGTGAGTGAGTCTGAGTAAGTATGAGTGTATAAAGTGAAAATATGCCGTGTGGAGCAAGGAACACACACACACACATCCACGCACAACTACACCCACACCCACACACAGCCACACACATTAACAGTCAACTACATACGACAATACTAGTACTTCGACTACTACTCACTATATATCATCATAACCACCACCACTACAATTACTACTGCAACTTTTACCACATCTACTACTTTTACCACCACTATCCCCCTCCACTACTACCATTGAGAAACACTGTGAAGAAGTATTAGTGATGATGAAATGAAACTAACGCTGATAAAAAAAGTGAGTAAGTATGGGAGTGTATGAACAAGGAAACTCTCGCACACTCCATCAAGCTGTGTGTTTGCTCCCAACTCTCCCTTGTCCTGTGTAAGCTGTTCCTTCCTCCCATGGCTTCGCGAGGCCGGTGTGCTGAATGGGGAGGCAATGGCAAGAGACCGAAATCAACACATTAAGACGATGGGGAAAAAACGGATACACAGGAAGATACACAAATAGAAGAGATAGAAATTATCAGACGGAGACGATGGTTAAAAATATATTTACACAAGAAGACACATGAGTGAAAAAAGCGGAAAATATATATATCAGGAGTCAGAGACAATGACAAAAAAAATAGCCATAATGAAAATATACGAATGAAAGAAGCGATTATGAATAAAAATAGGAATAACATACACACATCTATGATTTCTATAATGAATAGAACGTATGAAGAAAACTAAAAACCAAGAGGAAATTCCGAAAGAAAAATACGATTAAAGTACATGCAATAGTAGACAAAAGCATCAAAAACATGAATGTCAATATTCATAAAACATTGGAGGAATTGTCAAAAAAAAGAGTAAAAGAAGAGTAATAATAATGATCTTATAGAAGTACTAATTGATTGATTCTTTCATGACACACGGCAGGTAACTCAGGTGACTCACGCCCTTCACCACCTGACGAAGACGTGAAGAAGAACCCTCACCAACCCCCTAATCCCCCTTCCCTTCCACAACACAAACACGTAAGTCCAAAGACAACAACAACACACCCCAACATCATTTAACACCCGAACCCCAACTCTTCAATCACCAAAATGACATTAATCACTTCAAAGAGAAATGCTGATGGACTCGTCAACACAAACAGCGGAGAGGAAAAAGTGGACTGAGGACTTGAGAGCCGCTTTCAGTAAACAGACGAACAGAACCGAGACACAACGACCCACTTCGAGCGTTTGCATGCGAAGACATAAAAGGGTTGCACCAGAACATTAGCCTTCAGTTACTCCTCAGTCCTCGTGACGTGCAGTTCTCGCTCTCTCGGTCTTTTTTAAACAAAGGTAAGGCTCCCGTGGGAATACTCACTGCCGTTGGGTTGAAGGTTAAATATCCAGTTAGAATATTATATCAATACCGTACGTGGAAAAAAGATAAGATAAAAACTTTCCTCTATCAAAAGAATACAATCTGAATACTTAAAAACAACAGCAGTGATACTACTACAAATAACGACAATAATGATAATGATGATAAAAATAATTATTGCAATAATAAGGATAATGCTTATACTATACAAATCACCTCAAAATACACGAAATAAGAGGTTTTGACTCATTTTTCGGATTCATTCTGAAGTGAAGGTGGTTCATTGGCCTTACGAAGAACGATAAGATGAAACACGTACACTAAAGCATTTTCAAAACTTAGGATAATACAATTAACATCCTATATCGATCTGTTAAGAAAAGAGGCAGGACTGGCAAAGACGAGCCGGCAAAGCAAAGCTGCCGCATAGGTTTCTCGCTGATTGTAAATACGTGCAATATGAGAGAGAGAGAGAGAGAGAGAGAGAGAGAGAGAGAGAGAGAGGAGAGGAGAGAGAGAGGAGAGAGAGAGAGAGAGGAGAGAGAGAGAGAGAGAGAGGAGAGAGAGAGAGAGAGAGAGGAGAGAGAGAGAGGAGAGAGAGAGAGAGAGAGAGAGAGAGAGAGAATGTGTAAAAAATGGAGTAGAAATTTAAGAAATGCTAATTGAGTTATATTATATCTGGAAACTAACAAAAAAAGTTCACTAAGACAACAAAAATAAATCTTTGGCCTGAAAATAAAGTCAAGAACGAAAGACTTAACTACGACAATATCTTAAAGTAAAAAGACAATAAGAAAAGACATTAAAAAAATACTAAAATCAGTTCAAAAGCAACGAAAGACGTATTGAAGCTCCATAAAAATTTTACCCAATATACGATGTTTAAGACGCCATAATATGTGAAGTCTAACCGACCATCGACTCTGCTTAGGTTAAAAAAAAAAAAAAGGGATCCCGTTAATGTGGTGTTTCAGCCATCCGAAGGAACGCGGAGTGTGCGGCGGCGAGTGTGCTGAGCAAACACCAGGCCGGGAGAGGTGGTGGCATGACTGGCCCGCTGGGAGGAGGAGGAGTGGAAGGAATAGATAATGATGATGAAAGAATAAAGATAGATTATACGTACAGAAGGAAGAGGAATGCATGGATCAGATAATGATTATGAAAGAAGAAAAATCATAATTAGGCATAAAATCAATAGGAGGTAAAGGGGTGGAAGGAAATGATAATCATGAGACAAGATCAAATATACGGATGTAAAGGAGGACGAGGAGGATGACAAATGAAGGAAAGATCAAACATGTAGAGGCGGAAGATGAAGGTCTAGGTAAATCATTGCAGTTTTTTCCCGGAAACATTGTGCAAAAAGAAAGCTAAATATAAAACAATAGATAAATAAAAACAAATATATATAATATTAAATGATAATAATATAATATATAATATATATATATTAACTATATATATATATATATATATATATATATATATATATATATATATATATATATATATATATAACCTAGTTGAAAAAGTTTCCCAAAAGGCAGAAGTATTATCTGTAACCTTCCTTCTGGCCCTCCTCCTGGTCCTCATGTTATCGTCCTCATTCTCCTCCTGTTCATCTCCCTCTTCCTCCTCCTTTACATTAACGATATAGATAAATATGCAAACTGCAAAGTAGATATACAAAAACGATTCTGAGGTCAAGAATCATGTCCCACTATGAAATATTTACAGAATCAAATTTTTTCGCCTTTTTGAAACGAAGAATGCGAGATGGTCTAATTAAAGTATTCAAAATATTCCAAGGTTTTTAAAATATCAATGCAGAAGCTTAAGAAGCTTATAGACGATGGATCAAATACAACAAGAACAAGTCACCGTTTACAGATATTTGGTAAAAGTTTTTTTGTCAAGCAAAGTCAAACATTTCTTCCTTCGGGTCATAAACGTCTGGGATGCTTTACCTTCCAATATCGTTGTCAGTGTGACAGTTACAAGTTTCAAGAACAGATAAGATAAGTACAGCTTCGACCTGAATCCATAGCTGACGTACTATTAATTCATTATTGCAATAAAATGTATAAATGTAGCGAGTAAAGTGTTTGGGGTTGTTGGTGTTGGTCTCGCACCACTTCCTTTGCCTGGGTAGTGGTAACATTGGACGTAGTTTTTACATCTTCCCTATGAAAAAAAATGCCGTGTAATTTTCCATGTTGTATGGTGTTTTTTCTTTTCTTAACAGCCTCGGGTAGAGATTTTGGAAGGGTGGAGAGGGACTCTCATCCTAACTATTATATGTCTCTCGCTTTAGATGAATTTTTTTAGTTTATTCTTATCACAAACAGCCTCGCCAGGACTAACAGGTTTGTTGTTGTTTGTTCTTTCTTTATGTTCCTCCTCCTCCTCTTTCGCTTTTGCCCCTTCCTCATTACTTTATGTTATCATCTTATGCTACCAATTATGCTCACACTAATCATGTACATGTACGTACGTGCATGAAACAAAAACATTTCACACACCCAATTTTTTTTAATAATTTTGCTCTCCATCCTGGATTGTTGAATACTTTGTGAATTCAATATATTTGGGGATTGGAATGTTTATATGTTTTGTTGGTTGGTTTCACAGACGGTTAATGACTATCTTCACCCGGCAGATGGGCGCCAGCTGGTGGTGGGCGGTGGTGTGGGTGGTGGTGGTAGGCGGCGCGGCGGCCATGAGTGTCATCGAGAAGGAGGAAGGCCAAGAACTGCGTGAAAAGAGGGACGGCGAGGACGTGGAGGTGGAGAGCGAGAGCGATCGCCAGAAAAGATGTATGTACAGATTTATAATGACTATCATCATCATTATTATTACCAGAATCATTCCCTGCATTATGAAGGACAATTATATAAAGAACTATACATCCTCTAAGAATAGGTATACAGTTTCTTTTCTTTTTATTCTTATCTATAAGTGTATGTCCAGTTTCTTCGTAATTCTTGTTCTTCCTCTTTTATTTTATTCTTGTCATTATTAGTTATCATTGACACTATGATCATTTAGATAATTATTCTCATTATCATTATCATCGTCCTCATCATCATCACATGAATTATAAAGTTTAAAAGAGAGCCAGTAAATTCCTTCCCTCGCCTTCGTATATATTACTGTTAGTCCAGTAGTTGTAAGTTGCTTCCTCAATTGCACTACCTAATGTCCTAAGCTTTCCTTTGCTGTCAATTCTTCATGATCCTGTGATGTGTTGGCAATAATATATACAGTATTCCCTCGCTATACGAGGCCACGCTTTACGGTAGTTCGCATATCCGATTGATCTTCTTTTGTACCCTTTGCTGTTTTTACGATGGCACTCGCTCGCTTTTACGATCATGCGAGCGATCCATAATGTCCTAAGCGGCCTGTACGCTCTAGTGCAGTGGTTCTTAACTGGTGGTCCATGGACCACTGGTGGTCCATGATAACTTTTTTAGTGGTCCACAGGACGTTCACGATATTTGGAAATGAACTGAAATATAATTAAACCAAAATGTTACTGTCTAATGTTATTTTATTTATTTCTGAAAATTCCGTTTACTATAAAGTAAACGGACTTTTCAGAAATAAATAAAATTACATATTTACATGATATATATTTATAACCAACCCTTTATCTACCTTTAAAATCTACCCTTTTCCATCATATCTCTAAAGTCAAAAAGGAGATGGTCCATGATTTTTTTTCAATTGGGCTAATGGTCCATGGCTTGAAACGAATTGAGAACCACTGCTCTAGTGTCTCGGATATCAAGCCCAAGAATGCCAGGGTTAATATACCAGGGTTCGCTATACGATTGGGTTTTCAGGGACAGGGACGTAACCCCATTTGTGTAACGAGGGAATACTGTACTAGATTAGAAAGATGCAATCCAAAATATGCTTTAACCTCGACCTGCTTTTGCAACTTTCGGAAAGGTGGTACGAAAACACGGGCTGTGGCAGGAATGCTTTATTATTTCCTACGTTTCAACTGTGTCTTAAAGGAGCATTAACTGTTGAGACGTAAGGGGTAATTATTTTTTGCTTCAGTCTGTGTTTTCCTGCCGACTTATCACTTCCTCTACCTACTTATCACATTTTCGTCCATTTTGTAGTGTTCCTCATCTTCGCGCAAGTTCAGCCTCTTCAGTGCACCACCAACAGCACGGTGTACAAAACGGGGACTTGCTTCACCTCGAAAAATTGCAAATCCCAAGGCGGCCTTGCATCGGGTAGCTGCGCCAGTGGTCTCGGGGTCTGCTGCATAAGTAAGTGTCTTTTCTCATTCGTCCTTCTTAATTCCTCGACGAGTCTATATACTAGCAAGAAGCTCAAGTATTTGGGGAATCATAAAGATGTTTGCTATGATGTTGAGGACTGGTGAATTGTTAGCATGGAAACCCAATGTTAATTCATATACAATGCATCAACATCAACTGAAAAAACAGAGCACCATCGGCTGCCACACTGGTGGCACCAACAGGGACTATAGCACTGTTGCTAGTTACACGCTACATTTCTGCCACTTGTACGATACATTTAGGAAAAGTAGTCTAGGTCAATATACTCCGCGCATTTCTTTTGGATACTAATATACCATATTTTCTAAGTGTGTAACACACTTTTTTTTTTTAAACGGGTTTGAAAACCAACCTGCGTCCTATACACTGAAGATCAAAACTTTTATGCCTCCCTAGGCATACTGTACCTAGCATAGCAAGGACTACGAATCAGCGTGATCAACATTTAGGCCCGGCGTACATACGACGCAACGCATGGCAGGGTAGCACAGGATTCTGTATCTAGTAGTTATTTCATGAGACTCCACACATTGCGACGCAGACTTGTAATTTTTGCAGCAATAAACTTTCAATCAATCATTTACTCCTATTATAAATGACGGGAGGGTGAATTAGATACGTGCGAAATAAGATCGTGCAGGGTTCGAATTAAGTAAGTGTTATAAATTATTATCATCTAGATGTCAGTCAGTTCGAAAATGTCAAAAAAAATGCTTGCTAGAATTAAGTTCAAAATGTGTTAGATGGAACTAGGATCTCAGCAAGCCAGAATTCAGGTAATATTTAACCTAATTAATTCTAACCTAATCTAACCTTTGCCATGGGGCCATTAAAAAATAAGCAGGGGGAGATTGTAAGCACGGCAGAGGATATATGTAAAATTTTAAATTATTATTTCTTGAGTGTTTTTACTCAGGAGGATAAACAAAAGGTACCTGATAGTGAACAGATGTTTAGAGGAGAGGATGATGAGAAACTCAAAGATATTGTGATAACTAGGGAAATGGTAGAAGGTATAGACGGAATGAAGAATTTTAAGTCACCAGGACCAGATGAAGTGTATCCCAGAATACTAAAAGAATGCAAAGGGGTTGTTAGTGATGTGTTAGTGCATATTTTTAGGAAATCGATTGATATAGGGGAAGTGCCGTTAATGTGGAGGAAGGGAGATGTACTGTAGTTCCCATATTTAAGAAGGGAGATAGAGGGGATTAATGTCAAATTATCGACCCGTTAGCCTGACGTCAGTGCCACTCAGTGGTAGGTAAATTATTGGAATCTGTTTTGCAAAAAACATTAGAGAGCATCTTGAAAAGCATAGTTTGATAAATGATTCACAACATGGGTTCACCAAAGGTAAATCATGTCTCACTAATTTATTGAGTTTTTATAGGAAAGTTTATGAAACAGCAGATAATGATGAGGATTATGATATAGTATACCTGGACTTTAGTAAGGCATTCGACAAGGTGCCTCATGGTAGACTCTTAAATAAGGTTAAGGCTCATGGAATAGACGGGAAGGTTCTTCGTTGGATTAGATCTGGGCTAAGTAATAGGCAACAAAGGGTTACAATTAATGGTTCTAAATCTGAATGGGGGCGGGTAACGAGTAGGGTTCCACAAGGGTCTGATTTGGGTCCATTACTATTTTTTATTTACATCAACGACTTGGATAGTGGAATTAGTAGTGATATCAGCAAGTTTGCGAATGATACTAAGGTAGGTAGGATTATTAGATCACAGTCTGATGTAAATATTTTGCAAGGAGACTTAGATAAATTAAATGAGTGGGCAGATAGATGGCAGATGGAATTTAATATTGATAAGTGTAGCGTAATGAATGTTGGTAGGAAAAATCCTGGTAATAGGTACACCATACGCAATGTATCGCTGAAAAGATCAGAGGGTGAGAAAGATCTGGGAGTGCGGGTAAGCTCAGACCTCCGTCCTAGGAATCAATGTATTGAGGCTAGAAATCGAGCCAACAGGGTGTTAGAATTTATTACCAGGAGTGTGAAAAGTAGAAGTGCTGAGGTTATTCTAAAGCTTTATTTGGCTCTAGTCAGACCTCACCTAGACTATGCGGTTCAGTTTTGGTCTCCGTATTACAGGATGGATATTGCCTTGTTAGAATCAGTGCAGAGAAGGATGACCAAAATGATTCATGGAATGCGTAACTTTAGTTATGAGAAGAGATTGAAACTATTAAATCTACACTCACTCGAGAGGCGTAGAGTAAGGGGCGATCTGATAGAAGTTTTTAAGTGGATAAAGGGATACAATACAGGCGATGTAGGAAACGTTCTTAAGGTTAGTAAGTAGGGTAGAACAAGAAGTAACGGATTCAAGCTGGAAAAGCGTAGATTTGAAAAGGAAATTGGGAGAAACTGGTTCACAAATAGGGTGTAGAATGATTGGAATGGACTAAGTCGTCAGGTGGTCAATGCGGAGTCTATTGGGGTCTTTAAAAGGAGTCTGGATAAATTCATGGATGGGGAAGAGAGGTGGATATAGGTAGAGTTAAGTAACAAGAACTACCTCGTGTAGGTCTCGCGGCCTCTTGTAGCTTCCTTACTTTCTTATGTAACCTAACCTAACTCACATACTTATTACCATGTACGTATGCCTAACTATATTTTAATATTTCACACACGATCCCATTTCCAAGTCCTCGCTCAAAATTGGAAATAGGTTCGTGGGAAACAAGTTTGCAGATTTTTGAACATATTTAAACGTCGACGACAGTACCATAAACCTTTCAGAACAAGTTTTCCATGCAATATGTTTTTACATGTAGATAATTCATTCTTAGGCAAACTAAATGCAAGTAGTGGTCAGCTCGGTTCTACTACAGTTTAATACAATACAAGGCGCGGAGTTATGGCAGTCCTCAACTTTTAGATCTCTGACCATTTGCAGTATCTCTAAACTCTTATATCAGCCATCGGAAATTAATAATAACATAAGTGGGGGTCTGGGAGGGCGCGATCCCCCAGGTAGGTTAGGTTATGTAACCAATGTCCAGTTTAGGTTAGTGAACTAGCGGGGACGGGGGAGGGGTCTGGGGGGGCGCAGTCCCCCCCCAGTTAGGTCATGTTACGTAAATAATGTCTATGTATTGTATTAAATTGCAGTTTTACAGTAAGCTCATATATGTAGATTGTTCCGAAAAAAGCACCCAGCACAATAGACTTTTTCATCTTTCTTGCTTTTCTGATGCTTCAGCTGCTGACAAGAATCAAGAGGGCTCATTCCAGAAGAGTTATACAGAGATGTTAAACGGTTTCATGCACCTGCCTTGCTGGCGATCATGCTGCGATCTGTTCTTTTGTTCATGAGTACATCTTTGTGATCACTCACCGGTTCAATTAGGAGAACGGTCTCCTGTCCATTTACATAGCGCTGTTTGTCCATGGTTGACAGTCCTACTCGACTGTATTTGCTGTGGCAACGTCCCACTAAGTAATAACAAGCGTGTTTCCTGGCCCAGTGGAAGATACAGGTAAGAAGGTAGATCGCTGGTCGTCGTGGTTAGTCGGCGCTGTGTTACACGTGTTTCAGGTCCCGCGCGGGAGACGGTCCTAAACTTTGTACACAATCACAATCACGCTTACCAACCTCCCCGATTTAAGGCGTCAGGAGCACCAACCCCGTCCCACAATACACTTTGCGAATGCGGGAAAAATAAATAAATGTGTGGGCTCCACCCTTTGTAGGGGTAGGCTTGTCTATCTCGTTGTGTTGATGACAGCCACGCCCGCTTGGTGACAGAGGGAGTTGCAAGTCCCACGTAGCGCGTTTCACTTCCGTGGAGTTTCCAAAGTTAGTCTCCATCAGGGTCTACTATCTGACCCTGGTCTCCATACAAGAAAACGCATACACGATTGATTTTTTTCTGCCCTAGTTTCGAGGACGTGCAACGGTGACACGTCACTTAACAACACCTACTTCACGGAACCCGACCTGACCAGCAACACCCTGGACGGTTGCACGCTCACCGTCAACAGGGTCAACGACAACATCTGCCAAATCAGGTGAGTCTCGGAGGCAACAGAAATAAGCCTCGGTTACCTAGATACTCTTAATTGTTACGCAAGATTAAAGAGGTACCGTAAAATTTAACATCTGAAAAGATACATACATCAGTCTTTAGTTTAGTTATATTTTTTCTTCCCAGATAACGTTTTCCTATTTTGTTTTATAATTTTGTAACATTCTTCTTGTGTTGACTCCTACGTCCTACTTATTGCTTTCTTACTTTTCCTTTTCTATACTACGGAACGGTGTTATGCGATTTTTCTATAACTTATACTCGCCATTCAAGTCCTATTTCACAAGTGACATGTTCCTCCTCCCATCATCGTCCTCAGACTAGACTTCCATCTGCTCGACCTCTCGCAGCCAGACAGTAATGGGCGCTGCGTGTACGACGTGTTCTCAGTCTCCGGTGGGATGCCGCACTTGCCCAAGGTCTGCGGCACAGTCACCGGGCAACACAGTGAGTAGATAAAGCCTGATCGCGCTACACTGCTAGCGGGGGGGAGGGGAAGACAAACAAACATGCCGTGATTTAATACTGAAATAATACTAGGGTGACAAATGATAGACTTGCGGCGTTAAAAGACCCCGAAATGAAGGTTGACAGGTACGTGATTGGAATGGACTCAGTCGTCAGGTAGTTAGTGCGGAGTCAATAGAGAGCTTTAAAAGAAGGCTAGATAATTTCATGGATGGGGATGAAAGGTGGATGTAGATAGTGTTAAGTAACAAGAACTACCACGTGTAGGTCTTGCGGCCTCTTGTAGCTTTCTTATTTTCTTATGTTCTTATGTACGTGACTGTCTCCCGTGCAGTGTACTACGACCTGGACCCCCAAGGCGGCGCCGTCAAGATCACCGTGGACCGATCGGTGGTGGCGTCCCTCACCACCGCCTGGAACATCCAGGTGGCACAGATCGCATGTGACTCCGAGTACCGAGGTGAGAGAGAGAGAGAGAGAGAGAGAGAGGAGAGAGAGAGAGAGAGAGAGAGAGAGAGAGAGAGAGAGAGAGAGAGAGAGAGAGAGAGAGAGAGAGAGAGAGAGAAGAGAGAGAGAGAGAGAGAGAGAGAGAGAGAGAGAGAGAGAGAGAGAGAGAGAGAGAGAGAGAGAGAGAGGAGAGAGAGAGAGAGAGAGAGAGAGAGAGAGAGAGAGAGAGAGAGAGAGAGAGAGAGAGAGAGAGAGAGAGAGAGAGAGAGAGAGAGAGGAGAGAGAGAGAGAGAGAGAGAGAGAGAGAGAGAGAGAGAGAGAGAGAGAGAGAGAGAAGAGAGAGAGAGAGAGAGAGACGAGAGAGAGAGAGAGAGAGAGAGAGAGAGAGAGAGAGAGAGAGAGAGAGAGAGAGAGAGAGAGAGAGAGAGAGAGAGAGAGAGAGAGAGAGAGAGAGAGAGAGAGAGAGAGAGAGAGAGAGAGAGAGAGAGAGAGAGAGAGAGAGAGAAGAGAGAGAGAGAGAGAGAGAGAGAGAGAGAGAGAGAGAGAGGAGAGAGAGAGAGAGAGAGAGAGAGAGAGAGAGAGAGAGAGAGAGAGAGAGAGAGATTTATACACTAAGAATTAACAACTACAATAACCTACAAATAAGTGACGCGATTGACAAAATCTTTTCACCTCCTCCTTCGCCTCTCGCCGCGCCTCCTCGGGTCAGCGCCCGTCGGCTGCCTCCAGTACTACACGGAACACTCCAACATCATCAGCAGCTTCAACTTCGACGGTGCCGCGACTGACACCGGTGAGCCTAAACACTTGTTCTCATCCACTGTTCTTTAGGATTTTAAGTGACTACAGTGCCTTCCTATTAACCCCTTCACGCCCAATCTTTCCTTTACTATAAAAAAAATCGTCTGCTGTTAGCCATAAAATTACGAAAAGTAACTTGATATACCAAATTAGCTAATGGACAAGGATATAAACAGGTCATATCTATAAAATATTGCTTATATTCACTAAAAATCGTCTAATGATACCCAAATTACAATGGAAATTACGCTCTGGGCCCCAAGGGGTTAACCGAAAAGTACGTTATTATAAGAATTGAAAGTACAGACACAAGTTCTCCACCCTTAAGTTCCTTCCATATTTCACATTTTTTACTTTCTTTAAAATCAGCTGCTTCTTTGCTTTCCCCAGATACTAGGCAGCTCGCAGACATGGATTACGGCGTGTGTATCAGACGCGCCGACAACTACTGCTCTGTGGCTTGGGTGGCTTACGCATTGGCTGGGCAATACTCCTTTTCCATGACTGAAAATGCGGCAGTGGTTGACAGCTCGCTCATCGGTAAGTCATTTTTCTGACTATATAATTTGCAAAGTCAGTGTCGTGCGTGAAATATTAGAGTTATAAGAGAAAGTTATAAAAGTTATAAAAGAAATATAGAGTTATAAGAGAAATATTATGAGTTATCCCATAAATCTTCGAAGTGTGTTTTCCCCTGATGTATGGCATGTGAAAAAAATATACAAAAATTCTAAAGGTTCGGTTCATATACTCTTCAATATTATTTTAAGTATGGTTAGTTGTAAACCCCATTTCAATCAATTTCGAGAATAAAACCTTACAGACACCTACAATGCATATGAAAGCACTTTGATTATGAAATTTCAAAAACAGAGTTCGGTTCTTTAACCCCTTTACGCCCAGATTTCTCCTTTGCTATTTCAAATGGTCTCGTTGTTAGCCATAGAAGTACGAAAAGTGACTGAATATACAAAATTAGTTAGTCGACAAGGATACTAAACAAGTCCTATCTATAACATATTGCTTACATTCAGTAAAAATTGTCTAATGGTAGCCAAATTACAATGGAATTATCGGTTCTAAGTTCTGTTCCTTGTCTCAAGCGGGTTCAACTCTGTGACCTGCGATCTCATCATCCCTGCCTTACACTCACCCTTCACCATCACGCTACTGGGCTGGCCCACAGTGAGTGGCAAGAACGGGAGTAGAGCAGTGAAGAAGAGACGAGATACAGTGATAACCGAGGAGAGTAAGAGAAGAAGGAGAGAAGACGGAGAAGTGAGAAACATGACGACGGTATGTGGCCGAGCTATGGCGGACTCGTGAGCAGAGAGATGAGAGAGAAGAGAGAGGAGAGAGAGAGAGAGAGAGAGAGAGAGAGAGAGAGAAGAGAGGAGAGAGAGAGAGAGAGAGAGAGAGAGAGAGAGCGAGAGCGCGAGAGAGACGAGAGAGACGAGAGAGAGAGAGAAGAAGAGAATGAGAAAAAAAAAAATGTATAAACAAACTTCATGTCAAAAATCAACTTTCACATCAAAACAGACAAATCCTGATGAAGTACATAAAACACAACCAAATCAACTTTACACAACACAACACAAACCCTCGCCTCCTTCCCCTTCCCCTGCCTCTTTACTCCCATGCTTTCCCTCTCCCTCCCTCAGCCTCTGCGCGCCCCTTCGCCCTCTATGTCAAGACGGACAGCAACGAGACCATGGATAAGGGTAACCGTGGATTCAGCCTCACCTACCGCCAGCTGCCCTGCTTCTAGACTCCACCGCCACCCGCACCGCCGCTCCAGGTAACAGTATACACTTCATCGTAAGCAAATATAACATTACAACATCAAGTATAGGCGTCCAACCTCTGGCCCCTTTGCTTTTGGCTCAGTTCTTGCGGCTGGAACGTGGCAGCGAGCCACGTTCCAGCCAATTAACTCATTACGTGAATTACTCATTAAGGGCTTGTTCTACGCAAAAAGTTTCTTGCGACGACCCCCATTGATTTTGACAGCACTACTTGCATGTCAAATTTCAACTCAATCCGACAATATTTAGGAGTAGTTATTCACTTTTTGGCGGAAACTTGGTTCCACGGGTCTTATGGTAAGCGGCAGCGAGCGAAGCGAGCTGCCAATAAATACATCAAGTATAGACATCCAGCCTCTGGCCCCTTTGCTTTTGGCTCAGTTCTTGCGGCTGGAACGTGGCAGCGAGCCACGCTCCAGCCAATTAATTCATTACGTTAATTACTCATTAAGGGCTTGTTCTATGCAAAAAGTTTGTTCTTACGACCCCCATTGATTTAGACAGCACTACTTGCATGTCGAATTTCAGCTCAATCCGACAATAATTAGGAGTAGTTTACGCTAATTACTCATTAAGGGCTTGTTTTACGCAAAACGTTTCGTGCGACGACCCCCATTGATTTTGACAGCACTACTTACATGTCAAATTTCAGCTCAATCCGACAATATTTAGGAGTAGTTATTCACTTTTTGGCGGAAACTTGGTTCCACGGGTCTTATGGTAAGCGGCAGCGAGTGAAGCGAGCTGCCAATTAAAGAAAAACAACACTATAGGGAGAGGTGGAAATAAACAAATAAAATACAAAAAAACCTCACTCAGAAGACCTCATCATAAAATCTTTACAAGAAAATATAATTCAAATTTCATTATAAACGTATCAACCAAAATATAGTTATGGAATCATTGGTATCAGAAAAAAAGCGAATTTCGTGGTTTTGTTTCTGATATCCATTAAGTAATTAGTTTTTTCCACCTTACTAGTCGTTTTTAAAAGTTTTATAACAATACCTTGTCAAATAACACTTTCCCTTTGTATCCGACTTACCCCATTTAGTCAAACTCATTACTCACAAAAAATCTGACACATGTTTTTTTTATATATTTCAGGTGACCTGGCGTGGCCCCCTGGTGACTGGCAGGTCCCTCGTGTGACCCAACACTTCCGGGGTCGTCTATGACCTGTACCATACACGTGTATTTATTCCCATGGTTTCTTTATCACAAGTGTCACGTGACCGAGGTGCCAGGACACGGTGTACATTGATAATACTTTGTTATATATTATCGTTGTAACTAAACTCAATAAAAGGTTGTTGTATTTTTAGCAATAATTTTCTTACGTGGTGCAAAATGCTACCCTATTTTTCGCCTATTCTAGTACGTTGGTTGCCTGTAAATACACAATTCCTTCCCTTCTTTTTTTGTCCAGCAGGATGGAAAGTATTTGTGAAAGGTATCTAAACAAAATTGTTGATCATAAAGGAAACATTACAAGTTGAACGTCCCTTGGCTCACATTTCATTATGCTTCATGCAATGGGATACGATGAAAGTTGATGCGAAGCTCTCGATGTAATATGTTCAGTTTAATGACAACGGAGGCCTCAAGGCTCCTTTGAGGCTAACAAAGGACTCTTCTTTTTTTTTAATACCTTGACCTATAATTTCGTTGTGGCAGTTTTCGCAGCCCAACATTTCATAGTATGATATGCTAGCACTAAACCAGAAATAGACATAGTTCATTACCACGCACATAACTTTAAACATACCTTAACATAAACACGCAAAGTAAGGAAATATCTAAAAATAAAGTTATCCGCCACCTTCTCTTCTTAGTAAGTTTGAGTCAAATAAAAGGAAAATAAGTCTCCAGTATCATAATATTCTCTGGCACTGAATGAATTTAGAGGACGGGCAAGAGTGCATTGAGTGCGTGCCAACATCTCTGTGAACTTCATGAATAGAAAAAAATAGCCACACTCATTTCTACGTTTTGTTTTGTCAAGAACGAGTGAAGGTTTGTTTTTGGACGAGAGAGTGAGGCCTTAACGCCACGTCAGCTTGTCTTGGTGCTAATAGAGGCGTCGGGAAGGTAGGCGGGCGGAGTGTCAGGTACAGCCGTGTGGGTGAAGTAACAGGTGAGCCACAGGGGGCCAGCCAATGCTCCTACACGCGACCTAATTGTTTGTTTATTTATGTAATCTGGCACACTGACGGACCCTTCCTTGCCCCTTGCCTTGCCTTCACTCCCCTCTTCCCTCCCTCCCTCACCCTGTCTCCTCACCTCCCTCCCCTCCTCCACTCTCTATCTACTTAACCTGCTTCCACCTCCACCCTCCTCCCCCTTCCCCACTCCCTCCCTCTTTAGAATGCTCCCTCATCCCCTTCCTCTCTATCTCCACTCATAATGTTTCCTCCCCTCCCCCCCCCCCCCCCCTCTCACTCTTTCCTTCCAAATGACACGTGTCTTTCATTCCATTTAATTCCATTATACTTTACACCAGATTCATTTTATTATTCTATCCCCATTAAAAGTAGCATTTTTTCTTCTTTCCTTCCTCCTTCCGTTCTTTCTTTCGTTTTCCTAATCATGGTTTCCCTATAATTTTTCCTTCAAATCTTACATATTTTTTCAACCCACTCTATTCTTTCCTCCCACTCCCTCTCTTCTGCCCTCCCATTCACTCTATTCTTTCCTCCCACTCCCTCTCTTCTGCCCTCCCATTCACTCTATTCTTTCCTCCCACTCCCTCTCTTCTGCCCTCCCATTCACTCTATTCTTTCCTCCCACTCCCTCTCTTCTGCCCTCCCATTCCCTCTCCTCTCACTCCCTCTCTTCCCCCTACCCCTCCCTTCTTCCCTCTCTCCATCAGTTACCATGTTCTAATATCAACAACGCCACAGCTAATGCTTCACGTCACCTAACATGATAAAGGTAAAACAAAAAAACATAGTCCATCAAACTAAGGTTTAAAAAAGAGCGAGAAAACCAAAATGATTATGTAATTATGGTAAATATGCAGTTTCAACCAAGACTCCTTATTGACCAATACTCTCCTGACCTATCTGAAGCCCCCCCAGACCCCCCTGCTAGTTAACTAACCTAACCCGAGCATTGATTACGTAACCTAACCTCGCGGGGGGTTCCGCCCCCCCCCGACTCCCCTTATGTTATTTTTAATTTCCGCCAGCTGTGGGGTTAGAAATACTCCTTATGATGAGAACGTAACGTTCAGGGTACTTAAAACCACCGATCGTGTATTGGTTTAAACTGCACTTATACCGTAATGATTATAATGATATAGTTTGTTTCGATGATGAAACAACGCTAAATAAACAATGCAATTAAAGTAACAAGGAATAGATCGCTATCATTTAGTTTTTGCTGGTTATCTAAGAATGAGAGGTATTAGAAAGGTGATATTCGTGAGGATTAGGCAATACTATCAGGATGATGACTCAGCATAAGGATGAGAGAGATCATTATAAATCCCTGTTAATAAATAGAAAAACGGCGATAAATGGCAGCTCAACGAGTCTCGATTATAACGAGTCAACGATTATATTACGGCTGAGGACATCCCTTCGTGGGGGTCTTGTTTTGTTAGGGGGTTTGTTTACAATCAAGTAAGGAGGTTATAATGCAGGGTAAAGGCCATGTCACACGGACACTTTTTCCGGCATCTTTTGGTATTTTGCTACCATTTGACGCCTGATACCGGCATCTTTTGGTAGCAAACGCGGAGTCGCGCATGTTCGTTCTCTTGCCACCAGTACCGGTGTCGTGTGGGCAAGTGTCTGTTTATGAGGGAATGTCTGTTTACTAAACAAAGGCAAAGAAAACGGGAGTTGAGGGGAGTAATTACTAATTTTGACAGGATTTTCTTGAAAATAACCTCATTGTGATTCCCCCACAAAGTTACTATAATTAAAGTAAACCTAAACCTAACCTAACTTAACCTAACCTAACCTAACCTAACCTAACTTAACGTTTTTCTAACCTTACCTAACCTAGCGGTCTGCCGAAAAGGGAGAGCGCGTGGAGAATATGCCGCCTGGACATGCCTTTGTTGATCAAGTCAAAGTTAGTAATTACTCCCCTCAACTCCCGTTTTCCTTGCCTTTGTTAGTAAACAGACATTCCCTCATAAACAGACACTTGCCCACACGACACCGGCATCCTTGTTTACATCTCGGAGCAGCCGACGCCACGCAAGACTTCTACGAACTACACATTTCAGTGAAATAAAGAGAAATTAACAATCTTGGGTGGTCAAGAGATGCTGTAGCATCTCTATGTGATATGTTTAAGGAAAATAAGTGCTGTATATAGGGAATATAGCTGTATAATTTTGTATTATAATAGTAATATGGTGTAGATGAGAGGAGGAAAATAAAGATGAGAGGAGGAAAATAAAGTGTTTGGTAGAGTAGGGTAGGATAAATAAATAGGTTTTTATTCTCTATATATACAAGTCACGACGTCACGTGTATGATATGGTACATGCGTGTTATTAGATTTTTTTTACGTATGATTTAGATATATAGTTAAGTTTTGAGTTGTTGATGAGAAGTTATGACGAAAAATGTTGATAAAAACTGAAATTTAATAGGCATTTAATTGGCTGCGCGTGTTTTTACTATAGAAATGGGGATAATATGATGTGTGTTATTTTCACTTGATTTAGGAATACAAGTAAGGTTTTGAGTGGTTAGTTTATGGTTATCAAGGGAAATTTGAAGAGGGAAGGACATTTTATCGATGCCAGTAGAAGCAGAGTAGCTAAGATAGAAGAATAAGAAGATCTTAGCTACTCTGGTAGGAAGATGCTCGTTGCCGAAACGCCGTGTGACAACACGCGCACTTTTTGCCACCACTACGGGCAACTTTTGGTAGCAAAATACCAAAAGATGCCGGAAAATATTGCTCGTGTGACACGACCTTTAGATTTAGTTATTAGATGCCCTTCTCTCTTACGTTTCGAGACAGGGTCCCTTCATTTGTGCCTTCATAATATAGCTGACTACAAATCGCGGGATGCCTTAAAAACTGAAAAATCATCGTCTCTTCTTTCCTCAGCGCGCCTCCTCAGCCAACACAACACCGCGTATGGGTACAGTATACCTCCCGCAGCCCGGCAGGAGGGAGCAGAGGGAGGAGGTAGTATGGTAGTATAGAGGCGTAGGGGGAAGAGAGGGAGTGAGAGGAGAGAAGAGAGGGAATGGGAGGGAAGAAGAGCGGGAGTGGGAGGAAAGAATAGAGTAAATATGGGAGGGCAGAAGAGAGGGAGTGGGAGGAAAGAATATAGAGTGGGTTGAAAAAATGTCTGCCCCATACTACCTCCAAGGGGCAGAGGGAGGAGGCGCTCTGGGTCACTTCCACAAATAACACATAACACACGTGCCTCATGACTCACCTGGTCTGCCTGCATAAATCATCCGTCACCCGTCATAGCGTCACCCGTGTATCAGCGCCGCGTCCTTCCCTCCTCCCCGCCGCGCACCGCACTGCAGGGCTCGCCTGATTCACGGCTCATGAAGCTGGAATGAACCTGACTCATATGTGACGTCACGCTTGTTCGAGAATGTACCGGAGAAAGACTGGTGATTCATGATATACAACAAATAGTTCAGTTTTATAGCTCAGTTTTGCAGAATTAGTGTATCGGTGGACTATAATTATTTGTCTTCCTTATCTCTTTCTCTCCTGTAAACTGCATGGTTGAAATGAATGACCGGGAGTAACAAAGAGAAATGAAGCAGGATACCGAGACAAGCTTTGGATCTTTGCCCGCTCACCACAGGCCTCGCCATCTATGGGTGGGATCAGTAATTCTACATAACCCCCATGCACAGTGACTCATCGAGTGATTATCCTGACCCTACAACCTGTCACCCTCTAGATACCTGTAAGACTGCTTGGTTACGATGTATAACCGACCAGCAAGCAGCTTTACCTTCGCCGCGCCAAACCTATTAACCAAGGCTAAGGGAACAAGGCTTATCTTCCTTGGCCTTGCTATTACCTACAGACCCTTCTTGGCGACGCACCTCCCCTTGCTATGCTGAGGTGCGGGGCGAGGCGGGCGGGGCGGGGCGGCGGAGGCAGTGACTGGGTTACGAGGAGCAAGTGGGACGTGTTTGGTTTTCATAAGTAAAACTTTCCGTCATGTTTTAGCAACAACATGTGTAGAGGGGGAAGGCGAGAGGCACACCGCGCGATGCTTCAACACCAGAATGCGTTGAACCAGGAAGCGAACACGATATGAAATATGACTGTAGAGAATGAACCAGTTACATTTTCCTCTTATAGATACAGGCTAAGTAGTGCGTGCATACATTAACAAAGAAGTTGAATATATAGAACGAAATATGTAAACAGGGATGAGATCTTCAACTGATTGATGTAAAACTCTATGATCTAGTTTGTTGTAACGAAACACTGGGTTATCAGCGTGGCGGCATGAGCAGTAAACGTGAGACAACAGTAAGCTGTCATTGTATCGAAGGAAACTATAATGTGACAAAAAATACCTGTGACCTTGATTCTAATTGTGGTGGTAGTGATGCTGGTGGGGGTCAACAAGAACACACACACACACACACACACACACACACACACACACACACACACACACACAAACACACACACACACGCACACACACACACACACACACACAAACATACACACACACACACAAACACACACACACACACACATACACAAACACACACACACGCACACACACACACATACACAAACACACACACACACACACACAAACATACACACACACACACACACGCATGTTCCACATCCTCCTCTTCCTTGACAAGATCGTTCTAGATATAAGAAAGACGCATCAAGTAAATCACATCTATTTCTCTTCCTCCAGCAAGGAATGTCTCACTTATGCTTAAAATACTTCAACCTGAGAATCAAGCGGCTGATCTAATCTTGAGGTGCCGGGGAAGCAGAGGCGTGGCAGGGCATGAGGGAGGCCACGGCGGGAGGCAGGGCGGCTGGAGGAGGCCGCGGAAGGGGTGTTATAGTCTTTCTAATGTATCAAGTCACTTTAGCCACTTTAATTTCTACCCATTACCATTATAATTATATATATACGCATTCCTACTCTCCCCTTATGGTGAGCGAACAATACCTCCCTCACAAGGGGGGGGGGGGGGGAACAAAACTACCACTCTACTAATTGAGAGGGTGGTTGGGATAACTTCCACAAGTGACTTGATAAAATGGAAAGACTAGTATGTGGCAAGCAAGAATTTATAAACCAATAATAGTTTCATGTACATCACAGGTACATTTATGAAGTTGTTGTGACACATAGAAACATCTTTTGCCAGGAAGAATGAACGGCAGGATCGATTTTACTTCGTTTTGTTACATTAGATTTTCATCTTATACGTTAACTATACTCTATTATAACGTCAAGCGGGGTTGCGAAGAAAACGGGAGACTGTGAGAACATTGAAATTAAAGGAAAGATATTTTGAGTCGTGAGGATGCAAATAAAAAAAAGGAAAATTTGAGTATAAGTTGGCGAAGGTATATTATTGAGCAGCCTTTTCATGACCACGCACACCTCCACGACACCTCCCCCTCTCCTCCTGCAGGGAGATAGCAGAGGCGAGTTAAAAAAAAGACTTTATTGAGCGATACAAAAGTCTACACTACATAATATACATGTCATACAATACGAAAGGCCGCGCCAATGTTTTATCTTTAGATCATTAACATTTGTTTACGTACAAATCACCAAAACTTCAAAACAAAAAGCAAAGAAAGGAAACTCAGTGATATAACAAATACATTCATACTTTTATACAAGAATATAACTGTCTTTTCAATAACTTCTGAAACACGAAATACTTTTTGGCAGGACTCTGTAAGCAGCTGGCACACGAAGAGGTGGTTGGTATGGAGACGAGGATGTCGCGGCTCGCCTCGCCAAGGAATGAACATAAGGCAGCTGCATGGACATATCACAGGAAGACGATTTCCTTCACACAAAACTCACCACTGAATGGAAACGCAGGAGGCCACGTGGACAGCTGCGAGTAAAGGAAGCTCGCAGAACCGTGTCGTTCTTGGCAAAGCCTTCCGGTGACATTGTCGGCTGTACAAGGAAAGTTGGCA
>JACEEZ010018548.1:1022874-1067874 GCA_016584305.1 Chionoecetes opilio
GTTTCCCTACCACCACCACCACTGCTCCCCCAACAACCACGACCACCACCATCCCAACCACCACTACTTCTGCTGCCACCACCATCACTGCTCCCCCAACAACCACGACCACCACCATCCCAACCACCACTACTTCTGCTGCCACCACCATCACTGCTCCCCCAACAACCACGACCACCACCATCCCAACCATCAGTACTTCTGCTACCACCACCATCCCAACCATCAGTACTTCTGCTATCACCACCTTCACTGCTCCCCCAACAACCACGACCACCACCATCCCAACAACCACTACTACTGCTGCCACCACCACCACTGCTTCCCCAACCACCACGCCCACAACCATCCCAACAACCACTGCCACCGCATCCACCACCAGTGCCACCGCATCCACCACGAGTAACACCATGGATCATATATATATAAGTCCTTTGAAGAGAAACACCCCCTACCTCATTTCCGTCATCACCACATATGCCGTGAACCCCAACTATTACGTCATCGAGTCCCGCAGTACCCCTCTTTATCTCCTCCACCTCCTCCTCCATTCTCTCCACCTGCCCCTCTCATCTCCTCTCCATCTGCTTCTCCCTTCTCTCCCTCCCAAGCAGCCCATCCCTCTCCTCTATCTGCTCCTTCCATCTCCTCCCCATCTGTCCCTCCCCTTTTCTCCCCACCTGCTCCTTCCTCCTACTCCTCATCTCCCTATCCCTTCCCCCCACCTGCCCCTTTATTCCCCTCCTACCAAGCTGCCACTTACTTCTACAATCCAGCTCAACCTTTCTTCTCTTCTCAAGGTGGTTATTCTTCCAACTCCTCATCTCCATACACCTTCTTCTTTCCAGCTTACCGTCCCTTCTTCCCTTCACAAGTTTCCCCTTCCTTATAATCCCCATTTCCCCATACCTTCTTCCCTTCCCAACCGGGGCTCTTTCTCCTCCCCATCTCATCTCCTCAAGTGCCCTCCCCTCTTTCCTTATTAAGCTGCATGTTTTTTCCTCCCCAAAAAACATTGGCCTTTTGTACATCTCACGCAGTTTGATATTTACGCAGCGTATATTTAACACAAGTGATTGAATATTAGAGTGAGTGATGGCCTTCTTGTATGGAGTAAGAAAACAATCAAGTGTACACAACAGTAGCACAGTTACATTTGACAATGGAGTTTTTTCCCTGCAACGTTTCTAATGTGAAAGCAAAAGGATATACTTTCATTGTTATAATTGCTGTTTGTAATTATTATACTACCCCAGGCCCCTCGGTTAAAAGGCCTAATTCAGAGGGGGAAGAGATGAGCTGTTTGCCCCCTCACCCCAGCAGATGTCGATGATAACATGAATATTAGGATAAAAAACCTTCACCATCAATGTCTTTTGATCGAGAGTAAAACATAACATTCACTCAGTTGATTTTTCACTTCTTGACGTGTTAAGCACATATTTGTATCTTTTTTTTTAAATGTATGAATAGATTTACACGTATTGTGATTTTTTTCTTTTGTTCTCATCATTATTACTGAACATGTATAAAAGACTTCAGCTTTTCATTAGCCTTTCCCTTAAAGCGCAGTTAGACTTTGTCACTATAATTAAGAGAGCAAACGAGGAACACAGTTGGACTGTTCCTGTTCCAGCGCCACTGTTCCACTGTTCCAGCGCCACTGTTCCACTGTTCCAGCGCCATACAGTTTCCTCGTGAACGCACTCGGGTAGCCTCCCTCCTCCTGAACCGTGCTCACCGCCGTCCACAAGCTGCCAGGCTGGCTGCTGCATGGACAAGAGTAATGTTAGTCTGTTTCTCAGGGTGGTAAATGATTGGAATGGACTCAGTAGACAGGTAGTTAGTGCGGAGTCATCAGAGAACTTTAAAGGGATCGAGGCTAGATCAATTCATGGATGGGGATGAAAGGTAGATGTAGGCAGTGTTAGCCTCGACGGTTGCAGAAAGATCGTAAGTGGATATATTCGCCCTCGTCGGAGATCGAACGCGGGTCACCGAGCACACCTCCACTCCGCCTCCCCAGAAAACACGTGTGCTCCCAGAGTTATCCACATCTCTGGGAAGCTCACCTCAGATAATACAACTCAATCAAGCTTTTATAATATAGTATCAGGAGGGAAACTATAAATAAGACTTTTCATATCTACAGAATGTGCTGACATGAAGAAGCTTAGTGGAAGTAACATCGCTTGACGGGACGCGTGCAGGCCACTGAGCTCTAGAGCTCAACTCTAGCCTTTATAGTTTATTCAACTTAGTAATGACATCCCGTGATATGCTTGTGATATGCCGATGACTCATAGACGCTTTGTGTGATATGCATATGCAACCCTTGAATGAGAGATAAAACACACAACAAGGATCGAACAAGCACAAGCAATGGGTATATATTACTGCGCAAATACATTAGTAAAGGCAAAAATAAGATAATATGAGTAGGAACCCAGCAATCAAACACATAAAATAGTGTTAATAGTGCATCATACAAGTGTGGATGGCACCGTTTGGGGTCATGAGCCACTGATCGAGTGATAAGACTAGTACAACAAACACGCCTCCTGCATAAACATTATTACTCAGAAACACGAGTATGGGTGTAAGGAAAATGCAGTGTGTGAGAATTTAGCAATTTCACCGTTTAAATATTGTTTGAGTTCATCATTTGTGTGGGTGGCGCGGTGTGGGTGCTTCGCGAGGCTGTCCTGTGTGTGTGTGTGTGTGTCTGACGCGACGCCAAACAAACGAGCCGCTTACAAGAATCCGCTTGGAGTGCCTCGCCTGGGGTGTTTCAGCTGTACCAGTGGCATTCTAAGGTATTTTATGGCTCACAGATCACCTCTCTGTTATTGTGTGGTGTTGTGATCCTTGTATGACTGAGTATTGTTCAGATTTCGTGACTGGTGGCGTCCCTCAAGATTTATTGTTTGGCCCTGTCTTATTTGTGGGGTGCAGTCAGTTCGTACACAAGTTGTTTCGTACACCAAAAAGTTGTTTCGTGATCTATATCAAACCATAGTCGTTTCGTACACTCAGCTCACAGTTGAACTTGATTACTAGAGTTACGAAATGACACCAGATATGTACAAAAAAACTCAAAATAAGTGTACGAAACAACTAACTAGATCTGGGTACGAAATAGCTTGTGTACGAAACTCCATGTAACCCTTGTTGTTTACTTGCGTCCCTCATCCTTTCATTCTTTTGCTCCATTATAGTTGCAATTGTATGCCTTAATATGCCAGTGCAGTGATTCGTGTCTTTCGTTTCCATGACTTCCTTTTCTTGTGTTAAGTAAAATCCATGGTAAATCTTAAGAACAAAGGCTCCACCCCCTATCTTCTTATTGCCAACAAGCTTGGGGACATGGTGGGAAACCGGGGTTTTTGGGTGGGGGAGCACACACATAAGGGAAATATGGCCCCCCACAAAAAAATCCCCAAACTAGGGAAATTTCCTTAGTTCATAGATTTTATCGGGGCCCTTTTTCCCTCATATGTGTGCTCCCCCACCCAAAAACCCCGGTTTCCACCATGTCCCCAAGCTTGTTGGCTATAAGAAGAAGATAGGAGGTTGAGCCTTTATTCTAAAGATGACAAAACTACAGACCTGTTGTTTCGTATCCAGGTTTTGTTAGTTGTTTCGTACACTGATTTTGAGTTTTTTCGTACATACCTGGTGTCGTTTCGTAACTCTAGTTGTCAAGTTCAACTCTGAGCTGAGTGTACGAAACGACTATGGTTTCATATAGACTACGAAACAACTTTTTGGTGTACGAATCTACTGGTGTACGAAACAACTGCACCTCATTAGGATTTAGCCAAGCATTAGTTTTGTTTTAGGAAAATTTAGGAAAGTAACCACCAAGAGGGATTTATGAAGGTAATTTGCCATGATTAGCTTTGTAGGCATCAAGGTGATACTTTCTTGTTATCAATGGGAGATTAGAAATAGCACCGTAGAGGTAAATAGTTGGGTAAAATTCTAGAGTCCTTTCTCGCCCTTATTAGTGGGCTTTTTTCCTCCAGACCTTCACAGATCCCTTCAGATACCTCTGAAACGTAATTACAAAGTGGGGGAGAAGTAAAAAAAAGAAAAGAAAATTACTAACCTAACCTCAATATAACCTAACGTAACCAGTTAAAATTCTAGTTCTTTCTCGCCCTTAGGTCTCGCTAGGAGGTTATTGGTAAGGTTAGGCTAGGTTATAGTTATAGTAAGGTTAGGCTAGTGAGGTTAGGTTAAGTTATATTGAGGTTAGATTAGTATATTTTTTTTCGTTTTCTTTATCTCTCCCCCACTTTATAATTACGTTTTAGAGGTATCTGAAGGGAAATGTGAAGGTCTGGAGGAAAAACACCCACTAATAAGGACGGGAAAGGACTCTAGAATCTTACCAATAGTTGATCTTAAAAATCCCACCGGGCAGAGGGCACAGGACACCCTGAGGTTAGTTAGTGATGCCTGGTGGATTGCTGGCTCTGTTAACTGTACTTATCTGTGTAAAGGTGCAATTTTCGGTATTATTCCAGATGAACACCGAATTCACTATGGTGGACGAAACTATTTTTTTCTGGTGAGTTTTGATGCGTTTTGCTAACCGTTTGTCGCAAATTATTATTATTTTTTTTTGTTAGATAAAGGTTAGGTATAGGTTAAGTTTGAGATAGGTTATGTTAGGTAAAGGTTAGGTTAGGTATAGGTTCGGTTAGGTTCAATTTGTTTTTTTGTCATTTTTATTGCAAATCACATACACAAAAGTATTTGCGACATAAATGGTTTGCAGATTCATTCAAAACACATAAAAACTCAACAGAAAAAAATATTTTCGTTCACCAAAGGAAGTTCGGTGTTCATCTGGAAATTTACCTTTTTCATATTGCATCCACCTGCCTAGTCTTGGCTGCCTCAGGTATGCATGGCAGCATTAAAACTAATATTCTCCCTGTATGGTGGTGTTTATCTGGTGTGTGAAAGTGTGTATCTGAGTAGCTTTATTACAACCGTATATTTATACTTGCTTTATCCTCATTCACTTGTTCATTTGTTACTTTAGTTTTTGTATTCTATGCATTGATTGTTAACCGATGATATTTGGGTAAAACGATTGAAGGCAAAAACAGCGGCTCTTTGTGATTTAAAGGTAGTTGTGATCTTGTACATGTACCATGAATGTAGATATTGTTCCAACATATACTCGTGTATAGGGTCGAAGGATCTGTGGTCCTATTTATAGGTTGTGTCTCCATTTTGCAGGACAGAAGTATAGAAGGTATGGGTTGATGTGACAGTTTTAACCTAGTGGCTTAGAATTCACCCCCATGCCTTCTCGTGCTTGCTGGGAAAATTTGTCTTGACAGTTATAGGATGAAATAGGGTTTAGAGTTCTAGTAAAAAATTAACAACAGATCTGTGTTTTCAACATGCCTGAAAACTTAGACAAATTTTCGTGAGAATCTGAGGTATAAAATTTTAATAAGAATTTGTCGGGTGACCTCCTGTAGTTTTGGCAAGAATTTTTTTTTTCTTTCTTTAAAACTATGACAAAAAAACAAACAAACAAGGTGCTGATAATTTCTTTTATTATACAATAGTAAATATAGAACAAACAAAGAAAGACCTTCATTTTGAGGTATAATCAAGTCAATTTAGAATTTATGTATATAATCATGAAAATGATACATTTGCCATTTTTTGCAATACATGTACATTCGACCGTCGATTTAACGGACTTCTGATTTAATGGACTCCATTTGCTATCGTGGTGTAATCTGCGGGCCCTGGTTCGAATCCGGGCCAGGGCAAGTCGGCGGCCAGCTCAACCAGCTGTTCTTACTAAATGTCTTACTTACTGTTCTTGATAAATGGGTACCTGGGGAAGGTAACTGTGGTAACCCGGATGTCACACTAGCCCTGTGTCCCAGGGTAGCGGGTTGTCACTATCACAGGATCAAAGGCTAATGCAACGGAGATGAGCACAGAGGCCACGCGTAGCATAGCGTATGCCCCCATCTTTACCTTTACCTTATCCGCTACCAGACAAGCGGACCAAACCATTCAGAAAGTGTGTTGCTAAATTTTGTCCTCCGATGTACTCGCCATCGAAGGTAGAGTTAATGGGCAGCATGTGGGCAGTGTTTTCATTCTCTTTTAAAGTAGGAGTTGGAATGAAGAAAGTAGGAGGTGGAGATTGATTGAAAGCCGAGCGAAGCGAGGCGCTGCTTTATAGGCCGGGGGTCCAGGGGCCTAGGCGGCCCACGCCTTTGAAGGTGTTAAAATATGCATTCTGGCTGTTTTTCAGGTCAAATTCACTCCTTTCATACAATATATATTTATCTTTTTGGAAAGTAGGCAGCGCAAGTTTGCGAGTAGACCGGTAATTGCGCCGTCCGCCGCCTTGTTTTAAAAACACTGATGTGGGTGTTCTTAGGCCACTCGACTACAGGCACTTTGGGAGAAAAAACAAATAATAATACCAAGCAACGGGCACTTCAATTCCCCATTTAGTTTGTTTAATCGAGTGTCAATTGTATCAATTTTCTCAGAATGTGCAAAGATAACACATGATAGAACTCGTCAAGGTTAAGATTTGTAACTATGCATTTTTCCTATAGGATTAATAGTTTCATAGCAAAATGGTAAAAATGTGCATGTCAACAATCCCGGTAAATTTTTAGCGGCCAGAAATCCACAAAACCATATTAGTCATGGATATGTAATGGGCTGTATTAACTACACCTTTTCAGTCTCAAATTAAAACAACTGAACTTCAAATTAAAACAAGTGAATCTAAAATTAAAACAACTAAAGTTTAAATTAAAACAACTGAAGTTTATATTAAAACAACTGAAGTTTATATTAAACAACTGAAGTTTGAATTAAATGAACTTCAAATTAAAAGAAAAAATTCATCTATTATATTTTGAAATTAATTTGTTTTATTTTGAAGTTCTGTTGTTCTAATTTGAGTGAAAAAGTGTATTATGAAAACCCCCAGAAAAGTAACATATTTCTTCCTGCAAACTTTTTCTTATCTTTACCAGAGTGCTGCCAACAAAGGGAAGAGAGGGAAGCAATTATTTATGAAAAGATATAGATACCATTCTTTTTAATATTTTTACACAGCATACTACATAGATAAAGCAACACAGGATGAAGTAACGTATAGCTATTCCGTGTATGTTAGTACACATACTGTAATTATACTAAAGAAAAGAAAAGTTCCAGTTTTGGCACTCAAAACATTTTTGGCACTACATTTTTTGGCACTCAAAACATTTTTGGCACTACATTTTTTGGCACTCCAAAATTTTTGGGCACTCAAAACATTTTTGGCACTTAAAACATTTTGCCACTCAAAAGTTTGTGGCACTCAAAATTATTTTAATTTAAACTTCAGTTGTTTTAATATAAACTTCTGTTGTTTTAATTTAAACTTCATTTGTTTTAATTTAAACTTTAGTTGTTTTATTTTAAACTAAAGTTGTTTTAATTTGAGATTCACTTGTTTTAATTTGAAGTTCAGTTGTTTTAATTTGCGAGTGAAAAGGTGTAGCTTACTAATATCTTTTGAGCTCAATCTTCCTTGTGTAGTTTCCCAGTGCCATGTTCATATTGTTTTTTTTATCCAATTTTATAGTATAATTACCTTTTCTTGATGTGTGTCACCATGTGTGTCATCCTGTGTGTGTGGTCCTAGGTGGAGGACAAGGATGGGCTGCTGCGGGGACGATGGAGGGCCTGCCAAGGAGGAGGAGCGGCGCCTCACGGATGTTGTGTGGCTGGTGGCATTCTTCCTCTTCCTGGTGTTAATGGCAAGTCTACCTCCTTCAGTGGTGTGTGGGTTAGAACTAGATTATGATGCAGTTGTGTGTGGGACTGGTGCCTAGGAGTGCAGCTGTTTGTGGTTCTGATGGACCTGAGGACATAATAGGATAGGTGTATGGGGTGATATGTTGTGTATGTACGTACATGCAATGATGACTAGAAGCTTTGAATTAATGCACTGTATTCAAGCCTTTCTCCTCTCTTGATTCCTCCATAAAGTTGTAATTATTGCATCGGAAGATTACATATTATATATACTCAAGAATCAAATTTACAATGAAACTTATAAATCTTGATTATGTATGGTATTATGATTTTCTCAAAAGGCTTAGTAGTTTACGGAAAAAGTAATGTTGTTTTTTAGTTTATCATATGTAGTAGAATTATTTTTTTTGTGATTCCTAGTAGATAGAGAGTGAAGGAGTCAACAGGTAGCTAACAGCATTTTTTAGATACCTATTTAACTGTGTGAAAATTTACTACATGATTTATGGTTCCTCAGATCTTCATTGCTTCCTTTGCCCTTGTGTTTGGTGATCCCCTGCGGGTGGTGAATGGGTACGACAGCTTCGGCAACGTGTGTGGCAGTGACAACATGGACATGAAGAAGCACCAGGAGGCCCTCATGGTGTTCTCTGGACATGATGTGACTGACTACAGGTGCATAATGCTTCTTTTATGTATCTAGATTTGTTACAGGGAGACTGCATAACATTGGTTTATTCCTTATGAGTAGAGTCCAGATGTTTAGGCAAGCTGCCATAGAAGCCTTTTTTGTATTTTTAAAGTAATCGTCCAGACCATTTCATCATTCCTGATTTAATGCAGTCAAAATGTAGCCATGATCGAGTATATCAACAATATGTTGTCACTTTTTGCATCCAGTCACCCGTTTTTAAATGATCCGCATTCAAAATCTGTAAATTCCCCGAGCTCTCAAAACACAACCGACGACCAGCAGACGACGGACCACGGCTCGGTGACGTCACAGCAGGAAGCCTCCCAGCTTCATAAAAAAATATAATACTTGAAGAATTTTGGGTGTTTCTGATAAAAAAAAATTGCGATATGGCATATACTTGCATCCTGTATGGGTGCAGCAAGAAAGCTGTGCCTTTCCAGAGAGCTTAGCACCCATTTCCAACCTATACAGTGACGATATATGTGTGCAGACGTGTGGAGCGCCGGGGAGTAGCGGGCGGTGTGTGGGAGATTGTCTCGATTCTTCAAGTACTATTTTTTTTTCTGAGTCTACGTGCATTTGTATCAGGGCCGGGCTGGGAGGCTTCCTGCTGTGACGTCACCAGCATGTTTCTCGCCACGGCTGGAATGGGGCTGTTGTTTTCCCGTGCTTTTTACAAAAGTCATGTTTTTAGGGAAATAAGGTGTGGAAATAATGATTTTTTGTGGATTAGGTATTTTGAATGAACATTCAACATAATTATGCAAAGAAAAAATGGGTCTGGACGATTACTTTAAGGGAGTCACGAGTGATGATGCCTATTCTACTACATTATAGACTATTTTGCCTATTTTGCATATATTTCCACGAAGTAACACTACAAGCACGATCTTTGGAACACCATAAAACTTGGTAACACTGGTTTTTTGGGCACGAGACATGTATGAATGGCACACTGCATCAGTTCAGTACTAGGAGTAGGCTAACATCAGACCTGACTGCTGAGTGGAGCAGCCAGGCCTTGATGAAAAGTAAAAATGAGTCTGCAGTCCGTGGCATGTTTCAAATATGCTCCTGTGACGTCAGTGGAGGTAGAGAGATCATTCTTGCTCTTAAATCATCTTCTATCTGACAGAAGGTATGGGTTCAAATTTGAAAATCTCAAGAAAATGCTTACTATTTCATGTAACTAGACTGATAGTGTGTGATTAACCTACATAGGAGCAATAGTTATGTTGTATTTTTAGTTTTATTTATATAATTGCTATAGGAATAAATGCCTTTTTAGTGCCTGTTTTGCCTTTTTTAGTGTTTTATAGTGCCTCAAAATCCGGGCTTTACTTATAAGAAATATTTGGATGCATGTCTTAGTATCTGACCTGTTAAGATTGTGGGTATTTCTACAAATTTTTACTTGGTTATATCTTATGTTTTAAGTGGTGTGCACATATTGGCTCATTATTATTATTATTTTTTTTTTTTTCATTGAAGCATAACACATTTTTGTCTATTGGTTTCCTCTGTTTCCTCTCCATCCTCGTTTTATCTCTACAGTGGCCGCAAAAGAAATCTACCCATCAAAAACGCAAGGAATCACCTGAAAGCTTGTGTAGATTTCACCAGCATATCCACACCTGGTTGCTGGTGAATGAGTCATCTTACCCCAGACCACTAGACAGTGTGGGAAAGCACCCAGACCCTCAGTGCTTGCAGAACTGTCAATCTGAGGTGACATGCATGATCGCTCAATCGCCCCTCATTTCTTCTATTTTGCTGCCTTTGAAGCTTCACAACTCTTCATCTGGCCATCACCGAGAGACACGAGAAGCTTACAAATGAAGAAAAAGCTCATGCCTTGGCTTTGCTAGGGCAAGGATGTTCTGTGATAGGTGTAGCTCAGGATGTCGGCATCATGCAAGGCCATTATTACCTCTTAAAGCAGCAGCGGCACACCTCCAGGTACCGTTCCTGGACAGAATTTGGGAGTGGAAGGAAGAATATGATGTTTCTTAGAACTGGCAAACTTATCAAATGTGAGGTGAAGTATGTCAGTTCCAGGAGACACATCTTTTCTTAATTCCATTTCTAAAAGGAACACTACCAGGAAGTATGCCAGCTGCTGCTTTTTTGAAATCATAATAGCCTTACATGTTATGCCGATATCCTGAGCTACACCTATCACAGACATTCTTGTTCTAGGAGCAAAGGCACGTGCTTTTTCTTCATTTGTAAGCTTCATGTGTCTCATGGTGGTGGCCAGAAGTAGAGTTGTAAAGTTCAAAAGCAGCCAAAATGGCAGAAAAGAGGTGGTGATTGAGCGGTCATTTATGTGTTTCCTCAGACTGTCAGTTCCGCAAGCATTGAGGGTGTGGATGCATTCCCACAATGTGCTGTGGTTTGGTAGGTTGTCTGATATATTTTTCTTTCTGTTTAACGTCAGTTTTCCCCATAATATTTTATGAGGTTAGACGGCCGATGATACGCTTCCAACTATCTCTATCCGTTGCCTCAACTTCTTCAATGCCCAATGCTGCCAGATCCTCTTCAACACATTGCCTCAATGTCTGATGTATGATAACTCATTCCCTCCAACGAGCTGTGGATATGCTAGTGAAATCTATGCAATATTTCCTTTGTAGATTTTTGTTAAGAACATAAGAACATAAGAAAATAAGGAAGCTACAAGAGGCCGCGAGGCCTACACGTGGTAGTTCCTGTCACCTAACACTACCTACATCCACCTTTCATCCCCATCCATGAACCTATCCAGCTCCCCTTTAAAGCTCCCTAATGACTTCGCACTAACTACCTGTCTACTGAGACCATTCCACTCATTCACCACCCTATTTGTGAACCAGTTTTTCCCTATTTCCTTTCTAAATCTACGCTTTTCCAGCTTGAATCCGTTACTTCTTGTTCTACCCTGGTTAAAAGCCGTAAGAACTTTTCCTACCTCTCCTTTATTAAATCCCTTTATCCACTTAAAAACTTCTATCAGATCGCCCCTTACTCTGCGTCTCTCGAGTGAGTGTAATTTTAATAACTTCAATCTCCTCTCATAACTAAAGTTACGCATCCCTTGTATCATTTTGGTCATCCTTCTCTGCACTTTTTCTAACAACACTATATCCATCCTGTAATATGGAGACCAAAACTGAACTGCATAGTCTAGGTGAGGCCTGACTAGAGCCAGATAAAGCTTTAGAATAACTTCCGCACTTCTACTTTTAACACTTCTGGTAATGAATCCTAATACTCTATTAGCTCTATTTCTGGCCTCAATACATTGTTTCCTAGGTCGGAGGTCTGGGCTCACCCTCACTCCAAGATCTTTTTCACCTTCTGATCTTTTCAGCGATACATTGCTTATGGTGTATCTATTACCAGGGTTTTTTCTACCAACATTCATAACGCTACATTTATCAATATTAAATTCCATCTGCCATCTGACTGCCCACTCGTTAAGTTTATCTACGTCTCCCTGCAATATGTTTACGTCAGACTGTGATCCAATAATCCTACCTAACTTAGTATCATCAGCAAACTTGCTGATATCACTGCTAATCCCACTATCCAAGTCGTTGATGTAAATCAAAAATAGTAATGGACCCAAAACAGACCCTTGTGGAACTCCACTTGTCAATTGTTGTGCTTATGATGTGGAAATTTATTTTGTGGCCAATGTGTGCCAAGCATATATTTTCCCATCCTGTTTTTTTATTTTTTTTTAAATATATATATACACGTATATCCTCAGTAGATCCCATCAACACTCACCTTGTTGACCTATCACAGGTATGTTTTGTTCTTTGACGTGAATGACCTGGATGGCTCCCTGAAGGCCTGTGTCAAGCAGTGCCCAGACAGGACCCTCAGGACGCTGCAGGACATACATGACTTCTACAACAGCACAGGCTCAAAGCTCTGCAGGTGTGTGCCATCCAACAGTGAGAATGGGGAGTTTTCTAATAAGCTCACGCTCAAGCCTGTCTCTCAGGCTGTCACATCCTCTGCTCTGTGAGGCTGAATGATCTATCATTTACCTTAAATTCTCTGTACTTCTTTGGGACATATCAGAATTACCCTTCAATACAACAACTGAAACAGTTCTTAATAAAAAATGTAGTTTATCATTTTATTTGTCTGCACTTGGTGAAAATATTGGCAAAACAATTGAATACTTGAAAACTCAATCTTTAAAAATCGTCTTTTCATAAAAAAAACACAAGTTCAAGCAGAATGAGGCTTCAGGAAATATCTACTTGTATGTAAGCATTCACTGAGTACTTATTTTGGGTGTATATGTCTCTCTTACGACGAACATTTAACCAAGAAGTAATTTAAGTGCTTGGCACCTCAACGAACAGTCCTCTATCGAAGACAATACATGGTCTTGTTTACTATTTCCCCTGCTGCGAACTCTAAGCCCCTCCACCTCAATCTTTCCCTCTAAATCAATCAATCAACCCTTCCCTCTGAATACCCTATGTCCTCTGGTTTATCCTATTGTAACGAAGGAGGGTGGGGGCAACCCACCCCTCTCAAACTTCGTCACACTAACGGCTCGGGGCTATGGAGGAGACGGAAAGGACTGCAAGGAGACATTTACTGTTGTGCACGGCTTTATTACCCCAACTACTACTACCCACAGTACATAGTGACTGCACGTCTGTCACGTAACTACACGCGCCACTCCGCTCCGCCCCAACATAACACAAATCACAGTCAAAGCACGAAATAAGGAGACAAAAGTCTCCTTTATGTGGGAAACGGTATGTGGGAGCGGATGCCACGAATATTCCAGTAGAGGATAGAGAGTGTGATGAGATAAGCGGGTGATGATAGTTAGGATGACATGTAGCCTGTGGTATTGAGAAGTTAGGAGTATCAGTGATATGAGCTGTGAGGTAAGGAGCGGCGGCGCTGAGCTGTCCATCCCCGTGTCGTGTCAACAGGAAAGTGGGTGATAGCAGATCCTGCCGGCGGGATGGTTTCTGTGGAGATGCTGAACGCCACACTCTGTTTTGGTTAAATGTTCGTCGTAAGAGAGACATATACACCCAAAATAGGTACTCAGTGAATGCTTACATACAAGTAGATATTTCCTGAAGCCTCATTCTGCTTGAACTTGTGTTTTTTCATGAAAAGACGATTTTTAAAGATTGAGTTTTCAAGTATTCAATTGTTTTGCCAATATTTTCACCAAGTGCAGACAAATAAAATGATAAACTACATTTTTTATTAAGAACTGTTTCAGTTGTTGTATTGAAGGGTAATTCTGATATGTCCCAAAGAAGTACAGAGAATTTAAGGTAAATGATAGATCATTCAGCCTCACAGAGCAGAGGATGTGAGATGCGCGAGAGACATCTGGCGGTTTAGCTTCGAAAACTCCCCATACTTCAGACATTCACACCACAAGGCTTACTAACATAGAAATGAAACTATAATCTAAATGTGTAGTCCTTCATGATGACAAAAATCCCCAATGTGATGTTTTGCTCAAAGATGTTATTATTGGGGTTTCATATAAGGTATAAATAAATATATAGGTAGGTATATATATATATATATATATATATATATATATATATATATATATATATATATATATATATATATATATATATATATATATATATATATATATATATATATATTATATATATATATATATATATATATATTGTTCTCATTTTCTACTGTGAAAGTGTTTGTACGTAACTGTGTCTTGCTCTTTTCCTTACAACCACTAAAGGATGAACTGTTTCTGAAGAGGTAAGGTTCCTTTGGTTCACTCTCACAGCAGTCTTCCTGTTTACGTGTGGATGGCCTTTGCCTCACAAGTAATTGCATATGTGAATAGGAAAGTCACATGATTTACCTTTCAAGTTGTACTTCCCTTCTGATATTCATGTAGAATAGAAATTTCGTTGTAATCCCATCGCCTAGTATGACATGATGAGTATAATAACTTTTGATATATTCCCTTAAAACACATTTCATTGACCTAATTTCAACGTGCAGGTATGACTATGACAAGTATGATGAGGATGTGAGGTGGGTGGACGAGCTCTCCCCTTCCATCAATGCCAGTTTGCTGCTTGCCTTGTGTCCCAAACTGCCAATCTTTGAAAGGTACGAAGTGTTTAAAGTTTAAGCCAAATTATTGTATTTTTAAGTCCTTATAGTTAAATCTTTCACTGCATGATGGTTAAAAGACATTGTGACAGTTGGGTTTTCTAGTCGAATAGAACAAGGAGTTTTGAATAAAACTGTGTGGAGAAAGAAGGGAATCACTAAAAGGCTGTATAATTTTAGTTATACCCCCGTCACACTAGAGGCCGAATGAGCCGGAATGCCGTCAAAATGAAAATTCTTGGTATATACCTGGATATTCGAAGTGCATTCTATAAATTATGACTGCATTCCCAAACATTCGGGCCTATTCTTGTGGTCGGCCCGAATATTTTGCTCATGCTCAAAACTTTTGAGGTGCCTTCGAAGTACAGAAATATCGAACGGCATTCAAAGTGTCTGCTTGATTCCTGTTGATTCCGAATAAGTGTGACGGGGGTTTTAGATAGGAAAAGTAGATGTCTGTGATAATAGGCATCTCAGGCAGTTTACATAATACTTTGGAGTTATGCATCTAATTCAATTCCTGCATTGTAATTCTTTCCCGAGGGGCCACTACACATGGTTGAGAAATGGCCAATTCTATAAAGGGATAGTAACATTGAATCAAATTGACTGTTGTGTTTCATTGGTACAGGATTTGGTTTTGTGTTCTCGCCTCATGTTGCACACCACATAACACTGTTGGCACTAAATGTATCTTTGTGACAGCAATCCGGTGCTGAATCGCTGTGTTCCAAGGAAGGGGGAAGGGCTGCAGGGCGTGCTGTACAACCTCTACGACTACCTCAACACCATGGACGTGCTGGAGCAGGTGTTGGCAGACCTGTACGCCTCCTGGCACCTCATTCTCATCTTCATTTTCCTCACGTTGTGTAAGTCCGGCGGCAGCACGTGTCTTGTCCTCCCTCCTGCATGTATTTAGAAGCAGCTGAAATATTGAGTTATTGTAGAGAGATTGTAGGTAATAGATTTGATCATAGATGATCTTATAAATACATGGGTAACATTTGTCCCTGTCTACAAACTCGAGAAAGATAAGAATTAATGTGGTAATCCTAGGAGACTAGTTTGTTTGAGTGTACTTCAAGAGGTAAATGATCACTGAAATTAAAGTACTTCGCACCTATCGGAACTGGTAGAAAGTCAGCATGGGTTCCAGACAGTAACTTTTTTTTGCCCTTTTGAGTGACATAAAGGCTATTTGTTTTAATTACTTTGGTGTATCCCTCACTGCCTGTTTCCCCCCTGCAGTCTTGTCGTGCCTGGTGATGATGTGCCTGCATGTGATGGCCAGTGTGGTGTCCTACATTATCTGCGTGGCTGTCCTGGTGGTCTCTGTCAGTAAGTGTTCCTTGTAGGCTTGACTTTTACTACTTAATACTTATGCAATTGTGCTTATTTCTAAAACTGAGTTATTTATGTAAGCTTTGATACGATGGGTACAGATCATGTATTGGACTGGAGTGTATGCTTTGGCAAAATTGTGAAGTCTTTTGCTGTAACTTACTAACTGTAGATAATGAATACTGAGACCGACCGGTTGCACTTTGTAGCATATTTTACTGGCCAGCCTTTTACCTCCCCATTTAGTTAAATTTTCTTGAGCTTGGAGTCACTGTCAATTTCCAGACTTAAGAATGGGAGATTATTGTTAATATTTTAAATAGCAAAGCCTTTACCTTGTAATGAAATACAGGGAATGGATTTTATGGTATTGATGTTAATGCATGTATCTCACCTGTTGGTATCTGTGCTTCATGTATGTACGTTGCGAGGTGGCAGTCCTTGCAGTGAACTCTTGTGTGACCCCGTATTATACTTGTATTATACTTATTATATGTATTGTAGTTAGTGCAGAGTTAATAGGGAGCTTTAAAAGGAGGCTAGATAATTCATGGATGGGGATGTAGGGTGGATGTAGGCAGTGTTAAGTAACAGGAACTACCATGTATAGGTCTCACGGCCTATTGTAGCTTCCTTATTTTCTTATGTTCTTATGTTCTAAACTCTTGATGATTTCAGCGGCGTCGGTGTTGTTGTGGTGGAGCTACGTGAGTGTGCGGCTTCAGCTGGACAACTCGCCCCTGGAGCAGACCCTGATGGAGACGGTGCGCAATGAAGGGGCTCTGCTGGTCTACGCCATCCTGTCTACTGTCATCATGGTGAGCCTCCCCCTCCCCCACTCCCCCTTCCCCCTGCTACACTGTCATCATGGTGAGCCTCCCCCTTCCCCCTGCTACACTGTCATCATGGTGAACCTCCCCCTTCCCCCTGCTACACTGTCATCATGGTGAGCCTCCCCCTTCCCCCTGCTACACTGTCATCATGGTGAACCTCCCCCTTCCCCCTGCTACACTGTCATCATGGTGAGCCTCCCCCTTCCCCCTGCTACACTGTCATCATGGTGAACCTCCCCCTTCCCCCTGCTACACTGTCATCATGGTGAGCCTCCCCCTTCCCCCTGCTACACTGTCATCATGGTGCGCCTCCCCCTTCCCCCTGCTACACTGTCATCATGGTGAGCCTCCCCCTTCCCCCTGCTACACTGTCATCATGGTGAGCCTCCCCCTTCCCCCTGCTACACTGTCATCATGGTGAGCCCTTCCCTCCCTCACTCTCCCTTCCCCCTGCTACACTGTCATCATGGTGAGCCCTTCCCTCCTCCACTCTCCCTTCCCCTGCTACACTCACTGTCCTGATATTCCTTCAGGAGAGGGTTATTCTATAGAGTGTTGGTTGATTGTAATAAATATTCATGTTTTTGTCATTCAAATAAGAGGAAGTTTTGGTGCAACATGTTGTTTAGATGTAGCCAGATTTGGTGCCTCCTCTTATTGTCATTTGCTGGGCCGGCTAGTCAGTAATGCTGAATATTAGTAGCATTGTCTACACTTTTCCATCATACGAAAATTAACCATCTTGCTGCATGCAGTCATGACTTAAATATATATATCCTCACAAAGACAATAGCATTCCCTTCTCTACATACTCATAACATCATCCTGGCCCATTCCATCCACATTATCCTCTTAAAGACCACAGAAGTATCCTCTCTCAGGTCATGAGGTCACATCACAACCCACATTATCTTCCCGTGGTCCCCATCATTCCCTCCTGATGTGTTGTTGCAGGTTGTGCTCATCGCCCTGGTGGTGTACATGAAGCCACACATTGCCATGGTGGCCGAGCTGTTCCGGCACGCTGGCGGCTGCCTCACCCACCACCCCTACCTCCTGCTGCAGCCGGTGGTCACCTTCTTCGTGCTGCTGGGCCTGTTCTTCGTGTGGGTGTACGTGATGGTCGCCCTCGCCACCGCAAGTAAGGAGGTTTGCTTAGTTTTTGCATGGGGTATGGGAGGCACTAGCTCAGGGTACCCACACCGTATCATCCCCGCATGAGTGATGGAAACCTTACAGGGAAAAGAGTGATGCTAACAATTAGGGTGTATCAAAAGGAGTTTCTGCTGCACTGAAAATCAAATGAAGCTGAAATTATGCACCAAAACAAATATATCACCATTTAACGTCCTGAAAGACATAAAAGGATTTTTTTATAACATGCCATTTCTTGCAAAATTTGAAGCTTTTAATGAAATTTAAAACACAAAATTCACCTTTTATGTAGAATTTATATACGTAGTGTAAAAAATATCACTATATAAATATTATATATGTCTGGGATGTGCAACTTATACTTATTTATTTAATGTTTTAATTCTATAAGTTATTGGTTTGTTGATTATTATTCTCTCTGGCTGAGTTAGAGTTGATGTACAGTTTGTGCAAATTTATTCTCCCTTCTGATTCGTAGTACAGGATTGGTATAAGTAGTGTAGTTGGGGCAGAGTCTTCATGTTCTTAAGAGAGAGAAAAAGTTGTGGCTTGTCACGCCCAGTGATTTCTATCTGTTCCCGTCCATCCATTCTCTCCCTTTAGAAAGTCTCTCAGACCGTCACTAGGTGAGGTCCTGAGTTTTAAGGCCTGCTGACGGACCTTGACGTTGACAGCTGATGGGTGTCCCATTTCCACATTGTTTAGCTGGCTTAGTTTGTCACAGACAGAAGGATATGACTACGCACTAGTGCCTGAAAATATAACATTTTCTTAACAATTTGCATAATATAATTTTGAGAATTATTTATGATTGCAATAAAATGATTCATGATTGCAAATCTGCGCTTTAATATGAACTAAGTTTCATTCAGATTGTTACATTATCAAGTATGGTAGCGGTATAAGCATTAAAAGTGTGTGTAATATTTGTTGGGGATTATAAGACATTATTATAAATAGCAGAAATGCTTAGTGACTGATAGTTAGCGAACTGCTCAGTGTTAGCAAAGACATTCAACAACAAGATACCTCACTCCGGGGTGCCCTGTGGTACGCGTGAAATCGACCTCCCCCGTGCGGCAGGAGTTAACCAGTCTGCTGGCCCATTCACTTGCTGCATATGACTATCAATGAAAATCATATAGACTATGGTTTATCAGTATAAGTATATGATATAATGTTATCTTCGTAAATGTTTGTTCTATAATATCAAATAAAAAGCAGTAAAACACGCTAAAGAAATGCCATTACGAGACTGAAGAAATATGTATGAACTTATTATTCACTTCAACTCTTCGCCATTTAAAACTTTGCGAGTCAACAATTACCATGAAACATATCAATAGAAGCGCAATTTTATTAGCTTTCCATTGATATATTTCGTTTTCTGATAAATGAATTAGAACCATGCATAAATTAGGGTTAACTAAATAAATAAAATCATCAATCGGGTAATTTTCTCGATTGATGATGTTATTTATTTAGTTAACGCTAATTTATGCATGGTGCTAATTCATTTATCAGAAAACGAAATATATAAGTGAATAAATAACATCATCAATCGGGAAAATTACCCGATTGATGATGTTATTTATTTAGTTAACGGTAATGTATGCATGGTTGTAATTCATTTATCAGAAAACGAAATGTGTCAATGGAAAGCTAATAAAATTGCGCTTCTATTGATATGTTTCATGGTAAATGTTGACTCGCAAAGTTTTAAATGGCGAAGAGTTGAAGTGAATATTCTTTGGTCATATGCAGCAAGTGAATGGGGCCAGCAGGCTGGTTTAACACCTGCTGCACGGCGGCGCCACCGTCGGCGGATAACAAGTTGCATTGGAGGGACCGCGAGTGAGGTATCTTGTTGAATGTCTTTGGTGTTAGCACCACCTCATATGTGTGGGAGAAGGCCTCATGGATTAGTGTTAGCACCACCTCATATGTGTGGGAGAAGGCCTCATGGATTAGTGTTAGCACCACCTCATATGTGTGGGAGAAGGCCTCATGGATTAGTGTTAGCACCACCTCATATGTGTGGGAGAAGGCCTCATGGATTAGTGTTAGTACCACCTCATATGTGTGGGAGAAGGCCTCATGGATTAGTGTTAGCACCACCTCATATGTGTGGGAGAAGGCCTCATGGATTAGTGTTAGCACCACCTCATATGTGTGGGAGAAGGCCTCATGGATTAGAAAAAAAATGTGTGTATGGGTATATCAGTGTACATATCCATATGCATGCGTGCAGGCACATGTATGTGAAATGAAGATAATATGTAAAAAGTGTAAAATCAAGCTATAGAGTAATATGTCACAAAACATGGGGAGAGAGTGAATGTCAGTGAAAGGAGAAATATATTTATAAAGATATTGTTGTGGATTCTTAAGGTTTTATACTATACTAGCCGCAAAGCCGCCCTCCGGGCGGACTTTTTGGCTAGCTCCGGCGGAGGGCTATTGGTGGGCCTTCGGCCCACCACCTGTGTTTGGTGGGCCAAAGGCCCACCAAACACAGACTCTCCAGATAGCCCCTTCTAACTTTCCTGAAATCACTTCACCCCCAACCCATTCACTCACCCATTACCCATCACCCCCCACCCATTCACTCACCCATTATCCATCACCCCCCACCCATTCACTCACCCATTACCCATCACCACACACCCATTCACTCACCCATTACCCATCACCCCCCACCTATTCCCTCACCCATCACCCCCAACCCATCACCCCACCCATTCACTCACCCATTACCCATTACCCCACCCATTCACTCACCCATTACCCATCACCCTACATCAAGGTTTCCTCAATTCTCGCAACCCACTTTTTTTTCACAATTCTCGCTAATAGGCTGCTAAAAAAGAAAAGAAAAATGTGATCGGATCATCTCATAAGTGGGCTTAAAACCTTCCCCTGCTCGACCCGGTTCCAAAAATGTGCCATATGATGGGATTGCGCCACGGGGGGCGGAACCTATACCACACACACACACACACACACACACACACACACAACACACACCCACCCACCCACCCACCACACCCACCCACCCACCCACCCACCCACCCACCACCCACCCACCCACCCACCCACCCACCCACCACCCACCCACCACCCACCACCACGCACGCACGCACGCACGCACGCACGCACGCACGCACGCACGCACGCACGCACACTTATATTATACTATATAACATTTTTAGGTTACGTTATATTGATAGGTTGTGTTAAAATTTCGTAGATTTTCAGGTTCACAAATTGTTTTTTATGTTTTCGAACAATTACTGTTTGTTTTGTGCCATTTTACATGTTTGAGAGATAGCCAGTTGCATGAAAAAAAAAAAAAAAAATCTCCATCATGACAGAACACCTGGGCATCACGAGCCTTGAGTCTGCACACCAAGAGCTGCTCCTGAACTACTCTGCTGAAGAAGATGGCTCCTCCAACTCCTCAGCGATCATGAAGCGTGAGTTCTTCAAATTTTAATTACCACATGATGAAAATGATATGATTAGTTATATTACAAATAAAGTCTCCATGATATAACATCTACCTCTGCTGCAGTCTTTCCTTGTCATGTGTGTGTCAGTGTGTATAATGTTTGTTGTGTGATAGATAAATTCATGGATAGGGATGAAAGGTGGATGTAGGTAGTGTTAAGTAACAAGAACTACCTCGTGTATGTCTCACGGCTTCTTGTAGCTTCCTTATTTTCTTATGTTCTTATGTGTGTTGCAGCCACTCCCCTGCAAGCACTGGAGTACATGGACCCCACATGGGTGCGCTCCCTGTGGTGGGTGTGGGTCCTGGGTCTGGTGTGGGTGGCCGAATTCATCTTGGCGTGCCAGCAGATGATCATTGCCTCGGCTGTGTCTACTTGGTATTTCTCAAGGTGAGCAACACGTGCCATGAAGTCCAAGTGATACAGTCCAAGATGCAGGATACATACTTTGTGCACCAAATATTAATCTATACATCAGGCAGAGGGGTGTTCGTGCGAAACTTTATTTTTACTAAATCTATACAAGTGAGGGTAAAGAAAACATAAACCCTTATTTTCACTAAATCTTTACAAGTGAGGGTAAAGGAAACATGAATTTTGCAGACAGCTGATAGGCAAGAGGCGGCACCCTGTGTGGTGGTCGTGGAGGACGCTGGTCATGTACCACCTGGGCACGGTGGCCAAGGGGTCGCTGCTCATCACGTTGTGCAAGCTGCCCAGACTCTTCATTCAGTGGGCCACCAAGAAGTAGGTGTTTTCAATGTTGTTTTAATGTTGTATGTAACTACTGTATATTGTATAATAGTGCATCACTTCAATTGACCCATTTTGCTGACTTTTATTTGTTTTCGTATTGTTTAATTTAGTATTGGTATTCCCCGAAGCATATTTAGGATATAGGAAGTGGAACAATGTATTTCATTCTTTTGATGCAAAATGTTATTATCTTCACAGGTGCAAGGATCCAGAGAGCAGCTGTGCCCGGTGTGGCCTCCGTGCGTGCAGCTGCTGCCTGTGGTGCTTTGAATCATTCCTCAAGTACATGAACCACAATGCCTACACCGTCACGGCCACCCGAGGCACTCCCTTCTGCACCTCGGCCAAGATTGTGAGGGAGCCACACCCAGGCCTTGGGTTCTGTATTGACTAGAGTCTACATAGAGATGTCCCTGATAGTGTTTACCAGTTCTTGTATGGAAACTACTACCTCAGGACCAAAACTAAAATATTTTATTCTTCATTTTTTTGATATTGGTACAGTAACTTTTCTTTCCCAACTTAGCTTTGCCAAATGCACTTCAGATACACAAAATCGTCAAGTAATAGCGACTTACCTCTACTAGCCTATCATAAGCAACAAGTAGCACTTGGCATCAGTTTCCTGCCATTGTTTCTCTTAATTCCCTTGTGGTCCAGTGGCAATGTGAGGCTATTTAAAGGCCACCGCCACCACTGAAGGGACAGTAGCTGCTGCTGGTCCATAATACTTTGGCCCAACCATGATGACCTTGGGACAGCGTAGACTTGCTTTTTTCCCGTCTCAGAAACATTAAATGAATTTAATAATAGTGTTGTCCGTGAGTTCTCAGATGAATTCTTGACATGGAAGAAGATCGCATTTGGTGTGCAAAAGTGCTTCTTTTTTTTATTCTAAGTTTGACCAGTCTTTGTTGAAGCATTGGAAAACTGCTTTGTTCAAATCGATAAGACATGCCATAGTCGTTTCTGCATTGCAGAAAGAACCATTGCATTGCAGGGAACCATTGCAAACACAGACTCCATCAAATCAAAAATTAAAAGCCCTGGAGTATCTTAAAAATAGCTCACAAACTTGCCTCCTATGACACAGGAAATATGGAGATATGCATTCTAAGCCCTGTGTCTCAAGGCTGGCTCTATGGTGGTGCAGTCGCCACATCCCTACTACAAAACATTATTACTAACAAGGATGTTACTGTTGACAGGCATTTCAGGTGGTGCTGACTAACATGCTGCAAGTCGCCACAGTCAACAGTGTTGGGGACTTGATGCTGTTCTTGGCCAAGGTTGCTGTAACGGGGACGGTGTGCTGCATTGCTCTGCCCGTGCTGCACGCTGATCCAACACTCCACCTCTATGCTGTGCCACTCATAGTCATTGCTGTGTTTGCGTTTTTCATCACCCATTGTGTATTCTCAGTGTATGAGGTGAGTGTACTGTCACTGAACTCTCATTTCTCACTCCTCATTATCAAAAGAATCACTATCATCTTATTATTTTTTTGCATACATTGTTTGTTAACTATTTATGTGGCACGGCACATCTGCTGGTGAGATAGTTGGAAGCATCAGCCGTCTAACCTCAAAATATTATGGGAAAAACTGATGTTAAACAGAAAGAAGAAGAAGGCACCGACTTTCTTTGATCTTTTGCCGCAGACATTCCTACAAGAGGGCAGGATTACCAGCCTTCTTTTCCTACCACGTTGTGAGCTCACAACTGTGACTTACATTACATCCTTGACCTGTTTTGTGCTTGGAAAATAAGGATTACAGTGTTTGAGATGAAAAGCCTACATTGTCTCTACCTACCTTGGGAATAATTTAGGGGGATATAGTATGAGCTTGTCTTTATTATCATCATCATTGTCTTCATCATTACCTCATTTCTCATTGTGTGGGAATCCACACTAGAGAGTATTTTGTGTCTTCTAAAGTTCTTTTTTTCATAAATATGGGTGTTTCTTAAACATGTGGGGTGGAACTTAACACAAAGTAGCTTGTTCATAAACTTTGAAAACAATTTACAATTTGCTAGTCCTAACATACACAACAATATAACAGTATTACAACTACAGTAAACCCTCTATAAATCGGACCAATTGGGGGGCACCCTGTCCGGACTATCCAAAAGTTTGGAATTACCAAGGACTGAAAAACTTGTGTATGCCGCTGCCTGCCGCCCCATAACACACCTAAACTCTAATTAAAACACGGGACAGTATAATATAATTTAATAATAAATAGTGTTTATAGTATGTATTACATATATTTACCACAAATAAGGTACAGTACTGTATTGTAATGGGTGGATGAATGAATGGTCAAATTGGTCAAACACAATTCCCGCCTTATAATCCGGCTTTATGTCCGATATATAAATATGTGTCGAGCCCTGAAAGAGTCTGATTTATCTGATATCTGGGATAAAGAGTTCAGATTTAGAGAGGGTTTCTGTATATTCAAATTTTATAGCAAAAAGTGGTAAATTTTGTTAAAAATTAAAGATTCACACAAAAACATTTTATTGAATGTGATGAATCAGAAAAATATGAATTTTACAAGAATGAAGAATTTTACAAAGAAATAATACATTTTACAAAAGATTACAAAGTAGAAATAATTAATCATTATTGTGATTTTTATACTTCCACTTCTCGAGGTTTCCCGTTAGGGATATCCATGGCAAAACAGCTCCTAAGGCACTTTATTCATACATGAATGTCATCCAGGCTGCATCATCCTCGCTGACGCATCATCGTTCATCCTCGCATATTCCATTTTTCTTTTTTATCTGACAATACAATTTCCCTGTAATTATCAAGCCTTTCACCCAAAGCTGCATCCTTACTTTGTTAGGCCTTTAGCTGCTCTATATCATGTACCTCATACTTGCAATTAGCACTGCTTGAATCAGTCAGTCAGTAGCATACCACAACACTGCTTATAATTAAGGGAAGCCTAAAGCTTGGATGCTCCTTACTCTCTCAGATGGCAGTGGATACCCTGTTCTTGTGTTTCTCTGATGATTACAACACTTATGACACCACGGATGGCCGCGACCTGGTGGCTGACAAGGAGCTTTATGAGTTCATGGTGAAGCACGAGGACATAGACTACAAGAAGAACAGCATCTCCAGGCAGCGCGAGACTCCCGAGACCATTCGTTTCAAGGAGGGAACCGTGTGAGGCTGCTCTCTGGGTGTTGCCATGTGCTGACGCAGGATGATCTTGATGTGCATTGTGGCATGTTTGGAGTGGAGGTAAGGTACACTGACAGCTCCCTGCTCACTGCTATGCTGCTATGCATTGATATTATCCTATGATTTTAAAATTGTGTATGTAGTGTATGGCTGTAATTGCTGAAAGGAAAATTCTGTTGTAACTGTTTTCATGTGTAAGGTAATTTAGGTGAAGCAAGCGAGCAGCCAATGTAGTTGCCTTAATAGGATGTAGTTTCTCAATGCCATGATAGATTTGTGTAGTCGGAGTAACAAGTGGGCGGCTGGTCATGGTTTAAGGGAGTGGCCCGGCTCGGGTGCCGTGGCTGAAGAGGCTCCTTGTAGGCATTATTTTTTGTTTTCAACCAAAGCTTTACTGTGTTACTTTTATTTATTTTTACTTATATACTTATGTGATATTTCATCACATATACCAATTTTCAGAAGTTTGCAAACACTGATTTTTTATGATATGTCCATTTTATTTAATACATTTCATTTAATCACTAAATGAAAACAAAGCTGAAATACATGTCAGTCTGCCTTGAATTTTATGTAGATTTGTGATCATAAGTGTAGATGAAGTGTAAGGTAATATGTATGCAGTGTTAGTGGGATACTTCGAGTAAACCTTCAGGGATTGTGATGGAAACTTTGGATGTGGAGGGAACATCTCAGACCACTGGCTGCCGTGATGGAGTCCTGTGGGTTGTGTAGCCAGATGTGTAGCATCATGTCCGTGTGTTTGGAATTGTCTCATCAGCACAATTGAACTAGACTACTTAGTATGCATAATTAATCTTTCACAACAGATATGAACATACGAGTATCTTAGGTTCCATAGTTATTAGTTATTATATTTTACCTTAGATCTGTGATTGCCAGATATGTGATATTTGTGTCAGGTGTATTTTATTTTTTTGTCAGTTTTGTGTGAAATTAGAATGGATATACACTCACATTTATTAGTGTGCCGTTGTGTATGTACTTTTGAATGTCTTGTTAGGGAAATGTGCTGTTTTCAGACTTGAATGCAGCCAAAGTGTTTTAGTGTTTTCCTGTAACAGTGAATTAAGTGTTTTGCTTGAAGCCTGTAAAAGGTGAATATTGTGTGCTACCATCAATAACACTATAGTCGCCACTGCACTAATGTCGCCAGGCGCTATATATTACAAATTTTAGCATTATAGATTTGTATGTGCCACTAAAGACAGGTACATAATATATACTACTGTGCATGCCTCTTTAGTGGCACATACAAATCTGTAGTGATGCTAAAATCTGTAATATATGGCGCCTGGCGACATAAATGCAGTAGCGACTATAGAGTTACTGACGGTCGTGAGTCAGAGTTCATGCACAGAACGATAACTAATTGTCATATTTTGTCATGATTTTTGTGGTGATTTGTCTTGAAACAGCTGTGCAAAAATGTTAAGTGGCGCCTTCAGGAAAGTAAGGGGACTTGATTTTAAGATCCAACATTGTAGCTCCATGATGGCAAAATATTAATTAGGTTCCTACTTAGTTTCTACTTCTATAACTGCTCTCTGGAATAGGCTCAGATATGGAGCTTGTGTGGTGCGGTGTTTCTTGTCTCCTGTTATACATGGTGCCATTGCTGGTATACATGGTGCCATTGCTGGTATACATGGTGGCATTGCTGGTATACATGGTGCCATTGCTGGCATACATGGTGCCATTGCTGGTATACATGGTGGCATTGCTGGTATACATGGTGCCATTGCTGGTATACATGGTGCCATTGCTGGTATACATGGTGCCATTGCTGGTATACATGGTGCCATTGCTGGTATACATGGTGCCATTGCTGGTATACATGGTGGCATTGCTGGTATACATGGTGCCATTGCTGGTATACATGGTGGCATTGCTGGTATACATGGTGCCATTGCTGGCATACATGGTGGCATTGCTGGTATACATGGTGCCATTGCTGGTATACATGGTGCCATTGCTGGCATACATGGTGCCATTGCTGGTATACATGGTGGCATTGCTGGTATACAGGGTGGCATTGCTGGTATACATGGTGCCATTGCTGGTATACATGGTGGCATTGCTGGTATACATGGTGCCATTGCTGGCATACATGGTGCCATTGCTGGTATACATGGTGGCATTGCTGGTATACATGGTGCCATTGCTGGCATACATGGTGCATTGTTTGGATACATGGTGCCATTGCTGGCATACATGGTGGCATTGCTGGTATACATGGTGCCATTGTTGGTATACATGGTGGCATTGTTGGTATACATGGTGGCATTGCTGGTATACATGGTGCCATTGCTGGTATACATGGTGCCATTGCTGGTATACATGGTGCCATTGCTGGTATACATGGTGCCATTGCTGGCATACATGGTGGCATTGCTGGTATACATGGTGCCATTGCTGGTATACATGGTGGCATTGCTGGTATACATGGTGCCATTGCTGGTATACATGGTGCCATTGCTGGATACATGGTGCCATGCTGCATAATGTGCATTGCGTATACATGGTGGCATTGCTGGTATACATGGTGCCATTGCTGGTATACATGGTGCCATTGCTGGTCATACATGGTGCATTGCTGGTATACATGGTGCCATTGCTGGTATACATGGTGCCATTGCTGGTATACATGGTGCCATTGCTGGCATACATGGTGGCATTGCTGGTATACATGGTGCCATTGCTGGTATACATGGTGCCATTGCTGGTATACATGGTGGCATTGCTGGTATACATGGTGCCATTGCTGGTATACATGGTGGCATTGTTGGTATACATGGTGCCATTGTTGGTATACATGGTGGCATTGCTGGTATACATGGTGGCATTGCTGGTATACATGGTGCCATTGCTGGTATACATGGTGGCATTGCTGGTATACATGGTGCCATTGCTGGTATACATGGTGGCATTGCTGGTATACATGGTGCCATTGTTGGTATACATGGTGGCATTGTTGGTATACATGGTGCCATTGTTGGTATACATGGTGCCATTGTTGGTATACATGGTGGCATTGTTGGTATACATGGTGCCATTGTTGGTATACATGGTGGCATTGCTGGTATACATGGTGGCATTGCTGGTATACATGGTGCCATTGCTGGTATACATGGTGCCATTGCTGGTATACATGGTGCCATTGCTGGTATACATGGTGCCATTGCTGGTATACATGGTGCCATTGCTGGTATACATGGTGCCATTGCTGGTATACATGGTGCCATTGCTGGTATACATGGTGGCATTGTTGGTATATATGGTGCCATTGCTGGTATACATGGTGCCATTGTTGGTATACATGGTGGCATTGCTGGTATACATGGTGCCATTGCTGGTATACATGGTGGCATTGTTGGTATATATGGTGCCATTGCTGGTATACATGGTGCCATTGATCACGGGGGGGCCATGACTGCCTCTGTGTGGATGCATGAGGTAACTGTGGGCTGGGGAATGGGAGGAGTAATGTTAAGGGAGGTGTGGTGACAGGTAGCTTCTCCTTAACCCCTTGAGGCCCTGATCTTTCCTTTGCTATATAAAATTGTATGTTGTCGAGCCATAAAATTACGAAAAGTAGCTTAATATATCAAATTAGTTAGTCGACAAGGATACTAAACAGGTCATATCTATAAAATATTGCTTATATTCACTAAAAATTGTCTAATGGTACACAAATTACAATGGAAATTACGTTCTGGGTCTCAAGGGGTTAAGGTGGTTTTTATGGCCTGTCATTGGCTGCAGTATAAGCTAAACCATTCTATAGGGCAGTGATTTTATAGGTTAGGTATTATCTATAAGTTTTTTCTCTACAGAATTTATTTCAAATTTATAAGGTACATTTGCAATATTTTTTTCATTTATCGTTTCTGATTTCTTGAAAGTAGTCTTTTTAACCTAAAAATATCACTTATAAGGGGCTAAGATTGTAATGCCATAAAAAGATGTATAAGAATAGAAATATACGAAATAGAAAATGAAATAAGAATAACATAAAATAGGGAAATATACATAAGTATTTGATTTCTTGTTAGTAAAAAAAAAATTAACCATCATAGTTAACTGATACCATGTAATGTGTAATATTTTCTTTTCTCTAATGAAACATCAGTAGTAATAGAAGTATTGATGGTAAATGTCTTGCAAGTAGTTTCTGTATTAATAATTTAATACTGATTGATATACTGATTTGTCCGTGATTGGTGGGCCAACCTGCCTGCTTAGTACCTGCAGTAATCTGTCATCCATGGGAACTGTACCCTCAGCTATGATCTCTGTGTGCTTGTGATATTTTCTAACTTCGTATGAGCATGAAATTTATGAACTTCTTGATTTGGGTTGGATGAGAAGATGAGATGTAGGTTACGTCAGTTGCCCTCTCTATTAAATTACAGCTGGTATTCTTTCCTCCCATTATATACATGTCTCCAAATTCATGTCTTAATGTATTCTTCACGACTGAAGAACAAAGACAATGTGGGCTGCAGAATTATTTTTTATTTCTGAATGTGATGCTTCCAGGGGTTTTCCCAAGGATTCTAGTATCCTTGGGTTTTCCTTGATGAGGTGGCGAGCCTTTTCACAAATCAGTAATTACTAGCAGTAAATTTGCTATATTTATAAGTGCCCCTGATATTTTCTTACCGTATAGGTGCTTGTGTACTTAAAAATCCTTACTTATATATGCAATATTGACTTAAGCTGCCTCAAATCCAGATGAAGGAAGTGTCTCAGTGTGGTGTTGAGCCAGGGCTGTCTTGGTGGGTCTTCGCACCTGTTGTGCCGGGACACCAGGGAAACCTGCAGCCAAAACTGTTATAATGATTCACAACAAAATATGTTAAGTTATTTGTTCCTCTCAATGTATCTTAATTTTTTACAATATGTCCTGATCAAAGATCTCACAAATACTTGTAATTTATGCATTGGTAAATGTCATTGAATCACGCTGTTATATAGCCATTTTGATTACAGCCACTGTAATTCTTTCAAACAATTAATTTTGGTCTGAATGTCCAGAACAAAGTTTCACAAAACATGAAGCATTCCGTGAAATGTATAATTTTGTCCCCAATTTTTTTTTTTCTCACCTGACAGTATTGTAAGATTGAAGTTTAATATGTCAGTGGAACTTTATTAACAAGATCATGGTGACAAAACTAATGTAAGATGCAATTTATTATAATGTACATACAACCACCTACAGCTTATAATTGTCCATTTCATATATACCAAAAAGGGATACGGTAAAGAGCAGAGCCACAGACCTCCCTCCTGCAAAGATCATCTGTTCACACTGTTGCCCTGTGTTCATCTTGCCGTGCATGAATACCTGCAGACTATTACATCATATAAGGCATGGGATGTACTGTGCAGGTACGCTTGATATTTATGACCTTGTTGCTTTGTAGAAATGGAAGTCCGATCTTAATCTGGCAACTTCGGTCGTTCCTTACTTTAATTAGTGAACAAAAAATATAAAAACAAGTCACAAAGGCAGTATTTGACTCGTAGGAGAATTTTCACATGCAGTTATCAAGCCTTTCCGTTTTTTTCCCCCTCTGAAAATAGCCTGCATTTTTTTAATTTTGATTAAATTTGATATCAATTGCATGTTGAGTTAAGTTCATCCTTCCTCAGCCACACCTTGTTAGATACGGAAGGGAGTGGCAGTGGGTACTCAGAGTCGGTGGAGAGGGCACGAAGCGAGTCAAGGCGGCGAATTTTGATCGTTTTCAGAAATTTGTTAAGAAGACTTGTCAAAATGATGCTTCAGAAACAGGCTGCATAGTTGTTATAGACTTATAGTGAGGTAACCAGTGGCGTCGTTTGGGTATGGCAAGGTATGGCACTCGCCATACCTTGGTGAGTGCCAAGGTATGAAAAAAATGGTAAATTTTTTTTTTATTTTTTTTATTTTTTGTATAATTTTTTTTTTTTATTAGTTTTGGCTTTATCTCAGCCCACCCGCCAGCCAGCCGCTGTAGTTGTAGGTGCGAGACGGTGGTTTAAAATGTTTATATCCATATAAAATGAATCGGTTTGTGAATGAGAATTTGCTCCCAAATATACGTCAGATTGCAGGAAAAGCATGCAAAAACCTTAAAAAAAATTCTTGGGTCCTTAAGTGGGCCCCAGACCCCACGCCGTGAAGTGCTTCGCACCTACGGCAGTCCTGAGATGTTACAAGTGAAAAACAAACCCGTGCAAACATAAGTTTAGAGCCTACCTAGCCTAGGGGTAATGGGCCTTGGAAAAATGTGCATTTTGGGTAACGGCCCCGAAAAGGTTGGGAACCACTGCTCTATAGGAAGAAAGGCAATAGAATATACATAAAAACAAAAAATTTATTCATATGTAGAATTTCCCGAGAAAGACAATGGTAATAGTCCCAATTCTCAAAATTAGGCCCCGCCCCCTTAAAATGGCCGCGCGCGTGCAGAATATACAAAAAAGTTAAGTCAATTCGTATACATTGGCCAGAAGGGAACAGCTCTATCATCTAGATGAAATTTAGCAGACATTTGTTATATATGTTCAAAACAGTCGAAGTGGATAACTTGGAATATTTATAGAACAATTTTGTCACCTCTTTTCAACCCAGTCAACGACGGGTGTTTCTGCTAGTGTCATATAAAAATGAATTGTATAGACTCACAACTCACCAAAATGGACTATTGCACAACTGATTTGAAGAAAAAAAAATCTTCCACGGTACCTTGCCATACCTTGGCTTTTGCTGAAATGACGCCACTGGAGATAACACTTAAAAGAGTTCGTGTTACGAAAGTGAGTGTTTTTATCTCAACTCACTAACTACAATGACATTCATATTTCGTCGTGTTAGCGCCTATAAAGGTCATGATATTTGGGGTCGTCAAAGAAAAAATCAAATCAAGAGGTTTTTGTATTACGTCTGGCAGCGCGGGAGAGCGGAGGGCGCGGCACGAGCACCAACACGCGCTCCACGGCAACGCGCGGCACACTACGCCGAGCACGTGTAGTCACTGCAAGGTGCGGGTTGGTGTGCGTGCTGTAGTAGTCGCTACCTGTGACTACACGCAAGCCTCCTGGTGAAGTGTGGGCGTGACACTCACTGTAAGGGTGTTTCAGTGGTTGTGTGTGAGTATCAGTTGACGTCAGCAGCCGCGTCTCATCAAATAGTTGTGTGGTGAACAGTGTGCGCTGCTCGAGAACCTTTGGATTTGAAACCATTGACGCCGGACCTGTGATGCAGCCCTGAGCCATAGAACACATTGCTGCGGCATCCTCTCGCTGCCTCATGGGTAAAGACTAATAGCTAATCGTGCAGGCCACACGCCCCTCGACCTTTATATTGTGACAGGCACGCGCGGCCGGAGGCTTATGGGCAGCGAGACCGTGCACGACCCAGGCAGAGGCAGGCACTGCATGGTATTTACACGTGAACCCACCGACACACCCAGGGCTTTACCAACCACTTTCATAACCACCTTTGGCCTTGCCCCTAACACCTTATTCGTTAACATTCGTGTCAATTCCTGCGGTCCCGTTCAGTGGGCGACGGAGTATTATTATGAGGGAAGCTGTGAGATGTCAGTGACGCGGAAGAGGTCGCATGTTTTACAGATGAATGACAAAAGACTCTCATCATTCACGTCGTCTTCGTTTCCCAGGCTATGCAGGGCTCCCGAGGCTCGTGTGCGTTACTTCCTTGTTCCGGAGGAGGTGGAGATTGATTCGAATGCCACGCTTCACGCCCCTGTGACTACTGATTAATGTCATCAGCACGAAACTGCGGCGGTTGCTTCGGCAGTGCTGTAGACTCGTAGAGGGTCAACAGCCTATGTATTTGCTGCAAGTGATTAAAAATACCTTCAGGTACTGCTTCTTTCAAATTAACTTTTCACGCTCTTCCCTTTCTGATACTTACCTCGTCCTCCTCTTCCAGTGTGTTTGTTTTCCACGTGTTATTGGCGCGTAGGGTGTGGCATTTAGGTGTAGCTAGCGGGCTGATCTGAGTGTCGGTAGTCTGCTTTCTAAGTTTCAACCCCTTTTGCCTGGTGTCTCAGTGAATGACTCAGGTGGGTGTGGGTCCTGAGAGCTCTTTGAACTATCCGTCTGGGCATTGCGCAGGATAAGGAGAAAAAAAGTGTGTTGCTGGATATATATATATTTTTTTGTTTTGCTTCACAATGCGATTCAGATTCATGCATCCACGCAGTAACATTTACGAAGGATAAATGAGCTTAGGGAGGATTTGGATCATTTGGTGACCTTCATTCTGATATATTTTAATTTTAATTTAGTTTCATCAGATCAGCATTTTCTTTTTTCACATCATTGCACTATTGCGTTCATAGTTTTGTCCCATGCGATAGATTTTACCTTTACATCAATTCTTTAATTAAGAAATTCGTGTACATCAACAGGTACTTCAGAGAAAGTTGATGATGCAAACACTAAAAAAAAGTTAACGAATCAGTAATAGAACGCTTGAAGTGGTAAACCAAAAGTGAAAGGCGAGTGATATGAGAAAAAGTGATGTTTATGAGAACTTATAGCAAAATAAGCAAGTGATGAGCGCCTCGGGGTAATCGTGAGGACTGGTAACCTTTGTGCCTTGGAAGTGATAGCAAGTGACATTCTTACTGGTGAGCTCCGTGTTGGTGATGGTCATTTACCCGGAAGTTGATGATCAGAAGGTAAGTTATTGACTATTAAAAGTAGGATTTGATGATACTTGTTGTTGTTATTGTTATTATTAGTAATATTAACATTATTATCATTGCAATTTTTTCTGTTAATGCTATTATTGTAATTATTTGTATCATCATCATTGTTATTATTATTATTATTGTCTTCATCAATATCATCATTATTATTATTGATGTTTGTGTTGTTGCAGATGTATATGTTGAAAATGAATGTCGCATGAAAATGAATGTTGCATGAAAATGAATAGTTAATAAGTGAATAAAACAAACGAAAGTATGAATGAATAAGTATACAAACAGATAGATCAAATAGGAAAAAAAAATATCGGAGGCAAGAACGCAAACACTCTTCTCCCTCCCCCCCCCCCAAAAAAAAAAAAGAAACTAACCTAAATATGGGTCACAAATAGACAAATAAATGAATAGAAAGAAAACAAACTCACGGGGTCAAAAACACTAGAAAGAAAAACTTGATTCCCAAATACGAATCTTAAGAAGGTTAGGAAACAGTACACACATAGCAACAGACAGTACCAGTGGTCGATTATTTGCTCTTTTCATGAATACGTGACTTTACCGCTGAGGAGGTTGTTATTGGTGGAGAGGTAGGGGTGGGATGCTGGGTTAGGGGAGGGTGTAGTAGGTAGGGGGGGGTGTAGAGAGTAGTGGAGGGTGTAGGGGGTGGGGAGGGGACACGCAGGGACAGGTAGGTAGTATAGTCACGCAAGGCACTTCTCGGTACTTCTGCGTGACTGCCATATCGATTATCGTGACGGTATAAGGCCAAGACTGAAGGTGTGCGTCACCCTCTCAAAATAATGTATATGTTGGGTGTGCAGACGGACGGAGCATCGCACATAAGAACATAAGAATATAAGGAAGCTACAAGAGGCTGTGAGACCTACACGAGGTAGTTCCTGAAAACATGTATTCCCTGAAACATATCTCACCGGGAATATGATTAGCGTATGAATGTGTGTGTGTAGGGTATGGTATGGTGTAGTTTATGAGTATGTTCAGAGAGAGAGAGAGAGAGAGTCGACAGGTGAAGGAGGATGGAGGGGAGCTAGTATGTGAGAGGGGACAATGGAGGGACGGGTGGCATGCAGGGGAAAGAGAAAGAGGGGGGAGGGGGGCAGACAGGTGGGAGGCTCTGGACGGGAACCGATCAATACCGACATTATATAAAAAGCGTACACTAGTCTCTCCTTTCCTACATTTTTCCCCCACACAACTGTCGATAAAATTTAGTCACGAAAATTTCCACCCTCCCTGCCAAAAAATAGGAATATATTTTCAAATGTAGTGTAAGAGATACAATACAAGAGGAAATGTCTAAATGATGGTGGTATTTTTTTTCTTTTTTGTGTTTCCGTTGCGGGTCGATATCGAATGGGGAGATGGATGCGGATGTACGATACTTTCTAGAAAACGTTTATATCAGAGAGTTGGCGGATGTACGATACTTTCTAGAAAACTTTTATATCAGAGTTGGCCATGTGTAGGTTAACGATACGAGAGAGAGAGAGAGGAAAAAATACGAACGTTTATTTGAGGTATCATATATATCTTAGATTTTTTTCTTCAGTTTTAAAAAAAATATGTAGGTAGACTTTTATTCGAGTCTTCACAAAATATCGTTTTTTTTTTTTAATATGTACCTTGTCTCTGTTTTTAAAAGATTTTATAGATACTCTTTTCCTCGTCTGCTCAAACGCCAAACTTTCCACGCCATTAAAAACTATATACTGGTGGTCAATTTTTTCTTTTAATAATTGTGACCATTCTGATGACAACTCTCTCTTTCTCTTTTTTTCTTTCTCTCTCTCTTTCTCTTTTTTTCTTTCTCTCTCTCTCTCTCTCTATTCATCTTTCCCTCTCAATTTTTTTCTATATATATATCAATCTATCTTTCCCCACTCTATATGTCTATTTTGCTCTCTCTCTCTCTCTCTCTCTCTCTCTCTCTCTCTCTCTCTCTCTCTCTCTCTCTCTCTCTCTCTCTCTCTCTCTCTCTCTCTCTCTCTCTCTCTCTCTTTCTCACACACACACACAAACACACACTTTCACACCTGTTTTCTGCCCAGTCACCAGCCTCGCAAAACTTCTGTCCGGCTTTCGATTACTCAGTGAAAGTTTGTCAAGACGTTTATGATCACAAGGTCAAGTGTGTTTGAGAGAGAGAGAGAGAGAGAGAGAGAGAGAGAGATAATCTGTAGTAATTACCGGATGGAAGATGAAGAGAAGGATGACGGCAGAGGCAGCGGAAATTGGAGAGACAAGAGAGAGGGAAGGGAGAGAGGATAGCTGAAACATAGGAAAGAAAGGAAAGGAAGTGAGGGAGAAAGTAGGGCAGGAAGGTAACGATGCATGAAGCAGGATAAGTAGAAGCAGTAGCAGCAGTAGTAGTAGTAGTAGTAGTAGCAGTAGCAGTAGTAGTAGTAAAAGCAGTAGTAGTAACAGTGGTGATGATGATTAATAGTAGTGTTGTTAGTGACTCTATAGTGATGATGGTGGTGACAGTGGTGGTGGTGGTGATGGTGGTAGTGGTGATGGTGGTGGTGAAGTGCAGTACCCACGTCAATAATGTAGTAAGAAAGGGCGCGTCGTGTGGGGGGAAATTGAAGAGGCAGACTGTGGGTGTTAACTTATTCATGTTGCCATTATGGGGTAGGAACGGAGAGGTGATGGGGGGAAGGGGGCAGAGAGAGAGAGAGAGAGAGAGAGAGAGAGAGTCACATATTATGGATATGTTCAACGAAGAGATGATTATTGTGAAAAATATAGAGATGAAGGAAATAACTTGTGAGGTACGGAGGAAGGATGAGAGGACGGAAGGGAGGAAATATATTACTTGGATGAGAGATGAGAGTCGCGTGCAGAGGGAGGGAAGAGAGGAAACAGGAGGGAGGAGGAAAGGATGAGGGAGGGAAGGGCGTGCCGCTGGAAGGAAACTATCGAGGCTTCCTTAACGACCTGCGAGGAAGAAGAGGAGGATGACGGTAAAGAAAAGATAAGAAGAAAATATACAATTAATAGAGAAATCGATCAAATATATGAATTGATACATGAAAAATGATTATGATGGCACTATAGATAAAAGGAAGACGATGTAAAAGAGAGAATAAACAATTGAAAAGAATGACGAATGTACTGATTAACAAATGCAATAATAATGATCTTGTGATTTTCAACGTTATCAGCATTATTGTTACTATTATTATGATTTTTGTTATTGTTTTGAAAGTTGAAAAATAACTATGAAAAACAGTGAACACAACCTTTACAAACTAAGTATGAAGAGGAGAAGTAGAGATCGCACATTGATTCACTGTTATTCATCTTATACTCTCGCGGTCATCCACTCTCTCTCTCGAGCTAGTTTTCCCTTCTTTTTTCTGTACTTCTCCTCTCTCTAACTCCCTTTTCCTTCTTTTTTTCTATTATCTACCTTTCTCTAACATCTTTTCCCTTCTTTTTTATATTCTTTTCCTGTCTCTTAACTAATTTTCCGTCCTTTTTCCTTTTCTTTTCCTCTCTCTAACTTCTTTTCTCTTCTTTTTTTCTATTATTTTCCTTAAAAGCGCCTCGTTGACTCCTGAAATGTGAGGCAAAGAGATCAAGTGAATTATTATGCATCTTGGTGACTTTAATTGTGAGAGAGATAGTCATCTTCGGGAAGGGAAGAATATATGAAGGTTGGAGAGAGAGAGAGAGAGAGAGAGAGAGAGAGAGAGAGAGAGAGAGAGAGAGAGAGAGAGAGAGAGAAGATGGGGAGGAATACACACCTTGAATGGGTACGCGACCTTTGTATTTATTGTTATTGTTCTTGTTTGAATTTTTTCTTTCTTCCTGTTTTTGGTCTTGTTCTTCCTCGTCATCGTTGTTGTTTTCTTTTGTTGCTGTTCTTCTTGTCGGTAAATGTTAAGTGACGATGTAGAAAATTAGAGTTGATATGAGAGAAACTAAAGAAGAAATGGAAAGAAAATCAATATTCTTTATCTTTTATAATCTAGCACCCTTGCCATCTCTCTCTCCTCTCTCTCTCTCTCTCTTCTTCTCCTTCTCTCTCTCCTCTCTCTCTCATCTCTCTCCTCTCCCCTCTCTCTCTCTCTCTCTCTCTCTCTCTCTCTATCTATCTATCTCTCTATCTCTCTCTCTCTCTCCTCTCTCTCTCTCTCTCTCTCTCTTCTCTCTCCTCTCTCTCTCTCTCTCTCTCTCTCTCTCTCTCTCCTCTCTCTCCTCTCTCCTCTCTCTCTCTCTCTCTCTCTCCTCTCTCCCTCCCCGGATGCAGTAAGGAAACCTGTCAAGTCTTCCGGTGTTACAAAAAAACCCGCCATATATATAATACACAAATTGCACATCCACAAAGCCCCCCCCCCCCCACACACACAAAAAAACCCCACACCCAAACACATACACACCCAAACATCCACACACCCAAAATCACACACACACACACACAAACAACCTCCCACACCCAAACACACCCACATACCCACCCACACCTACACCCGACCCTCAAACACACCCTCAAACACACCCTCAAACACACCCACACACACAAGCACACCCACACCCAAACATCCCCCCACACAAACATACTCACACACTCAGACACGCCCATCCTGTATACCGCAAAGTGTTATTCCCATACACACCCTTACACCCATGCCTTCATCTCACCCACTACCACCCATGACCGCCCACAGCTCCCCAAAGACTCACCCACGGTTATTCACACACCTTTTCACCTCATGCTCCTTTCACTCACACACATACGCACTCATATTAGCCTCCCCGTAAGCGTCCATCACACACTTTACTCTCACTCACACACACTCTCATTCCCATACTCACTTCACAGTCTTGGTTTTTCGAGTTCTTTTTACTCTTCAACTCGTAAACTGTGACGGAGGAGGAGGAGGAGGAGGAGGAGGATGGAGGGATGGATACATAGGGTGAGTACTGAATTGAGATCGAAGAAGAGGAGGATAGGATAATGGGCGAAGGAGAGAGAGAGAGAGAGAGAGAGAGAGAGAGAGAGAGAGAGAGAGAGAGAGAGAGAGAGAGAGAGAGAGAGGAGAGAGAGAGAGAGAGAAGAGAGAGAGAGAGAGAGAGAGAGAGAGAGAGAGAGAGAGAGAGAGAGATATGAGTATGTGCAAACATCTACCACATACACACGCACACACACACATACATGTTGACAAAAGTCCTTGAATTCATAATAACTACATACCTTGTTATCGCCAGAGTGGGGAGAGAGAGAAACACACACACACACACACATACACACACACACACACACACACACACACACACACACACACACACACACACACACACACACACACACACACACACACACACGTACACACACCTGCTTACACACAAGCGGAACGGATCAAACGCAACAAACAAAGACGTGAGCAGGTGAGCATAAACCACCACCGCCATCACCACCACTATCACCATCACGACTATCACCACCACCAGTGTTCACCACCAGTGTTCACCACCATCACCACCACCAGTGTTCACCACCACCATCACGACTATCACCACCATCACCATCACCCGTGTTCACCACCACCACTACCATCACCACCATTGCCACCACCACCACCACCACCACCACCACCATCATCACCACTATTACCACCATCACCACCATCACCACCACCACTACCACCACCACCACCACTATCACCACCACTACCACCACCACTACCATCACCACCACTATCACCACCACTATCACCACCACTATCACCACCATTCCCATCACCTCATTCTCCTCTTCCTCCTTTTCAAAATAATCAGAAAACTCTATGAAACTAATCAAGCCATGTTCGTTTTCTTTAATCATTGCGTAAATATAGAATGGAATATACTATCAACGTACTTGATACACTCAGATACAATCCAGACCCATAAAACCCGTCTCTATCAATACTTGAGATTAAATCCGCGGTTGGAACTGATTGAGTACACGCTTTATAGCTCAAGCACCTATGTTCTTCACCCTCACCTCTGTCTCACTCAGTCACTGTTGCAGGGGATACCTATAGTGTGCAGTAGGGAAAGTGCGCTCATATACTGTTTCAAACTATGGTAAGGCCTGCTTGATGTTAATCCCTTAGAACGCATCAGCCAATGTTGCCTCATTACCCATAGACATTCACACTATAGGGGAGAGCGGGGCAGGTTGCATCGAGGGTAGGCTGCATCATTGCCTCTAACTCGCATTAACTTTTTTTTATTATTATTGTTGTAGTTGTAGTAGCAGTAGTATATAGTAGTAGTATTAAGACGATGTACGTGTGATAACATGCGAGTTAGAGGCAATGATGCAACCTACCCTCGATGCAACCTGCCCCGCTCTCCCCTACTCACACGTACACTATGAGCACATCACGCTACTTACGTGCCAATCATTCAAACCATTACATCCCTTTTATACACACGTACACAAAAATGAAATAATAATCTGTAGACTTTCTCTCTTCTTAAATTCTACGTTTCGATTTTCAATCTTATTTCATGAAAATGGGTCAATTTCCATTTTCATAGATCCAATATATATTATTTTTCAGCCAACTTCTATTTGAGGGATGAATAGGTAGGGAGGATCCTTCCACTGTACTATCTTTTCCGTCATACAAATAAGTTACATCATAGTAGTTAATCAAACAGCCTCTTTAGAATTAAGGGATTTGCTGCTGCTTGTAAATCCTATGTAATGGCGAGTTTTCTAATAAGTTCACGCTCAAGCCTGTCTCTCGGGCTGTCACATCCTCTGCACTTTCAGACTGAATGATCTATCATTTACCGTAAATTCCCTGTGCTTTTTCGGGACATATCAGAATTACCCTTCAATACAACAACTGAAACAGTTCTTAATAAAAAATGTAGTTTTCATTTTATTTGTCTGCACTTGGTGAAAATATTGGCAAAACAATTGAATACTTGAAAACTCAATCTTTAAAAATAGTTTTTTCATGAAAAAACGCAAGTTCAAGCAGAATGAGGCCTCAGGAAATATCTACTTGTATGTAAGCATTCACTGAGTACCTATTTTGGGTGTATATGTCTCTCTTACGACGAACATTTAACCAAGAAGTAATTTAAGTGCTTGGCACCTCAACGAACAGTCCTCTATCGAAGACAATACATGGTCTTGTTTACTATTTCCCCCGCCGCGAACTCTAAGCCCCTCCACCTCAATTTTTCCCTCTGAATCAATCAATCAACCCTTCCCTCTGAATACCCTATGTCCTCTGGTTTATCCTATTGTAACGAAGGAGGGTGGGGGCAACCCACCCCTCTCAAACTTCGTCACACTAACGGCTCGGGGCTATGGAGGAGACGGGAAGGACTGCAAGGAGACACTTACTGCTGTGCACGGCTCTATTACCCCAACTACTACTACCCACAGTACATAGTGACTGCACGTCTGTCACGTAACTACACGCGCCACTCCGCTCCGCCCCAACATAACACAAATCACAGTCAAAGCACGAAATAAGGAGACAAAAGTCTCCTTTATGTGGGAAACGGTATGTGGGAGCGGATGCCACGAATATTCCAGTAGAGGATAGAGAGTGTGATGAGATAAGCGGGTGATGATAGTTAGGATGACATGTAGCCTGTGGTATTGAGAAGTTAGGAGTATCAGAGATATGAGCTGTGAGGTAAGGAGCGGCGGCACTGAGCTGAGTCCCTCCCCGTGTGATGACAACAGGAAAGTGGGTGATAGCAGATCCTGCCAGCGGGATGGTTTCTGTGGAGATGCTGAACGCCACACTCTGTTTTGGTTAAATGTTCGTCGTAAGAGAGACATATACACCCAAAACAGGTACTCAGTGAATGCTTACATACAAGTAGATATTTCCTGAAGCCTCATTCTGCTTGAACTTGCGTTTTTTCATGAAAAGACGATTTTTAAAGATTAAGTTTTTAAGTATTCAATTGTTTTGCCAATATTTTCACCAAGTGCAGACAAATAAAATGATAAACTACATTTTTTATTAAGAACTGTTTTAGTTGTTGTATTGAAGGGTAATTCTGATGTCCCGAAAAAGTACAGGGAATTTACGGTAAATGATAGATCATTCACGCTCAAAGGGCAGTGGATGTGAGATGCGCGAGAGACATCTGGCGGCTTAGCTTTGAAAACTCCCCATTGTATGTACTCCTCCTCCTCTTCCTCAACCTCCTCCTCCTCCTCCTCCTCCTTTTCCTCCTCTTCGCGTCCCCTCTCTCATTCCTGTTTCACACCTTCATTAATTAGCCGAGTAACACTTGAGCCACAAAGACACGGAGACATGACACCGAACACATCATAACGTGAACTCAACTTATTGATCCTCGGGAGAAAATAGTCTTCGATAATTAGGTAAATAGAGGAGACTGTCCCCTAGCACTATGTGGCGGTAATCAAATTCACCTGGATAGCTGCAGGTGTCTCCTTCCTGTGCGCTGGAGGAGGACGAGGAAATAAAACTCACAATAGAGAAAGAAGGAAGACATAACGAATATGGGGAGAAAATTATGAAGTAGAGAAGAGATGAAAAAAAAGAGATACAGGAGGTAGATAAACAGGAAGAGGAGGAGGAGGAGGAGAAGAAGAAATAATGTATAGGGAAGAGAAGGAGATATATAGAAAGCACTAGAGAAAGAAGGAAGACCAAAGGAATATAGGGAAAACATTATGAGGTAGAGAAGAGACGAAAAAATATAATATAAGAGTAAGATGAACAAGATGAAGAGAAGTGAGTATTAGCAAGGAGTATTATTGTAATGGCTGGCTACTGACGACACTCATATTTCTCTCTCTTCAACCTTCACGCCCCTCCTCCTTCCCCGGCCTGATTGTTCCGTGACTCTCCGCCTCCGCCCGCACCTCAGGCCGCCTCCTGAGGGTGTGGAGGGCGTAATCATCGGGCCCTGCTGAGTGACTAGTGGGAGAGAGTGACCCTACAGAGTGATTAGGGTGCGTGGGGTCTCTGCGTCACCTTCAGGAGTAATATTTTTTCCTTACGTAAAATATAAAACATGGCCATGAAATACAAAATACAATAGTAAAAAAAGAAGTGATGAATAAATGATCTCTTGCATCATGAAATATCACTGGCTAGAGATAATTGAAGATCATTGAAAGATCACGCGTTGTTTTGTTCGCTTAAAAGTCGCTGATGTGATGTAATCTTTATTTAGGTTTATTGTGATATATATTTTTTTGTTCTGCTTTGTGCGTTGTCTTCATAAATGTGTTTGGCAAGAGGAGGAATGTACTAATGACGCAGCCACTGACCACATCGAGGACGACAAGTGACAGATTACTTTGCGACAGAGATCATAGACAGAAATCGTGACAACGGGTGATGTTTATGAGACGGTTATGGTTTACAGCAATACGGCGTCGGTAACAACCACCTGTTGTGTTTGAATTGGCTATTAACCTCCCACCGCAGCTGTTTTGAGCCAAATGTGTTGTGAAAGTGTTGATGTAGTGCAGATGTGATGCTTTCCATCGCCTTGACCATAAACCACTGTATACCGTGGTCTATGCCTTGACGTATAGTTTAACAGACACTCGTTATAATATAGAGCGGCATTTAATTATGTTTTCCAATAGAGCAACGTTTCATTACTTTTTCCAATAGAGCAACGTTTCATTATCGTTTCCAATAAAGCAGCGCATATATACCTTTTCCAATAGAGCAGCGTATATTTACCTTTTCCAATAGAGCAGCGTTTCTTTACCTTTTCCAATAGAGCAGCGTTTCTTTACCTTTTCCAATAGAGCAGCGTTTCTTTACCTTTTCCAATAGAGCAGCGTTTCTTTACCTTTTCCAATAGAGCAGCGTTTCTTTACCTTTTCCAATAGAGCAGCGTATATTTACCTTTTCCAATAGAGCAGCGTATATTTACCTTTTCCAATAGAGCAGCGTTTCTACCTTTCCATAAGCACGTTTCTTTACCTTTCAATAGAGCAGCGTATATTTACCTTTTCCAATAGAGCAGCGTTTCTTTACCTTTTCCAATAGAGCAGCGTTTCTTTACCTTTTCCAATAGAGCAGCGTTTCTTACCTTTTCCAATAGAGCAGCGTATATTTACCTTTTCCAATAGAGCAGCGTTTCTTTACCTTTTCCAATAGAGCAGCGTTTCCTTACCTTTTCCAATAGAGCAGCGTTTCTTTACCTTTTCCAATAGAGCAGCGTATTTATTATAACCGTTTTCCTTTAATAGAGCAGCGTTTTCTTTACCTTTCCAATAGAGCAGCGTTTCTTTACCTTTTCCAATAGAGCAGCGTATATTTACCTTTTCCAATAGAGCAGCGTTTCTTTACCTTTTCCAATAGAGCAGCGTTTCCTTACCTTTTCCAATAGAGCAGCGTATATTTACCTTTTCCAATAGAGCAGCGTATATTTACCTTTTCCAATAGAGCAGCGTTTCTTTACCTTTTCCAATAGAGCAGCGCATATTTACCTTTTCCAATAGAGCAGCGTATTTTCCTTTCAAAACCTTTTCTTCTCATAGAGCAGCGTTTCTTTACCTTTTCCAATAGAGCAGCGTTTCTTTACCTTTTCCAATAGAGCAGCGTATTTTACCTTTCCAATAGAGCAGCGTATATTTACCTTTTCCTATAGAGCAGCGTTTCTTTACCTTTCACATACATATCACCTCTTGTACCTGGTGTAAAAAGTCTAACACTCCATTTTCAGTGTGGTTAAGATATTCAGCATCCGGTTTTTTTTTGTCACTTGGCTGCGCTTGTTACTGGACTGTTGACTTATTAGA
>JACEEZ010018548.1:1072874-1077874 GCA_016584305.1 Chionoecetes opilio
AAACTTGAATAATTGTGATGAATATTAATAATGATAATGGTAATGATACTATAATATGCTACTTCTGATGATGAAAATAATAATGATGATAATAATAGCAATAGTAATATACAAAAATAATGATGAAATTATAATAAAAATGGACATAACAATAATAATAGGAATAATAATAAAAAAAATAATGATAATAGTAATAGTAAGATTGGAAATAATGATAGAAAGGCGGAAGTGAAAGGTCATAATAATAACTAAATTCTCACGTAAATGAAAGTATAAGAAAGAAAATGAAAAAGTGAACATGTTTTCCCTGATGAACAAACACAGTAACGTAAAAATGTACATGTCTCCACTATTTTCTACTTTCTTTATATACGTAATACCTTTTTTTCGTAAACAATGCCATGAGGTTACTTATCGCGGGAGGTTCACACGATCCGCTAAATCATGGTCATTGGAAGCTTATTGTTGTAGTGGTGGCGTGGGTGACATAGAAGTATACACATTTTTTTTTTATATCATGCAAGAAAATTAAGAGAATGACAAAAAACGAGGTAATAAAAATGAGATGTTTGATTCTCTCTCTCTCTCTCTCTCTCTCTCTCTCGTCTCTCTCTCCTCTCTCTCTCTCTCCTCTCGTCTCTCTCTCTCTCTCTCTCTCTCTCTCTCTCTCTCTCTCTCTCTCTCCTCTCTCTCTCTCTCTCTCCTCTCTCTCTCTCTCTCTCTCTCTCTCTCCTCTCTCTCTCTCCCCTCTTTCTCTTCTCTCTCTCTCTCCTCTCTCTCTCTCTCTCTCTGCTCTCTCTCTCTCTCTCTCTCTCTTCTTGAAGACTACTACTACTACTACTACTACTACTACTACGACTACTACTACTACTACTACTACTACTACTACTACTACTACTACTACTACTATTACCACCTCTAATGCCATTACTACTTTTACTACTACTACTACTACTAATTTTCCTATACTACTACTTCTACTACCACCACCACTGCTACCACCACCACAACAACAATAACAACAACTGCTACTTCTACTACTAACTACTACTACTACTACTACTACTACTACTACTACTACTACTACTACTACTACTACTACTACTACTACTACTACTGCTACTACTACTACTACTTTTCTTCTGATCGTTAATACCATGTCGTAACTTAATCAACAGTTTATCTTGCTTACCTTTGTTTAGTTCTACATGATTATTACTTGAAAAATGAAACAGAAATATTCCCTTGCTCATATATAGTCACCAGGTGTTAATACTATAACCGGAAGTTTACCTGAGTCGGGGGTCACTAATTAGTTTGGAGGCAGGTTCCCACATCACCTGTCCTCTTACCCTCTCCCTCCTTTTGTCTAACTCCCTCCCTTCCCTTCCCCTCCTTCCCTCCCGCCTATTCGAACCAACTCCCTCTCTTTTCCATCCCCTCTACCCTTCCTTCCCACCTGCCTGACCCCACTCCCATCCCTTCATTCCCCTCCCTTCCTTCCCCCTTCCTTACCACTACCTGAACCAACTCCCTCCCTCCCTTTTCCATCCCCTCTAACTCCCTTCCTACCTGCCTAATTCCACTCCCATCCCTTCATTCCCCTCCCTATCTCCCTTTCTCCCTACTATCCTTCCCACTACCTGAACCAACTCCCTTCCCTCCCTTTATCCCTCCTTTCCCCTCCACCTCTTTCCTCTTCCCTACTTGTCTCTTTCCTCTTTTTTTTATTACATTCTGTCCTACCTTCCCACCTGCCTCTATATTTCCCCTCTCTTTCTCCCCTCTCTCTCTTTCCCCTCCTCTCTCTTTCCCCTCTCTCTCTTTCCCCTCTCTTTCTCCCCTCTCTCTTTCCCCTCTTTTCTCCCCTCTCTCTTTCCCCTCTCTTTCTCCCCTCTAGCTCTTTCCCCTCTCTTTCTCCCCTCTCGCTCTTTCCCCTCTCTCTCTTTCCCCTCTCTCTATTTCCCCTCTCTCTCTTTCCCCTCTCTTTCTCCCCTCTCTCTTTCCCCTCTCTTCTCCCTCTCGCTCTTTCCCCTCTATCTCTTTCCCCTCTCTTTCTCCCCTCTCTCTCTTTCCCCTCTCTTTCTCCCCTCTCTCTCTTTCCCCTCTCTCTCTTTCTCCCTTCTCTTTCTCCCCTCTCTCTCTCTCTTTCCCCTCTTTTTTAGTTCCTTTGAAAATGTACACTTTTTTTTTATTTTAGGAAAGTTTGGTACTCTTTTCTCTGCACCCCTTTTTTCCCTACTGTCTCCCCTCCCTCCCTGTTGCCCTAGTCATTCTCTCCCCCCTTTTCCTGCTGTGTTTTCCCCTCCTCCCTTCCCTCCATAATCCCTTTCTCCCTGTTTTACAATTTATCCCACCCTATTACTCTCTCTTTTCTCATCTCTTTTTCTTTCTCTCTCTTTTTCTCTTCTCTCTCTTCTCCTTTTTTATCCCTCTCCTTCCCTCTCTCTCTCTCTCTCTTTCCCCTCTCTTCTCTTTCTCTCTCCTCTCTCTTTTCTCTCTCTCTCTTTCTTCTCTCTCTCTCTCTCTCTCTTCTCTCTCTCTCTCCCCTTGCTGTCTCTTTCTGCCTGTCTCTCCCTCTTTGTCTCTCTTCTCTGCCTGTATTTCCCCTCTCCCTCTCCTTCTCTCTCTCTCTTTCTCTCTCTCTTCTCTCTCTCATCCTTATTCTCTCTCTCTCTCTCTCTCTCTCTCTCTCTCTCTCTCTCTCTCTCTCTCTCTCTCTCTCTCTCTCTCTCCCCTCTCCTCTCTCTCTCTCTTCTCCCCTCTTCTCTCTCTCTCTCTCTCTCTCTCTCTCTTTCATCGCTATCAATTTCAACTTCACTCTAGTTTACCCGCCCTTCCTCTCCTTTCCTCACCACTCCCCTCTCTCTCTCTCTCTCTCTCTTCCCCTCCCTCTCTCTCTCTCCTTTTCCCCTCTCTCTCTTTTCCCTCCCTCTCTCTCTTTCCCTCCCTCTCTCTCTTTTCCTCCCTTTCCCTCGCCCTTCCTCTCCACGTTATGGGCAGTCACAAGGGAGCATTAAAATTTTATCTCGTATTGATCATTCGGTAATTACAAGGCAGGAAGGAAAATGAGAGCTGCTTTGGTGCTCTTGTTGTGGTGTGTGTGTGTGTGTGTGTTGATGGTGTGTGTGTGTGTGTTGTGTGTGTGTGTGTGTGTTGTTGAGTGGTGGTTGTGTGTGTGTGGTGTGTGTGTGTGTGTGTGTGTGTGTGTGTGTGTGTGTGTGTGTGTGTGTGTGTGTGTGTGGTGTGTATGGCTTGGCTTGTTATTGATATGTAATTCTTTTTATGTCTGTTTTGTATCTGTTTGCATCTCTGTCTGTACGTGTGTCTGTCTATCTGTCTTTGTCTGTCTGTCTGTCTGTCTGTCTGTCTGTCTGTCTGTCTGTCTGTCTGTCTGTCTGTCTGTCTGTCTGTCTGTCTGTCTGTCTGTCTGTCTGCCCTGTCCTGTCTGTCTGTCTGTCTGTCTCTCTCTCTCTCTTTTCTCTCTCTCTCATCCTCTCGTCTCTCTCTTCTCTCTCTCTTCTCTCTACTCTCTCGTCTCTCTCTCTCTCTCTCTCTCTCCTCTCTCTCTCTTCTCTCTCTCTCTCTCTCTCTCTCTCTCTCTCTCTCTCTCTCTCTCTCTCTCTCTCTCTCTCTCTCTCTCTCTCTCACACACACACACACAACCTTGATCTTAAGCGATGTGAAGTAATGCATCGTGTGTGTGGGTGTGACTCTTATTGTTTATGTTAATTGTTGCGATTAACGAGAGGACGAAAAGATGGAAAAAAAGGAGAGATAAAAGGGTAACGAAGTAGCTAATGATCGTGAAAAGAGTCTTGACCTTTTGATGGAATTCTTTAGATGCAACTTTGAACTTTGATGACGTTATAGTTAAGGTGTTTTTGTCGTATTCCTTTTACGGATGAATTTTGTGTTTTTTCGTTGTTTTGTTTTGTTTCTTTTAGTTATTCGTTAATGAGGACGAAGGCTGAGAAGAAAGGTTATGGTTAAAGAAGGTTTAAAGAAAGAAAGAAAGAACGTAAGCTAAATGAAGGGAAACCTAAAACATATATAGATTTATGGACAAGGCAGAGAAAAAAAACGAGAGAGAGAGAGAGAGAGAGAGAGAGAGAGAGAGAGAGAGAGAGAGAGAGAGAGAGAGAGAGAGAGAGAGAGAGAGAGAGAAGAGAGAGAGAGAGAGAGAGAGAGAGAGAGAGAGAGAGAGAGAGAGAGAGAGAGAGAGAAAAAAACTATTTAAGATATACTTTATTTCCATACTCACAAAATACAATCTCATTTCATCAACTTACACCTCAACGTAACACAACAAAATTTCCCTCAATACGTATATGTAATGAATCATATTTTTCTCTTTGCCTCCAGACTGGATATGCCTCGCCAGGTGGTTTCCCTTTCTGCCACCAGGACGGCGCTGCTGCTGCTCCTGCCTTTCATCATACAGCGAGGTGAGTCTTGGGAAGCTGTGACAGGATGGCGGGAAAGTCGACAAAATACTCGACATTGATATTAATTACACAAAGAATATATGTACAAAAAAACTAAAAATAAGAGAAGTCGAATGGCCATTGTTAGCTGATGTAATATCTGGACTTTCAATAACATGACTTTCCCTCGTGTGATGAAGCAGCGGAAAATATAATAGAAATTACTTGTTTTGGAAAATCAGGTTTGGGTGAACGATAAGAATTCATTGATGACTTTCTGGCTGGCTATCCGGATGTCTTGTTTTTTGAAAATATCTAACTGGTTGGGGTGACTAACTGATGGTATGATTTTCTTCTCTGGCTGAATATATGACTGACTTTCTGACTGTCTGAGTGGTGGGGTGTCTTGTTTTCTGGTTGAATAACTGGCTGATTGGTTGACTGGCTGATTGTTTAACTGCCTACTGGGTGACTAACTGACTGACTGACTGGAAGTACTGACCATCTAACTGACTTGACTGACTGACTTGACTGATTGAGTGACTGATTGACTGGCTTGACTGACTTGACTGA